>JASVEL010011782.1:0-162502 GCA_032618575.1 Nicotiana noctiflora | reverse complement strand
GTGACGTCGATATTGTATTGAAACTATTTGATAAAGGCATGTTCAAGGTCATTCCAAACGTACCAACAAGAAGTGTCTTGAACCCAAAACCATTCAGATGCTACTCTCGAGAGGCTTTCCCCAAAATAAGCCATAAGCAATTCTTCATTTCTTCCCACACCTCTCAATTGGTTGCAATATCTTTTCAGGTGGGATATGGGGTTTCCATGTCCATTGTACTTTTCCAATTTAGGAACCTTGAAACCAGGCGGCAGGTGGGCATTGGGGAACATACATAGATCTCTTAAGGCAACACAATTTTGACCTGCCATTTCTTGCGTGTTTTTCAACTGTTGTTCTAATCTTTTCATTTTTTGGCCTGTTTCTTCCTGTACCTTCTTTCGGGTAGGCTTTTCGATGTTCGCAGGTAAATAAATCGAGCACAATTGGTACTCGAGAAAGTGGTACTGTTCTTGCTGTATTGCAAATTGTGTCTCATGAGAAGGCTGTCCCTGGCCATTTGCCCATACTTGACGTATTTTGGTCATTTGTTGTTTCGATGTTCTATTTTCCTCAACCACAGAAGACCCTAGTTGAACTCTCTGATCCGGATTCTCTTGAGCGCTCGTAACAGCTTCAATGTCAGTTATCATTTTCCTTGGATCCTGTTTTCCAGTTTACCACAACCAACAACCTCAACTTTGTGGATTAATAAAACGAAGCAACCATGTTAGCGTTAAGGCATTATTTTTTTTTATTATTTTTTTATTTTCTTTCTTTGTTTTCCACTATTTTCTTTTCTTTTTGCCTTTATTGATTTTTTTTCTTTTTGGTTATGGATATGGTCGAATCTTATGTGGATTGCCTACGTATCATGACCCGCATGAATCAGACCGAGCGTAGTTCTTGCAAATTAATGCAAGAATAAAGAGATGTTTATTAGTTTTTTTAAAATTTGTTTTCTTTGAAGGAAAATTATAGAAGCCGACTCCAACTACAAACTTGATGAAAAACTTTTACATCTTGTACCAGAGATTTCTACAAGAATAATAACATATTTAGTGTCAATTATGACTATCTTTACAAGATTGGCCATGTAATGGCTTATTTGGCAAATGGCTATTTTTGCAAAATTTTATATAAGAAAATAAACTCGAAAATATTCTCATCCTGGGGCTCATGGGGTATCGTTCGGCATCGCCACAAGCCAACACAAGATTGAGAAGTTTTTAATGTCAATTGACTATTTTTCATAAATTGGCCATGTAATGGCTTATTTGTCAAAGTGATTATTTTTGTAAAACTGATAGATTATTCTAACATGATTTTTTGGATACAACCTTTCGACATTTTCGTGAGGGAATATTTCAAGGCTATGCCTGCAAATTATTTGAAATGACTCAAAGTGCTATTCTTTTGCAAAAACGGCCTTCTGGCATCCTTTTGAGGGACATTCAGCTTATTTTAAACAAGAATAGCATCACCCAAGTTATTTGTAACAAAATCAAAAATTTGATATTTTTGGTTATTTTTGCAAAAGGGGTGTTAACTCAAACTTGATTTTGAGGCTACGACATTTCAACATTCCCACATGGAATATTTCAAGGCTATTATTCAAAAAGAAAAAGAAAAGACTTCAAAGTGGCATTTTGCACAAACAGCCTTCCGGCGTCACTTCGGAACATTTGGCTATTTTCAAAAACAGCGTCACTTTGATTTATTGAAAACTAAAACTCGACATTTTTGGTTATTTTTTTGAAAGGGGTAGTTGGACCCGATGAGGGTTGCCTACGTTGATGACGTCCAAATCCACCGCTAAAAAGCAATAGATACGGTCGCAGCAATATAATTTACCCAACTATGAGTCGGGGTCGAATCCCACAGAGAACAATGTGTAGGCGATTCGGAATGTAAGAAAATTATCGCTAGTTGCCCAGTGCCAAACACTAAGAATGTTGGTTGTAAATATTTTTATATCTAAATGCAGAAATGTAAACTAACCTAGAAAAGTAAAATGATCAATGGCTACAAGTATGGTTGCATCGGGAATTACATTCAAGTAACGATCCAATGTATTTCATGATTTCACAAATATGAGGGAGTTTATGTTAATTAGCCACGGATAATAATTCTTAATTAGCTTCTTTCGAAGGCTAACAAGACTTCCTAATTGAATTATCCCTAATCACAATTAGAAGATTTAGCACACCCGATAGGCAACAAGTAGTTCAATCCTATCCCTAGGTCGAATCTATAAAATGAGAGTTAACGCCTCAACTTCTTGTTAATTAATCTTTCCCAATTCCGAATTGTCTTTTCCAAAATTTATTCAAAGTAAATGGGCGAGTCCAAGAGTTAGCTATTCTCTTTGGAAACATTAAAGAACAAGAATATTTAAGTAACAATAACTCAATTCATATATATAGAAAAATCATTCAATACATAAGCACAACAATGTATTTAATCCACACTTTAAATATGAATATTCCCATAAATAAGATTCTAGTGTTGGAAATAAATACTACACACTCAAATATTCAATACAAAGCAAGGAAATGAAGAAATAAACATAAATGGATAAGAAAACGTTAACCACAAGCTTCAGTTCTTCAAGACCAAAGTGTGTCTGCAAGAACCCTAGCTTCCAAAAATGTTCTCTCTAGTTCTAAGAACTGAAAATAAGCCACAAATGCCTAAAAAATCTGTTGGGACGAGTATAAAACTGATTTGGGGTGAAAAATATGTGAAATGTTGAAATTGCCCAGAACTGGCCCAGATACAATGCACCGCGGTCGTGTGTCTTAGCCTGCGATCGCGTATACTAGACGTCTAAGCTTACGCGATCACATGAATCACTCCTGCGATCGCGTAGCTTTAAGAGTTTGTCTTCTGTGATCGCGTGATAGAGTCTGCGATCGCGTAGCTTTAAATGTTTATCTTCTACAATCATGTGATAGCGTCAGCGATTGCGTAGCTTTAAGTGTTTGTCTTATACGATCGCGTGATAGAGTCTGCGATCGCGTAGTGTTACTGCCCGGTCTTCCGTGATCGCGTGATAGTGTCCGCGCTCGTGTAGAGTTATTTTCCCAGAAGTCATTTTTCACTTAAATTCTAGTCAAAACACTTAAATTCCATTCAACACACCTCATAGCATCATGTACCTAGAAATCTCACAGTAACCACTATAAACAATCTCATTGTATACATGAGACAACATAAAAGCTAAGGAAAAGAGGCTAGAATGAGTGGTAAAATCACCAATCATCAACACCCCCAACTTAAAGCTTTTGCTTGTCCTCAAGCAAATCAAAACCAAAACGTCAATGAGGATTCACCATTTAAAACACAAGTGTCATTGCTATTATGTACATATCACATTCTCCAATTTAAACACCATACTTATGGATTTGGTTGATACTAACAATTAGGCTCAAGTATGTATATCTTTTCCGAATAACTCCCTCCTAAAGAAAAACAACTTGAAGAATGTGCAAGGGAGTTCCAAAACAATCAAGTGACAAAAATAAACCTCAATGAGTGACTCAAAAGCACTAGTTCACTATAATTGCTCACTTTACTCAGTTTCACCGATCTTTTCTAATTCATGTGCCCTCACAAGAAAGTAAGTCCCAAAAACAATATATTTACGATACAACACAAGGGACAAATTTTTCGAAAACACTCACTCTCACAAAGAAAATTCAAGTGTTACAACATCTCATACCATAAGCTTGCCCTTATTTTAATTCATCGCTTAGTCAAGAATGTTCAGTTGGAGGTCCCACAAGGACATTTTAAGCTTGTAATGTAGGTTTACGGAATGTCGGATAAGCATTTGGGTACAAGTAAATTCACCGTCCTTGAACACTACTCACAAGTTTTATTCTTTTGCACTTTGATTTTCTTCAGCTCACAGAGCCTGATTGGCAGCTAGTTCCTAATATAGAACCACATTACATACCTGTCCTAATTTTATTCCAGGCTCCATAATGTATATATATACAAATATATATATATATATATATATATGGAGATAGAACACTTTAATACAAATACTTTGAGGCATGTGGTCTTAGACTCAATGCAAAACCTTACCAATCTCCATTTTGACAACACCCCCAACTTAGGCTTTTAGCCTCATTCTCAATGTTCAAGGAGGGACGAGTTCAAGAGAGGGAATTATTTTTCAAAAAAGGGAAAGGTTTGTAATGAGTTGGCCAAAGAAATATTTAAAGGCTCAAAAAGGGGTACTACTGATATTATTTATGCAAAGTTAGGCTTGAAAGGCTAAAGAGGTTTTAAAATTAAAACAAAGAATGCCTAAGATCATTCCTCCAAACAAATATACTATCATTAGCATTGAAAAACCAACCGGGCAAGTTCTAGATCGTAGAAGTAAACACAAGATTTATTTCAACAAAAGCTAACACACATGGCACATGAATTAATCAAGACGGATCAGTTCTATCAAACTAGTGAGCTAAGAGTCAGTAAAAGAGCCAAAAATTTATCACAAAAATTATTTTACACAATGCAACTTACTTGTTTTTAGTTCAAATTGTTTTGTTTGGAGGGGTATTCCTAATTCATAATTTACATGCAAGAGGCTAATTTTATTAGTACCAAATAATCCAAAAGCATCATCCTAACAAAGCATGACTAATTCCCTTATGAAGGTTGTCACACTATCTCTCATAGGGAAAAGTCACCCGGTTCACTAAAGTGTTCCTTGGGAAAGAACCGTAGCATGAAGAAAACCCAAGGAAATTTTATTTAAGAAAATGAAAATAACAACTACTACAAAGGTAACTAAAATTAAAGAAGCTACTAAGAAAAAGATAATCAACAAGAAAGATAGTAACTAACAAGGATTTACTACTAACATAATTATATATCTACACAAGTTCAAGTCTACACAAATACTTCATGTTTCAATGTCTAAGAAAATATTGCAATGTCTAAGGACCACCCCCAACTTAAAATATTGCAATATCCCCAATGCAGTTATGCAATTCAAGCTAAAATAAAGGAGGTGCTCCCTGAATGGGGTCACTCTCCACTGGAGGAACTGGGAGGCTCAAGCTCAAAGTCGTCATCCTCGGTCTCATCGGGTCCACAGAACATTCACAACGTCCTCATGATCTTGTTGAGGAACTTGCTTTTATTCCTCTCATACTCTCTATGCTTCTGTTGCCTTCTTTCAATTTTTCCCAGCTTTTCTATGATGCTCTTTTGCTCCTTTGCGAGGTTGGACAATGTGGGGAGCTTTCCTGAGCTAGATGGACCTGCAGAGGTGCTCTTTCCGGATGGTCGAGATGGAAGACCAGCTACAAGCTGTCGTACCTGAGTGTCCATACCATAAACATGTTGCGAGATGTACCTGAGAGTAAGAGGTCCCTCCTCAAGTGGAATGATGGCTGTGGAAGTACTAGAGGCATCTGCAGGAGCTTCATGAATCTCCATTTCTGTGAACCGGCCAAAGCTGGGAGATGCTACATCAATTCGTCTCTTCTTTAGTGGGGCTCCTGCTCTTCACCTTAGTAAGGGATGGATGAGCTTTTCTGGTTGCTTTTCATTTTCTGTAGGTTTAGCTTGTACCCCAGCCTCATAGCATAGATGGGTGATCAATGATGGAAAGAACAAGCTCTTGGTTCGCTCAGCCACCACCTCTGCTATCTCATCAACAATAAGTTTCCCTACATTTACTTGTATACCCTCCAGAAGTGCACATATCACCCTTGCCTTCTCAGATGTTACATCTGTTTCATTTTTTGAAGGCATGACGCGAGCACAGATTATGGAGAGCCAAGTCTTGACCTCCGTAGTGAATTCTCAAGACTCGATCCTAGTATGATTTTTGATCTTTTTTGGCACCTGTCTGTCGTGCAAGTGAGTGACGAACCATTGGCTACCCAACTCTTTAGCTTTCTCCTGGTACACCTGATTATCGATATTGGCAAGATTGTAGTGGGCATTGATCCGCTCTAGACTGAAACATACTTCGCGACCTCTGACAGTGGCCACCAACTCATTGTTGAAGTTTGTCTCAACAGCATTTGCATAAAATTCTCGGACAACCTCATTATTTGCTCTACAAGATTGTAGTGGCCTGGGATCTTCGACGAAGCATATCCAGCCACTAGTAAGCAATCTGCCATGGAATTAAGGCCATCGATCCTCCAGGTCGACCAACTGTATGCCTCTTTCCCTTATCATGCTTTTGGAGAGCTGTTTGTCATAGCGTTCATAGCACTTGCGTAAGGAGAATGTGGCAGAATCATAATACTCCTCTGCGGCCACTTGTTCGGCATATTGTTGCACTTTCTCATTAGTTGCCAAATCCATTTTCTAGCTCAAAATACCTTCACACAAAGTTTTCATGTCAAACAAACATATGGTGACTTTCAGCATTGCATTTAGAGGTAATTAGGCCAAAGAAACATGTTAGAAAGCTTTCGGGGCAAAATGCGCGAAGCTACTGGTTTGTGTACTAGGCACTTATGAATCGTGATCGCAAACATTGTCACGCGATTGCGGAGAAGAAAATCATTGCAACTCACGCCATCGCAGACAATGTCACGCGATCGCGGAGAGTAAAGTGGTGGGAACCTACGCAATCGCAAAGGCTTTCACACGATCGCGATGAATAATTTCATAGAAACCTACGCGAGCGCAAAGGCATTCACGTGATCGCGATGAATAAATTTTTGAACAGTCCGATTTAGACCTACGCGATTGCGGAAATGGTCATCGCGATCGCGATAGTCTTCTTCCTCGCCCATAACCATTGTCTTTGGGGCATTTCTTTGAACAATTGGGGTGCTTAATTAGTAACAATCATTTTACACCACCAAAACATACATTTTTTCCCCAAAAGTTTGCATAAGAAAAACTCCCTTTCTATCAACCAATAAACTCACAGCAAGCAAGCATAACAAGAGATTCAACAATGGCTTCTCACACCATAAACAATTTTAAACCTTAACTTTTGAAAATAGGGCAGCCCACACAATAACTTACCAGTAAAAATGCAATTTAACCAAGCTTTAGGGATGGGAGAGTGACATACCTGAGAGATAATGCAAGATCTATGTGATTGAATTCAAACCAATTTGATTTCTTAGTGTGTTTCTCGGAGGAAAATGGGAGTAGGGGTCTGTTCTTTTGTTTTAATGAGACTGGGCACATTTTTGCAATTCCAGTACATTTCAAGTCTAAGACTGCAGCAGTGCTACGCGATGGCGTGGATATCATTGCGATCGCAGTGCACAAAATTTCCCAGTCATGCGATCGCGTTCGTATTTCTGCGATCGCGTAGAGTTGGCCAAAAGCTTACTTAACGCGATCGCGTGAGCTTAATTGCGATCGCGATTCACTGCATTTTCTGGCATATTTCTTCAGCTATTGGTTTGTGTCTGCCTGGATATCCCCACTTACTCAAATCAACTCCAAAAATTCTCAAACTTGGCGGATTTATAAAAAATAATATTCTAAGCAATTTTAATAAAAGAAAATTTGAAAAACGATGAAATTTTTTGAAAAACGATGGGTTTCCTCCCACCAAGCGCAACATTTAATGTCGTGGCATGACTCAAACAACATTACCACTTTTCTCGCCACTTGGATTATATGAACTGGGCCCCTAGCTTGGAATCAAGCTTGTGACCACGAGCGATGGGGGTGGTAATTTGATGTTCAAGCCAATGCTTAAAATCTTCATTTTGCACTTCTTGGCTTTTAAGTGAGGAATGTTGTTTTGATTTCTTGTCTCCTCACACTGTATAATGTATGACAGAGTTTTTCCTCCTCGCACTCCTTCATTGATTCATGTGGTTCAACTTCCGTGTCACCACACAATTCCAACGTTGAAAAATGCTTGGAATGTGAGTTTAAGCCTTCACTTTGCAATTCTTCTATGTTGACATCCTTTTTTTCCTCCGGATTAGAGTCAACATCAACCACATTTGCATTTACACCGGTTGAGTCCAATTCCATATTTTTGTCGGCATCAACAACACTCATTGAGTTGGTTGGCGATTGTTCAATTCTTGACTCCTCAAGTTAAAGCTCACTTTTTTCCTCGGAGTTGGACTCTTCTTGGCTTTTATCCGCACACGATATTTGTTGGGCATAGTGATCCTCAACCAAAATTTGCATTTGATCTTCCAAAGTACAGATGTGTTCATCATAGTGATTCACGCCTTGTTTCAAGTCTTCGAGTGCAAAGTTGTGCTTCTCCTCATTTTAAAGAATGGTCTCGAACATTAGCATTATTCTCTGATTTTGAGCATTTGAGAGTTCTTCTTGGTTTTGATCAAATGCCAAGGAAGGATTTTCCTTTTCAATGTCCAAGGAGGATTCTTGGTTTTCATTCACTTCCGAGGCTATTTGAGCCCTTGAGGCTTCAATCATTTCACCCATTTGTGAGGGCAACCTTTCACGTGCTAAATCATTTTGGAGACTAGTCTCCAAAAGATGTTCCAAGGCATTTTCTTTCTTGTTTCCTTCTTCAAGTAAACACTCCAACATGAGCTTAAACTCTCCATTTTGGCCATGCTCAACTTCTTCCATCTCCATAGCCCTATAATTCTCATCAAAACAAGTAGAACCATCATAGTAGGGGCTTGGGGAAGGGAAGGACAAATATGCACAATAATCCCAATGACCATTTTGGCCACCACACTTATCACAAATATTCCACCCATGAATTTGGAATTGTGCGCACAATCCACCCCCGAGAGAATCTAAATTATTTTGCCACGAGTGTGGTCCTCCACAATAAGGACAAGTATCATCAAAGTATGAACAACTACCATCCAACCAATTTTCATTGTATGATGCCATTTTTCCAAATTAAGAAAATAAACAAGAATAAACAAGAAAAATAGACCCAAGGTAAGAAAAATCATTACACAAATATTCACAAGTTTGGATCAAATCACTTTCGCTTATTTCTCAAACAACCTAAATTACGCCAAATTGTTCCTCAGCAATGGTGCCAAATTTGATGACGTCCAAATCCACCGCTAAAAAGCAATAGATACGGTTGCAGCAATATAATTTACCCAACTATGAGTCGGGGTCGAATCCCACAGAGAACAATGTGTAGGCGATTAGGAATGTAAGAAAATTATCGCTAGTTGCACAGTGCCAAACACTAAGAATGTTGGTTGAAAATATTTTTATATCTAAATGCGGAAATGTAAACTAACCTAGAAAGCAAGTAGAATGATCAATGGCTACAAGTATAGTTGCATCGGGAATTACATTCAAGTAATGATCAAATGTATTTCATGATTTCACAAATATGAGCGAGTTTATGATAATAAGCCACGGATAATAATTCTTAATTAGCTTCTTCCGAAGGTTAACAAGACTTCCTAATTGAATTATCCCTAATCATAATTAGAAGATTTAGTACACCCGATAGGCTATAAGTAGTTCAATCCAATCCTTAGGTCGAATCTATAAAAGTAGAGTTAGCGTCTCAAGTTCTTGTTAATTAACCTTCCCAATTCCGAATTATCTATTCCAAAATTTATTCAAACTAAATGGGCGAGTCCTAGAGTTATCTATTCTCTTTGGAAACATTAAAGAACAAGAATAATTAAAGTAACAATAACTGAAATATGCACGCATATACAAAATCACCTAACGGAGCTACTGCAACTCTTGGAATTTCATTCCAAACCCGGATCACAATCTCACCTACTGTTCGGATTTCGCCAAAATTCAACCTTAGACAATTCAAGCCTAAAACTACACCGGACCTCCGAATTCAATTCCGATTGCTCTCCTAAGTCATAAATGTTCCCCTGAAACTAGACGAATCATTAGAATTCAATTCCGGGCTGTCTTACTCATCGGTCAATATTCGGTTAACTTTTCCAAACTATCCTTCTCATAAAGAGGTTTATGGCCTCATTTTTATCTAAATTCCTTCCGTTTTACTTCTAACTTTCAGAACATATATAAATAAGCATATTGAAGTGTTAAATGAAGAAAATGGGACGATAACTCTCGTAACAACAAGTCAGGTCGTTACATTCTCCCCAACTTAAACAAACGCTCGTCCGCGAACGGGTTAAGAAATATACCTGGAGTCTCAGATAAGTGTGGATATCTGCTCTGCATCTCCTGTTCGGTCTCCCAAGTTGCTTCCTCCATGGGATGACATCTCCACTGCACTTTCACTGAAGCTATGTCCTTAGATCTCAGCTTACGAACCTGTCGACCCAAAATGGCTACAGGCTCCACATCATAGGTCGAGTCCTCATCTAACTGTATCGTGCTGAAGTCTAACACATTTGACGGGACTCCAACATACTTCTGGAGCATAGATACATGGAACACTAGGTGAACTCCCGTTAAACTGGGTGGCAGAGCAAGCATATATGCCACCTCCACAACTTTCCTAAGCACCTCAAAAGGTCCAATGAACCTTGGGCTCAACTATCCTCTCATTCCAAACCTCATAAAGCCCTTCATAGGCGAAACCTTCAGCAACACCTTCTCACCTACTGAATAAGACACATCTCGGACCTTCCGGTCTACATAACTCTTCTGACGCGACTGAGCTGTGCGAAGTCTCTCCTGAATCACCTTCACCTTGTCTAAGGCATCATGAACTAACTCTGTCCCCAACAATCTAGCCTCGCCGGGCTCAAACCAACCGACTGGAGACCTACACCGCCTCCCATATAAAGCTTCATACGGTGCCATCTGAATGCTGGACTGATAGCTATTATTATAAGTAAACTCTGCAAGAGGCAAGTAATCAGCCCCGGAACCACCAAAATCAATGACACAAGCACGCAACATGTCCTCCAGTATCTGAATAGTATGCTCAGACTGCCCATCTGTCTGTGGATGAAATGTTGTGCTCAGCTCTACCTGTGAACCCTACTCTCGCTGAAATGTCCTCCAATACTGCAAAGTGAACTGGGTACCTCCGTCTGATATAATAGAAATGGGAACTCCATACAGTCTCACAATCTCGCGGATGAATATCTCTGCCAGGCGCTTCGAGGAGTATGTAGTACACACTAGAATGAAGTGAGCTGACTTGGTCAGCCTATCCACAACCACCCAAACTGAATCAAACTTCCCCGCTGTCCGAGGGAGTCCACTAAAAAAGTCCATAATGATCCTTTCACACTTCCACTCGGGAACATCAATACACTGGAACACACAACGGTGTCTCTGATGCTCATACTTGACCTGTTGATAGTTTAGGCACCGTGCCACATTATTCACGATATCTTTCTTCATCTTTCTCTACCAGTAATGCTGCTTCAAATCCTGATACATCTTTGTGGCATCTAGGTGAATAGAATACCACGAGCTGTGGGCCTGCTCAAATATCAACTCACGAAGGCCATCAACATTGGGTACGCATATCCGGCCCTGCATCCGCAACACACCATCACTATCAATAGTGACATCTCTGGCATCATCATGCTAAACTCTGTCCTTAAGGACAAGCATGTGTGGATCATCATACTTGCGCTCTCGAATACGATCATATAAAGAAGAACGAGCTACCACACGAGCCATCACCCGACTAGGCTCAGAAATATCCAGCCTCACCATCTGATTAGCTAACACCTCAACATCAACTACAAGAGGTCTCTCCCCAACTGGAATATACATCAAGGTGCCCATACTAATAGCCTTCTGGCTCAATGCATCGGCCACCACATTGTCCTTCCCGGGATGGTACAAAATGGTAATATCATAATCTTTAAACAATTCGAGCAACCTCCGCTGCCTCAAATTGAGATTTTTATGCTTAAACAAATGCTAAAGGTTGCGGTGGTCTGTATATACATCACAAGATACACCATACAAGTAATGCCTCCAAATTTTCAAGGCATGAACAATAACAGCTAACTCTAAGTCGTGAACAGGGTAGTTCTTCTCATGGGTCTTTAGCTGATGAGAAGCATATGCAATAACTCTACCCTCCTGCATCAATACACAACCGATCCCAACTCTAAAAGCATCATAATACACCGTATAAGACCTTGAAGTTAATGGTAACACAAGTACCAGAGCTGTGGTCAAAGCCGACTTGAGCTTTTGGAAGCTCTCCTCACATTCATCAGACCACCCAAATGGAGCATTCTTATGTGTCAGATTAATCAAAAGTGAAGCAATAGATGAAAAACCCTGAACAAACTAGCGGTAATAACCTGCCAAGCCAAAACCCCGGATCACAGTAGCTGAGGAAGACTTGGGCCAATTTTGCACCGTTTGGACCTTCTGTGGGTCAACCTGAATACCATCACTGGACACTACATGTCCCAGAAAAGTCACAGTATCAAGCCAGAATTCACACTTAGCGAATTTTGCATAAAGTTTTTCTTCTCTCGACCTCTGCAATACCACCCTCAAGCGCTGTGAATGATCCTCATGGCTGCGTGAATACCGCAGGATATCATCAATAAACACGATCACGAAAGAATCAAGGTACGGCCAAAATACACTATTCATCAAGTGCATGAATGTAGCTGAGGCATTGGTTAGCCTGAAAGACATCACCCGAAATTCATAGTGCACATATCTCATTTTGAACGCTATTTTCATAATGTTTGAATCCCTAATCTTCAACTGACGATAACCCAATCGAAGATCAATCTTAGAGAATACACTAGCTCGATGAAGCTAATCAAACTAGTCCTCAAAATAGGTACTTATTCTTCACTGTTACCTTGTTCAGCTGTCTGCAATCAATGCACATTCTCATTGTGCCATCTTTCTTCTTCACAAATAATACCGGTGCACCCCAAGGTGACACACTCGGGCGGTTGAACCCCTTATCTAAGAGTTCCTGAAGCTGCTCTTTTCAACTCTTTTAACTCAGCTGGTGCCATGCGGTAAGAAGGTATACAAATGGGATGAGTGCCCGGCACCAAGTCAATACCAAAATCAATATCCCTGTTAGGCGGCATGCCCGACAGGTCTACTGGAAATACATCGGAAAAATCCCTCACAACGGGGATTGAATCAAGACTGGGTGTCTCAGCCTCAACATCTCTAATGAAGGCCAAATAAGATAAACAACCCTTCCCAATCATTCGTTAGGCTTTTATATAGGAATCCCCCTGTCGGATACATAATCAGTCAAGCCACGCATCACGATCCTGGAATTACCTGGAATGGCTAGTGTGACTGTCTTGGCATGACAGTCCAGAATCGCATGGTAAGGAGATAACCAATCCATGCCTAGAATCACATCGAAATCCACCATGCCCAATAGCAACAAGTCAACTCGAGTCTCCAGACCCCCAATAGTAATAAGACAGGATCGATATACCTGATCCACAACAACAGTATCACCCACAGGGGTAGACACATGCACGGGCAAGGAAAGAATACCACGGGTCATACCCAAATGATGTGCAAAATATGAAGAAACATAGGAATAGGTGGATCGGGGATCAAATAAGACAGAAGCATCCTTGTGGCAGACTGAGATAATACCTGAAATGACAGCATCTGAGGCACTAGCGTCTTTGGTAAACGGAAGAGCATAGAAACGAGCCTGGCCTCCGCCAGTACCATCCTTGCCCCTAGGGCGACGTCTAGCCACCTGGCCACCACTCCTAGCTGACTGTGCTGGTGATGAATAAATAGGAGTAGGAGACGAGGGTTGATCCCTCTACTGAGACCGCTTACGAAGCCTATGAGGACACTCTCTCCTGATATGACCAAATTCGCTACACTCAAAGCAACGGCCTGAAGATGGAGGAAGGGACTGTTGAGGACCCCTCGCTGCAGATGAATCCTAAGCTGAAGAAGCAGGAGCAGAACCCTGAGTTGGAAGAGCAGTTAATGCACGCTGACTCTACTGACGACCCTACTGACCCTGATGACCTAGATGGCCCTGACGACCACGATATGCTGAAGCTCCACTGGACTCTGCATGTCTTGACTGAGCAGACCTAAAGGAATGACCCCTCCTATGCAGAGGCTAGCCCATAGATGGAGCACCACTGTAACTACCAATACTACGAGGCCTCTTAGCCTCCCTCTCCTCATGCTCTCTGCGACGATTTGTCTTAATCTGACGAGCTGCATCAACCACCTCCTCAAAGGTAACCGCCAAAGCCCTCTCTCTGGTCATCTATATACTGATGGGATAGATAAGACCATCTATAAATCTCCTGATCCTCTGTCTGTCCGTCGGAATCATCCACATAGCATGACGAGCTAGTTGTATGAATCTCAACTCATACTGAGTTACCGACATATCTCCCTGCTTCAGCCATTCAAACTGAAGACGCAACTCTTCTCTCTAGGACCGAGGCACACACTTCTCCAAAAATACCGTGGAGAACTGCTGCCAAGTAAGGGGCACTGCCCCAGCGGGCCTACGCCTCTCAAAGTCCTCCCACCACTGAAATGCTGGTCCTGTGAACTGGAAGGTAGTGAAAGCAACACCGCTGGACTCCAGAATACCTGCAGTACGGAGCATACGCTGACACTTATCCAGAAAACCATGGGCGTCCTCGCCCTCAGCACCACTGAATGCCGGAGGCTGTAGCCTCTCAAACCCCTCCAGATAACGCTGCTCATTGTCAGGCATAACTATAACCACATGAGTTGGGGCTGGTGCAAAAAGTGCAGCTAGCTGAGCTGGAGCTGCCCCAGGAGCCTGTAAACCCTGAACTACCGGCTCGGGCGTGCAAGCCACGGGGGTCTGATTTCCTCCCCCTGCATGTGAAGAAGCCACTGCAGTAGAGGCTGCAACCACCTGAGCTAAGCCAGTGCATACTGATAGAATCTGGGCCAAAGTCTCCTGAAAACCCGGTATCTCAATAGAAACTATCGGTGCCTGCACCTGAGCTGCTGGGATACTTGAAGCTGGAAGACCTGATCCTGAACCTGGGCCACCGGTGCTGGAATCTGACCCTGAGTCTGGTCAGCTGGTAGGTCAGCAGGTGCTGGTACTGTTGCCCTACCTCTACCACGACCACGGCCTCCGGGTGCCAATGGTGGTCGTCCGCCACGTCCGCTAGCACGTGTTCTAGCCATCTGCGAGAGAATAGAATATGGAAAAGTTTAGTTTCACGACAACACAAACCGCACGATATGAATCCAAGAAAAGTGAAGTTTTTCATAAAGTTCTGTAGCCTTCCGAGGATAGATGCGGATGTCTACGTACCGATCCGCGAAAGCCTACTAAAATGTCTCATGACTCGCGAGTCCTATTAACCTAGGCTCTGATAACTTATCACGACTCAAATCTGGTCGTGATGGCGCCCAACAATTAAGCTAGGCTAGCTAGACCAACAATTGTTTTTCACAATAAAATATCAGTCCCAAATGGAAAACTTAAGAAGAATATATGAGTCAAAGAAACTCCAATAATAATAATACGAATGAATACTGAGAAGTGCAAAAATTAACTAACACTACCAAAAACCTGGAGTCAAAAGTCTAGAGCCTCCAAACAAAACCGAATAGTAATAGAGAATACTGTGTGAAATACGCAAAACTGATGCATAAAGTAATAACTGAAATGAGATGAGAAGCTAGGTTCTACAAACGTCAGCAGCTACCTCAGCAACTCGATATGACTCTGCAAAAGGTGGAGTGCTCGTCTACTTCTCATGAGTACCTGAATCTGCACACAAAGGTCTAGGGAGTAGGGGTGAGTACTAAGTACTCAGTGAGTAATAAATATATATAAATAGCTGAAAGTAAGAAATCCACAAAATACCACATAATAAAGCTAAACTACAGTCCGATCTTCCTACGAACTAGCAACAACAGTACAATACAATTATCACAGATAATACAACAGATAAAGATGCAATGTAATGTGCATGACCGCTACGGCGTGTAACCCGATCCATTTAATGTCGACGACGCTCACTAGGGGTATGTACAGACTCCGGAGGGGCTCCTATAGCCCAAGCGCAAACTGTTGCGGCGTGCAGCCCGATCCTCATATAAACTGTTGCGGCATGCAGCTCGATCCACCCTCAGTCCACAATATGCATATGAGTCACACAACAGTTCAATTTATTTAATTCCAGGTTCCAATTCATTAATTATGAAAATATTTTAATTCTTATTTAATTTCCCAAAAGCAGGTGACTTAGCATTTCAATTTGGTGATTTCAACCAGGACTAAGATCACTGATTAACTAAAAAGAGCTATCACGTAAATAACTATCCCCTAGTGATACTACATGTCGGCACAAGGCTCCAAACATGGCTTACAACCCACAATTATATCAAACACAAAGTGTTTCAATCACGTAAATAACTACCCCTAGGGATACTACAGGTCGGTATGGACTAAGTATCAATCCCCAGTCACAATAAATCCCGCACCTGCTATGGGGTGCTAGCCACGCCCTACTAGCGTCACAATGTGCTAAGTCGGGGTTTTGAACCCTCAGGCTACCATATACACTAACTACTCGCGTCTAGCCGGCCGTAGACTCGTCCGCGATGCCTTTTCCTTTTGAATTTGACGCCTCGTGTGTAGAATCTAGTCAAACCACAACAATTATGTCAATTACAGGTCAAAGAATCATAACCCAATTCAATTTACATGATATACGCATAAATGCACTGAGTTGGAAAAACCCGACCCCGGGCCTGCTTCTCGAAAATTCTGAAATTCATACCAACGCATTTCTCGTCTCGCCACAAGTTCGTGCATATAAATTTATCGAAATCAAACATCGAATGAACTTTCAAAAGTCAAATTTTCGTTTTCAAAACCTAGGCCCTAATTCATCACAATTTAAAGCCAAATTCATGAAGTTTGATGTTAATTCTATCAATAAATCGTGTTTTTGAGTCGAAAAACTTACCTCTGATGTTACCCCGTTGATTCCTCTCTTCACAACACCCAAAACCCTCTCTCTAAATGAAGTGGAATTAGTGAAAAATTGATTAGGGTCGCGATTGGTTTTTAATTAATCTGTTTCTGCAAAGATGTCCCTTCTATACGATCGCAGGACCTCTATTACGATTGCATAGAGCAAGTTTTCTAGGCCTCGATTTTCTTCTCTGCGATCGCAGGCCTAGCCATGTGATCGCATTGCTTCGCGCCCTTACTATGCACGATTGCATCACACCATACGCGATCACATTGGACAGACTCAGCAACCTATGCGATCGCAATGCCCTTCATGGGATCACATAGAGTTAATTCTTCGCCCCTCCAGACTCTTCTATGCGATTGCAATCCTGTCTATGCGATCGCAAAGAGTAACAACTGTCTGCAATTTTCTGCAGAAAATGTTTGATCAAAACTTGCCCGTTGGCCATCCGAAATGATCCCGAGATCCCCGGGACCTCAACCAAATCCACCAGTGCATCACATTACCTCATTCAAACTTGCTTGTAACATAAAAACACCATCGTAAACATAAAAATCTCCATTTTCACACGGATTCAAGCATAAGATTCTTCAAAACTTCCGAAACTAACATTCGATCCAAAACTCGACCTTAACACCTCCGAATGACCTAAAGGTTTGCACGCATATCCAAAATCACCTAACGGAGCTACTGCAACTCTCGGAATTTCATTCCGAGCCCCAGATCAAAATCTCACCTACCGTTTGGATTTGTCAAAATTCAACCTTAGCCAATTCAAGCCTAAAACTACACCGGACCTTCGAATTCGATTCCGATTGCTCTCCTAAGTTATAAATGGTCTCCCGGTAGTAGTCGAATCATCAAAATTCAATTCCGTGCTATCTAAATCATCGGTCAATATTTGGTTGACTTTTGCAAACTATCCTTCTCATAAAGAGGTTTATGGCCTCATTTCTATTTAAATTCCTTCCGGTTTGCTTCTAACTTTTCGAACACATATAAATAAGCATATTGAAGTGTTAAATGAAGAAAATGGGACGATAACTCCCGCATTGACGAGTCGGGTCGTTACACTACTACATGAAAAATTAATTTCTAAATGCAATTTTGTATTTCTTTATGCACAAATATCATGAAAAATTCACAAAATTTACCAAAATTATAAAAACAAAGAAAAAATTGTTTTATTTGAATTTTTGTGGGAAAAAACTCATATGTATGGTAATAATCACGTGCTCACAATAGGCATGCAAAAATAAGAACGATCAAGAAGCACAGAGATTATAGCCATACAAATAAGAAAGCTCAAGAAACATAGAGTTCGAACTACTTAGCTTTTTTCTCTTTTCTTTTCTTTCCTTCATCTATTTTCTTTTTCTTCATTTTCTTCACTTTCATTTATTATCCGGAACTTTGGAAGTTCAGGAGGCTATTTTTTGGATTTTTATTTCTCAGGCAGACTCATCGAGTCTCCTTCTTTTGTAAAGACTCTTAGAATAGGGAAACTGGGTGTTATGGGGTTAAACAGGGTGGTTTTTGGAATGAGGGTGTTCGCCGGAGTATGGATCCGACGACATATTTTGCAAGATTCAAGGGTTTTCAGGCTTAGTCGATAGAAACTACTTGGATGGGGGTTAAAAAGGAGGCCGAGGTGGTCATGGGGTGTTAAGGGCGGACCTTGATTCATTGGTGGTGGTAGCCGGAGTAGGGTTCCGGCGATACCTTCTGGGTTGTTTGAGTGTTTCCAAAGGTTTTCTGGGGAAGCTGATGGGGTAAGGTGAAAGAGGGGATGGAGGAGGCCAAGGGGTGTTCAAGGTGGCTTGAATAGAGGTGGGGATGAACCACCGCTAGATGTTTCCGCCGGTGGCGGAGAGGATAGAGAGGCGGCTATAGTTTCTTCTTAGAGACGAAGGTGGATAATGAAATGTTCTGTTTAATATTTATGTATTTAAATACCTTGATTGATCTAAGACCATTGGATTAAATGCACCAACGGTTCAGATTTAATAGGCATGTGAACGACGTCGTTCCAATTAAGTGGTCATTTAATCGTGACCATTGATGGGTGATATTAACGGTTCAGATTGGTTCAAGTGCACGTGTCGTTTGGGTCTGTTATAAGGCAGACCAGTTTTGGCATTTTTTGGGCATGATAAGTGTATTAGTAATTGGGCTATTAATTATTGTATTTAGCCCAATTTTGTATTGTACTATTTTCATTATACTTGTATTTTTTGTATTTTTTTGTATTTTTGTATTTTTTTGTATTTATTTCTTTTCTATATTTTTGTATTTTACTCTTGAATTTTATTTTATTTTTCTATTTTTCTTGTGTTTTCTTTTTCCCTATTTTCTGATTTTTTAATAAAACTAAAGAGTAATTAATTTCTATTTTTTTTAGTATTAATATTTTGATTTTCTTTGATTTGTTTTACAAAATTTAGAAATTAAATCCTGGTATTTCTACATGTTTATGAGTTATTATTAAGCAAATAATTATCAACAAATTGCTATAAAAATTCAAAAATCACTTTTGCATGTATTTTGGAATAATTTGCTTAGGGCAAAAATCACGTGCTCACGGCTGCCCCTCTTCGCTAGGGAACACGCAGAGTTTCTGCAAAGATAAGTGTGCAGTAATGAGGGATTTTTGCCCGTTCGCATATTCCATGTGAAGCATTTTTGAATGTTTTGACCGAATCTTGCTTTAGGGATTACTATATATCGTGGGATAAACAGGAATCAGGTCAGTATAGTCCTGGAATGTCTGGTAGTTGGGACTACCAGGGAGCTTTGATCTGATTACTATTGTTGTTGTCGCTGCTTGTTGATCTCCTTATACACTGTTCTTAAGATAAAAGAATCTAGCCTAAGCTATGCTCTATGCTTTACAAATCATATCTACTATCTTGTTCTCGAATTATCTTGATGTTGTATCTTGCATAACTTTGAGTGTGTCCATTCTTCACGTGGACTCCTGCTTATTATTGTTAGAAAAAGTATTCATTTGTTCTTCAGGTGGGTGCCTGCTTATAGTTTGCTTGAAATGTATTCCCTTGTTCTTCAGGTGGGTGTCTGCTTATAGATTGCTTGAAATGTATTCCCTTGTTTTTCAGGTGGGCGACTGCTTGTTGGAATTGAAAATGTATTCCCTTGTTCTTCAGGTGGGTGCCTACTTACAACTTAAAAACAAAGAAAACTTTTCTTCCCCAGTATGGTGCTTAGGTATACCATGTTATATCAGGATTTTAAGCTAAATTTCAAATGATACTTCCATTATTCTTCAGGTGGGTGCCTGCTTACAACATGCTTGAAATATATTCCCTTGTTTTTCAGGTGGGCGCCTAGTTGCGATTACTATGCTTGAAAACGATATTCCCTTGTTTTTCAAGTAGGATCCTGCTTGATGTGCTTGAAAAAGTATTCCCTTATTTTTCAGGTAGGTGCTTGCTTACAACTTTGAAAAGATATTCCCATATTCTTCAGGTGGGCGCCTACTTTCTATACTTTTAAAAGATATTCCCTTATTCTTCAAGTGGGCGCATGCTTACAACTTTGAAAAGATATTCCCTTATTCTTCAGGTGGGCGCCTACTTGCTAAACTTTGAAAAGATATTCCCTTATTCTTCAGGTGGGCGCCTGATTGCCAAAATTTTTACTCCCTTGTTATCCACATTGGTCACATTCACTTTAAAGTTATTAGTAAGAAATTGATTCTTTTTTCCCCGTTCTAATCAAGGAACAATTTGTTAGTATAAAACGGTGGTTAGCTACTGGACTTGTTGGCCTTGCTCCCACATTTTAATTTGCTCCGTCTTGCTTTTTGTAATGCCTTGCCATAAGTGCTGCATGTCTTTCAAAATTTTCTGATCCCGATGACCCAACAGTTTTCCTTGTGTCTTTCTGTTGTTGTTTCCTTTTCTTTCTTTTGCTTTTCCTTGCAAATATTTGATTGCCAGATGTCCTTTTGTTTCAATTGTCCTTTAATAAATCCCCATCTTGTCGTGCCATATAATTGAAAAGCTGGTAGTTAGCTTTGACTGATAATGTCTTATAGACAGATTTCAAGAAAAATGAAATGCAATAACCTCGAAGTTTTTGAGGGTAGAAGTACTTTTAAAAATAAAAGGATGAGACTTATCTGAGTGGGAAGGCTGAATCTTTTGATCATACCATGCATTCGAATTAACCGACCCAGTCTGTCTAACCAATCAACTGTCAATTGCTACTTTTTCCAATTTAGTCACCACCCAAATTTTCAACAAAGCCCAAACTTTGCTTGTTTTGCTGCTTTTCATCCACAAACTTCTTTCTCACTTTCGTCTAATGATGCCCGCGAGGGTTTTCACCAATAAGACTTTCTCATTTGATTTCTATCAGTTCTCATCGCCTTACAGTGCCTATGAGGGTTTTCACCAATTAGACTCTCTCATTTTATCTCTCTCACGTCACGTCGCCTTACGGTGCCCGCAAGGCTTTTCACCAATAAGACTCTCTCATTTTTATATTATATTTTCATATTCAGGTATTAGTGTGTTGTCCATAGCATGTTCTTCTTCACCTACTTGTACTATCATTCCTTGAAATTGGTCAGAAGGTCTTTCTTTGGACCGTAATGTGGCTTTTGGATAGGTTTAGAAAGAAAGGTATAAAGGCTCAAAATTTCCAACTTGGGTTTTTAAAAAATTACAACTTCCGGAATCATATCTTCCATAATAAACATAACTTCTGCGCCAGTTTCATTCTTTGGGGACTCTTGGATTTTCTTTCTATTATGACTGAACCTTAGTGAGGTTGCCTACGTATTCAGGATCAAGTCAAAACGTAGTTCGGATCATAAGATCGCTTCATTGTTGTGATATTTACATCTTCCAGTTCTTTCTTCTTTGTATTTTTCTTTCTTTTCTTTTCTTTTCTTTCTCTTTTTCCATTTTTCTCATCTTTCTTCTTCTTCTTTTTTTTTTCTTTTTTTTTTCTTTTCCCCTTTTTTTTGACATTTCATTGTTCAATCTTCACTTTTGTTGATTCCGAAAGAAGGATATGTAAGAATAATGTAATAATGCTCAAAGGGATAACAAAGGATAAAGTGTTTGGATAGCGAAACAAAATGCCTTCATCATTTCTATTTCAAAATATGACAAATACAATTAGATACATGAAGATAAAGAAATCATACATAATATCTTTTGACTGCGTAAGAATTGATGGCCATTTCTACGCATTTCCCTTCCACACCTGTTAGATATAATGCTCCATTAGACAACACGCGTGATACAATAAATGGCCCTTGCCAATTAGGAGGGAACATTCCTTTTGCTTCTGCCCACTAAGGTAAGATGTGCCTCAATACCAATTGTCTGACTTCAAATTTCTGCGGACGCACTTTTTTGTTATAAGATCTGGCCATTCTCTATTGATACAATTGCCCATGACATACTTCTGCCACTCTTTTCTCGTCAATCAAACTCAATTGTTCCAGTCGGGCTTTAACCCATTCATCATCATCAATCTCTGCCTCCGCAATAATTCGAAGGGAGGGTATTTCAACTTCTGTAGGTATCATTGCCTCCATACCATAAACAAATGAATTAGGTGTTGCACCTACTAAAGTGCGAACGGTAGTGCGATATCCCAGCAAAGCAAATGGTAATTTCTCAAGCCATTTTCTCGATCCTTCCACCATTTTCCAAAATATTTTCTTAATGTTCTTATTTGTTGCTTCAACTGCTCCATTCTCCTTGAGACGCTATGGTGTGGAATTGTGATGCATAATTTTAAACTTTTGACAAGTCTTTGCCATCAAATGACTGTTAATGTTGGCACCATTATCCCTAGTAATCACCTTTGGAATTCCAAACTGACATATGATGTTTGCATGCACAAAATCAACCATTTCCTTCTTGGTCATTGTCTTGAATGTCTTTGCCTCAACCCATTTAGTAAAATAGTCAATGGCAACGAGAATAAACCTATGGCCATTATATGTTGCTGGCTAGATTGGCCCAATGACATCCATACACCAAGCAACGAAAGGACATCGTGCCGACATTGTATGCAGCTCATACAGTGGAGAATGAATCAAATCTCCATGTATCTGGCATTGATGACATTTCTGGCATTGATGACATTTGCGCACGGTATCACAATCTCCATGTATATGAGTGGGTATGTGCTAGCAAAACAAATACTCAGAGCAGGATATGAGTAGTTCCACGATATTAAAGGAGAATGAATCAAATCTCCATGTATCTGCTCCATAGTTGATACAGTCCCTTTCCATAGTAAGCAAGCAATATCCTGCTTTGAGTATTCTCCTTTAATATCGTGGAACCACGGCTCACCATTGAGTTCCTCTTCTATTGTATTACAAGAAGCATTCTGATCATGGACCTGGATTTGTAACGGGTCCACATAAGCTTTATCCGGGTGATGTAACATAGATGCCAGAGTGGCCAGAGCATCGACAACGTCAGTATGGATTCTCGAGATATGCTTGAATTCTATGGACTGAAACCGTTGGTATAGTTCGTGTAGACACTGCCGGTATTGTATGAGTATTACATCCCGTGTTTCCCATTATCCTTGAATATGACGTACCAAGAGATCCGAGTTACCTATGACCAAAATCTCTTGAACACCCATATCATTAGGCATTCTCAATCCCAGTATACATCCTTTGTATTCAGCCATATTGTTGGTACAAAAGAAACAAATTTGAGCGGTGACATGATAATGTTGACCTGTCTCTGAAATAAGTACGGCTCCGATCCTAACACCTTTGTTGTTAGTAGCCCCATGAAATTATAACTTCCAGCCAGGATTTTCATTTTGTTCCAATTCTTCAATACTCGTTGCTTCTTCATCAGGAAAATATGTTTTCAGTGGTTCATATTTGTCATCAATTGGATTCTCTGCTAAGTGATCGACAAATGCTTGTGCTTTCATCGCAGTGTGGGTTACATAAACAATATCAAACTCTGTGAGCAGGATTTGCCATTTAGCAAGCCTCCCTATAGGCATGGGCTTCTGAAAGATGTACTTCAGCGGGTCCAATCGGAATCTGAGATAAGTGGTATAAGCTGACAAATAGTGCTTCAATCTCTGTGCTTCCCATGTCAAAGCACAACGCATTTTTTCAATTGAGTATATTCACCTCGTAAGACGGGAATTTCTTGCTAAGATATAAATTGCAGGCTCCGTCTTTCCTGCTTTATCATGCTTCCCCAATACACAGTTGAAGGAATTATCCAATACCATCAAATAAAGGATTAGAGGTCTTTTTGGCTCTAGTGGAACTAGTACATGTGGATTGACCAGGTATTCCTTGATTTTATCAAATGTAGTATCTTTCTTCAGCAATCTAAAGATAGGCTCATAAGTTGATGTAAGATGAGCGATAAATCTGCTGATGTAATTCAACCTGCCAAGCAAACGCATCACATATTTATTGCTCTTTGGTGGAGGCATTCCCTGGATGGCTTTAATTTTAGACGGATCCAATTCAATACCACGTCTACTTACAACAAATCCTAACAATTTTCTTGAAGGCACCCCAAAAGCATATATTGTTGGATTGAGCTTATGATTGTAACTACGAAGCCTCTGGAAAAACATCCTCCGATCTTTAACATGGTCATATTGCTTTCTGGACTTGATAATGACATCGTCCATATTTTGAGCATTCCCCAAGGCTTAAAGAATGCCATCTTTTGAGCATCTTCCTCGTCCACCAGGATCTAGTGATAACCCGCATAACAATCCACAAAAGAACCAATATCATGTGTGGCACAATTTTTAATTAATATGTGGATGTTTGGCAATGGAAAATTATCCTTTCGGCTTCTTTTGTTGAGTTCTCGATAATCAACACACACCCTGGTTTTTTTGTCTTTCTTCGAAACCGGCACAAGATTGGCTAACCAAGAGGGATATTTGGTAACCTGTATAACCTTTGCTTCAAATAGCTTATTGACTTCTTTTATTTTCACACTGATATATGCCTTGAATTTCCTCAACTTCTGCTTGACAGGTGGGCATTCTGAGTAAGTGGGCAATTTATGGACTACCAAATCGGTGCTTAGTCCCAGCATGTCATTGTATAACCATGCAAATATATCTTTGTATTCATGCAGCAATTTTATGATCTCTTCCCTGAATGAGGATTCCAAATGAACGCTTATCTTTGTTTTGCGAATATTTTCCTGATCCTCGGATTAATGACCGCCGTCTTATTTAAGTTTGGTTTAGGTTTTTCCTCATATTGGCTCAACTTCTTATTAATTTCCACCAAAACTTCCTCGTCACCATACTCCGCCGCATTATCGCATTCAATTTCTTGTATTACTATTTGATTATCAAGACTAGGCCGGGAATTCCTTACGTATGACACATCATTGAAATCAGCATAAAATGGACAGTACAAGAAAAGAAAAATAAAATAAGGCTATTAGGAATAGAGGAAGAAAGAAATTGCATTTCATTAAAATTTTGAAAGATAAGAAGGTTTGACACATCTCATTGGATGGAAACATAAAAATCTGTGTTATAGCCTTGAAATAAAATAGATTTAAAATGAAACAACAAAAGATAACTACCACAACTCCCTTCTAGTCGGAAGAGGAGTAGCTTCCCAGTTATTCAGCTTGGTTTGGGACCCAACAAATTGGACATCCATTTTACTTGTGCCCTCAACCGCCTCTACCATATTCACATCTTCAAATAGCTTTTCAAATCTTTCAAGTAGCTCTTTGTCAGGCTTTATCTCTGCTAAGTTGGGCATTAGTGTTGTCGGATACCTCTTTGTACTAGGCCTGACGAATGAGTGGGAGTGGCGAGGGATAGGCTTAGGGAGGGTCCAGCTTTTCTTTTTCAATTTTCAGGCTCTCTTTATATCAGCAATGGTCAGTTTAAAACCCAACCTGAAAGTGTCAATGCTACCGGGAAGAGATACAAGCTGTGTGATTCCCTGTAATGCAGCTCCTAATCCGTTCCTAGGGAGAAACCTATTTTTCAACATCTCCGTAGCAACCATAACTGATACGGAAGCTATCTTGGGCATTGGAACATGCTCACCTTCAGGAATTTTATCAACTGATATAGTATCCACCACTTGGTACACCAGGGGCCGTTATCGCCCTCAACCTATTCAAAAGGAGTGATGGTATTACAAGCATTATCTTTGCCATGGACCACTATTTCTTGATAGTCCCATTCAAACTTTACCATATGATAGAGTGAGGATGGTACGACCTTCGCCGCATGAATAGATGGTTGACCCAGTAGGAGGTTATAGGATACATCAACATACAAGACTTGAAATTCCATTGCAAACTCTACCGGTCTGATGGTAAGCTCCATCATGATGTCTCCAACAGTATTCTTTCCATCTCCGTCGAATCCACGCGCACAGATGTTGTTCTTATGGATTCTTTTATTATCAATCTTGAGATTTCCCAAAGTAGATAAAGGGCATATATTGGCACTCAACCTGTTATCAATCAACATGCGGGTCACTACCGAATCTTCACATTTCATAGTAAGACACAAAGCCCTGTTATGCTCTCTTCCTTCTATCGGCGGTTTATCATTTGAGAATGTCACCCTGTTCACCTCAAAGATTTTATTTTCGATCTTTTCAAGATGACTCACTATAATCTTCTTAGGCACATGAGCCTCATTCAAGATTTTCGTTAGTGCACTACGATGTTCATCAAAGTGAATCAGCATGGATAGTAGAGATATTTGCGCTGGTGTTTTTCTCAATTGTTCTACTATCGAATAGTCATGCGCTTTCAGTTTCTTCAAACATTCCTCGGCCTCCTCCTCAGTAACAGCTATTTTTACCGTAGCCGGATTATCTTTGTTGAGTTTTGCTTTTCTTAATTCTTAGGGAGCAAAGCACCTCCCTGACCTTGTCAACCTGTGCGTCTCACAAATTTCATCTTTAATCTCCTTCCCACGAAACATGACGATCACTTTGTTGTAATTCCATAGTACAACTTTAACATTCATAAAGGGCGTTTGAGTAACCGGTTTGATAATGACAGGCTCTATTTGTGCCCCTTTCACAGTCATCATGGGTTTTGCACTTGCTCCTGGAACTATCACTTTTACTGGCTCGGGCTCTGTTACCACCACTGGCTCATTCACCACTTGTTTGACCATAATCTTTGCTTTCTCACCCGTTTCTTCCTTCTTTGCCTTGCCTTTGCTTTCCTTAATAATCATTACAGTTTGAGAAGGCTTCTTGCAACCTCCCCTTTGTATCAACTCTATCATATCAGCTTTATGATGAACAGGTAGGGGGTTTTGTGTAATATTGGGAGCCTCGGGAGCTTGGACTTTAATTATTATTCACTCAATAAGCTCCTGAATGGCAGTTTTTAGATGCTAATGCTTTTCGGTGTCGTGTCCTAGAGCTCCTGAACAGTACTCACAACTAACAGACTGGTCCAGATTCCTTGGTGGTGGGTTAGAGATTTTGGATTCAATGGGGTTCAGGATTCCGAGCTGCCTTAGTCTGAAAAACAGACTGGTATATGATTCACCCTAGGGAGTAAAAGTTTGTTTCTTTTGCATCCTATCATTCCTGACACCAAAATTAGGACGGAAGCCTGTTCCACTTAGGTTTTTATATGTTTTGGGTTCTGGTATGTATTCTGGGTGTGGTAGGTATTATGAGGTGCTGGTTCTCGCCACGGTCTAGGTTGTGGTGGGTAAGTTTGAGCATTGTGTACAAAACATTATTCAACATGGGGAGGGTAGTACTGTTGTGGTGGGCCATATGGTGCTGGTGAAGGCTAATGATGTGTGCGAGGTTGATGGTAGCAGGGATTAGGATTCCTGGACCATGATCTTCCTTCTACAACTGCCACCTCTACTTTTTTCTTTTTCACAAGAGCTCCTCCGGTGCCTTCTTGAATTGACTGGGTTGTAGCTTTTATAAATTAATTGATAATAAAGTTGTTCAATTTTAAACCCTATTCAACCATGCTCCCCCTCTTGACGACTTCGTTAAATGTTTTCCCGACAGCTGATACTAAATGCCCATAATATGTCAGCTTTAGAGCTTGTAGGAAGTAGTCCACCGTCTCTTCTTCTTTCATAGGTAGGTCTACCCGAGCAGCTTGTTCTCTCCATCTGAAGCCATATTCTCTGAAAATTTCTCCTGGCTTCTTCTCTATTTTTGTTAATGAGAGCCTGTCAGGAACAATCTCCAAGTTATATTGGAAATTATTAGCGAATGCTTGGGAGAGATCGTTCCAAATAAACCATCTAGCGTGGTCTTGCCTGGCGTACCACTCTAGGGCTGATCAGCCAAGACTTTGGCTAAAATAAGCCATGAGAAACTCATCTTTGCCACCGGCACCTTGCATTTTGTTGCAAAAGCCTCTCAAATGTGCCACCGGGTCGCCGTGACCGTCATATAGATCAAATTTCGGTAGCTTAAAACCTGCCGGTAGATGCACCTCCAGGAATAGACACAAATCTTTGTAAGCTACACTCACTTAGACCCCAAGGCCCTGCATGTTCTGGAAAGATTGTTCAAGACTCTTCATTTTTCGGATCATCTCTTCTTGTTCAAGATTTTTGGGTGCCTTTTCCTCCTCGGCCATGTCGATGAGAGGAGTATAAGAATCATGCTGTCAGAAGGTAGGCTCTGGAGGATAATAATGATTGTCTTGAGTATGAAATAATGGTTCACTAGATGATTTGTGTAATGTGGCTGGCGGAGGGGCCACTTACACGGTTGCAACATGTGGTGGTGGTGGTGGTGGAATCTGTTTAGGTGGTGGAAGATGTGGTATTTGTGAGGTAGTTGCATAGTAAAGTGGGTATGTGGGGTAAGAAGGGGATGAGTCCACGGTGGGTGAGTCATGTGCTTAGACCAGTAGAGTGATATAAGCACCATTGGCTGGGTATGTGGGTAAAGGTTGTCCCTTCGCCTAGGCCTGGTACATCTCGGACATCTGCTGCTTGAGCTTGTACATCTATTCTTTCATAACACCCATGTCTACCACCTCCTCTTCCCAAGCCGGGTCCATAATCGTAGCCTCAATTTCTTGAGTGATTGCCTTTGTCACATCTTTAGAACGAGTGTTGTAATGATGGGTTGCTAGAATGCCAGCTACAAACCACCTATCTGGACTCAACAACAACAATGCTCGTTAGTGGTTAGGCCATTTATTGATCAAATAATTGCACATTGGGAGCACATACATATTTTCACAACTTTGCTTGGCCATATGCGTCATCTCGGCTTTGCTAATGTTTATTCATTTGCCTTTTTCTTGTTTTGTCAATTCTTTTGCTGCGGCATTTCCTTTTTCTAGTCTTTCATTTTTCATCATTTTCATCACCACCAATTTTCCACTCTCTTTTTGTTTTATTTGGTCGATCCTATAGATTTGCCTACCGCGTATGTGTTTAAAGAAAAAGAAAGTTAAAGAGCACAAGTACAGATTTTTGGGATTTTCAAATTTATTAATAACCAACGTCGATTACAAAGATAAACTCTAGGATGATAAATGCACTAAAATCCTCTAACAATGCAGAAAATGAAAAATACAGACTCGAATACCTATCCTAAGAATACATCAAAGACTCTAGTGCATGGGGGACATCGTTCGGTCTCGCCGCCGGCCTATATGCAAGTCCCGTTTGGAGTTTGTCTAAATAACTCATTATTTGCTTCACGAATATTATTGTCGAGGCAAAGAATGTGGTCTGGGTCATATCTTCACATATCTGGCACTTCCGAGTGATGTAATGAGCAATGTTGAGAATCCTTTCTCCAATCATTCCCTTTTCATGAAGTATCCTCCTTGTTTGTTCAGCACGAGCATCCATAAGCTATTGGCTTCTCTCTTGAAGCTGTTGCAGTACCATTTCTAATCATGCCAAGGCCGTATAATATTGTTTTCTTTCCAAACTAAACTCTTTCACTTGTTTGCTAATCTTTACCTCAGATGTAATAATATTTTTTCTCAACCGAGCAACTTTGACATTATGTTCTTCCTTCAGCTGTTGAATCATACGGGCCCTTTCTTATGCGTTCCTAGCCAATCGCTCCCGAATCCCGGTTAATTCTTTTTCAGCTTTATCCAGATCAAAACTATAATCGCTCACTTTTCGCCACAAATTATCAATCAATTTTTCATCCTGGGCATTTCCAATAGGGGTTTCAGTTGATTTTATCATTTTCTAAATTTGAGCTTTTTGGGCCTCTTTTTCTTTAACCAATTGCTTCTTTTCACCCTCGTCAGCTACTGCTTGCACGCTATTTTCAAACTTGAGGTCGTGAACTTGTATTTCTAGCATGCTGATTTTTCCTCGATATTCGTTTTCTTTAGCCAACCAATCCCATTGCTCTTTTGAGAGCTCAGCAAATTCTTGGATATGATGTCTCTTCGCTGGCCGTTCATGCTTACAATATCTTCTATACCACGCGGAGTAACCAGGTGACACTTCACCTTTGGCCCGATCCCTTACACAAGTATCTGATTTCAAACATTGGCATTCATTCCAAATTTGACAAACGTTTGCTTCAGGAAAGTGCCCGTCAGGACTAATCTCAATTACTTGAGTGCTGAGGTCTTCGTCTTCAGGCACTATTTGATATCTTCGCAGTTGCCGTGAAACTCGATATGGAGCATAGGGTTGAATACTTTTAAGCCCCATTACGAGAAAGTGCGATCCTTCTGCCGACATGTATATTATTTCATTGACAGGTAGCCACCCGAATGTCCAATCTATCTAGCGAGCAGTAAGAGATCGGAACTATGTGATCCAACCCTTAAACCCTTCCGACAACTTGACCCATTTTATCCTCATTTAGAATTCTTCTATGCAAGGTCTTTCCGAAGACCCATAACTCAGAAATTGAGGACGATGGCACAAGTTCTCGATTATCCACATTTGTAATAGAAAATTGCATCCCTCGAAGAAATCTACTTCGGCTTTACAAGTTGTAAGGGCATGAAAGATATCAGCTACTATCATAGGTGCCAAAGTATTATTATCTTGTGTGAAGAGAGTACTGACAATTCCGGCTATTCTTATATTGATGTTCCCGTCTTTCCTCGGAAACACTATCAAACCCAAAAAGGCCACCATGAAAGCAAAACGTCTATGGTCCTCCCATTTTGCATGGTTTGCTTTGCTGCAGAGTTTGTCAACCGTGTTATTAAAGCCTCCGATATGATCATATATATGGTAGATGAAATTCATAATACAAAACCCATTGGGATAATCTTCATTATGAACGCTTCGGGCTATTTTTAAGGAATCCAGGAATTGATGAGCGGTAAGACCTCTTCGAGCAACCAGTATTTGTCTTTCAGGGGAACCTCATCTTTCCCAATATAACTAGCAATCTCCTCCAGTGTCGGAGTAAGCTCGAAGTCGGAGAAATGGAGCATATTGTGTACCAGATCCCAACAAGTAACAAAGGCTCTAATGATGTCTCCCTGGGGTATAATATTAACTAGCCCGAAAAGATTTTTCAAGTATTTCTTGAGCTCGTCTTGTTCGTCTTGACCCAAATCACTCCACCATAGACATAACTCCAAAGGGCTTTTATTAATAATTGAGAAAGGTTCATTTTGCATTGTGCTCATCTTGCACATTTATTAAGGAGATTTAATCACATGTTATTTTGTCCCAAAAAGATAATATATTTTAATAATTTTCAAAACAAAGTCCTAATTTTGCAAATACGGCCCTTCAGTACTTCAACTGAAGATTTTAAGGTTGTGCTTACTATTTTGGTGAAAATGACTCAAAAGTGACCATTTTTGCACAAACGACCTTCCGGCGCCCTTTCAGGACATCCAGCTATTTTGACAAAATGGCATCACTTAATTTATTCAAAATTTGACATCTTTTGATTGTTTTCGTAAAAAGGTGTGGTTGGACCCATCAAGGGTTGCCTACATATCTCGCCTAATGGTGAGAATCAAACCAGTGTAGTTCAGTCAAATTATTTTCACACCAATCATTTTTTGTTTTGCAAAATTGAATTATTCCAACTATTTTTCGATAATTTCCTCAAAATTTGACGGAGTTTCGACAGTATTTGGACATTGTTTTCCTCTAAAATAGATAATTACTATTTTTTCTCTTTTTCTTTCTCTCAATATTCTTAGCCGGTCAGCATGATGGACCACGACAAATAAATGCAACATATAATCATGATGGTCTTTTCACATTCAGGTCACCTGTCCTAGACGGACCCAACCGCTGTGTTGAGTCCCCTATGTCAGATATGATACAAATAATCGTCCTAATTCTAGACTCAATATCCTGGTTTTATAGTTCTAGACTGTGCATCCGAGTGAAGGAATCGAGTCGAGGAGGGGGCTACGTACCGTGGACCCGTGGGATTGTCCAGCTTAGTAACTTGTCCGGACTCTTTTCTTATTTGGGTATGACACTAACCGAATGGGAAGTCTCAACCAGTAAGCACATACCTAGAGGTAAGAAGAGAACGTTTTTCGGCACTATTTTATATACAGTTCACATAATATCAAAGCAGTAAACACGTAGAACATTAATCATGAACAAATAGGGAAATCAGATATAAACAAATACATAAATTTAACTGAACTCGAATTCTTAAACCCTGAACCAAAGTTTGGGCTTCTTATCCCCAACAGAGTTGCCAGAGCTATCACACCTCCTTTTTTTCTTACACTGCTTATCTTACTACACCCCAGGAAGGGATATAATAAAAAGGAAAGAGTTTTTCCAATTTAAGGACAGTTGGAACGTTATTAGTTTGTTTTAATTTTCAGAGTGGCCACTTGAGAATATAATGGTGTCCCAAGTCACCGGTTTTAATCCTGAACCGAGGAAAGTTTGACTCTGTTTACAATCTGTGAACTAGAAATCCGGATAAAGAATTTTGTTAATCCGAGAGAAAGTGTTAGGCACTCCCGAATTCTATGGTTCTAGCATGGTCGCTCAATTATTGTATTTCTTTTTACCTAATTTCTTTATATATTTCAATTTATGTGCATTATTGATATTCACTTTATCACTTTTTAATAGAATTGCAATGTCATGAAAATGCATTTCAGGCTACACCATACCAGTAGGCATCTGGCTATAAATACATTTCAACTTCGTTGGGAGTTAGATTTGGGCCACATAAATGTGCACCCGTACTTGAGAATGTATATTATAAATCGCACATAAAATATCTGCGTCTTGTTAACTTTGGAAAGGACCGTGAAATTCGCTAAAGAGTCCTTCCAAATCTAAGTGTTTTATAACAATTAATTAAGGGCCCCGTGCATATTTTGTTCTCTAACGAGGCTCATCTCATTTATTTAAAGGTCAAGCCTATATTTTACAACATTTTCTACCATTGTTTTTGCCTTACCAAAGTAACGAATGATGTTGACTAGTATTGGTTTGTATTTTTATTTCATTTTACGTCCAAGCCTTCATGTGTTTTGGGCTTTCAAATCGGGCCTACGAAGAACAGAGCACAGGTGTGCTCAAGGCTTATTCGAGCCTAGTTCATGTATTCTGATTTGTTCAAATAAGCACAAAAGGCTATTGCTACTGGATCTAGGTCGTTATTCCTGAATCAGGCCCATACTACGAATCCAAAACAGGTTCATATGTTATCACAAATCTAATATTGGATTTACACGGTTCATAGGTGGTGGTCGCTGAAGTAGGGTTTTGGAAACACCTTTTGGGTTGTTTGAAGGTTTCCAAAGGTTTTCTGGGGATGTTGATGGGGTAGGGTGAAAGAGGGGACGGGGGAGGCCAAGGGGCGGTCATGGTGCCTTGAACAGAGGTGGTGATGGACCACCGATGGTAGGTTTCGGCGATAGTGGAGAGGATAATGAGGCGGATAGGGTTTCTTTTTAGAGACGAAGGTGGATAATGAAATGTTCTGTATAACATTTGTGTATTTAAAAACCTTGATTTATCTTAGATCGTTGGATTAAATGCACCAACGGCTCAAATTTGATGGGCATGTGAACGACGTTGTTCCAATTAAGTGGTCATTTAATCATGACCATTGGATGGATGATATTAACGGTTCAGATTGGTTAAAGTACACGACGTCGTTTTGTTTATTAGAAACCGTTACTTTGGATCATTTAATCAAATGAATCGATGGTTCAGATTCAGTCGCTCTTGGGTGTCGTTTGGATCCATTATAAGGCAGACCTGGTTTTGGCATTCTTTGGCCCTAATTAGTGTATTAGTAATTGGGCAATTAATTATTGCGTTTTGCCCAATTTTGTATTGTACTATTTTCATTATACTTGTATTTTTTGTATTTTTGTATTTTTTTGTATTTATTTCTTTTCTATATTTTTGTATTTTACTCTTGTATTTTATTTTCTTTTTCTATTTTTCTTGTATTTTCTTTTTCGCTATTTTCTCATTTTAATAATTTCTTATTAAAAGAAAAGAGTAATTCATTTCTATTTTTTTTAGTATTAATATTTTTATTTTCTTTGATTTGTTTTCCAAAAATCTAGAAAATAAATCCTGGTATTTCTACACGTTTATGAGTTATTATTAAGCAATCAATTATCAACAAATTGCCACAAAAATTGATAAATCATTTTTGCATATATTTTGGAATAATTTACTTAGGGCAAAAATCACGTGCTCACAGTGCCAAGTAGGGGAGTCTTCTACGAGCAGTTGATTGCACTGTTAGGTGCTATGTTGAATCCAGCTTGGGGGCGTGCAGGTGAATTAGCTATGGATAGAGTAAAGGAAAAGTTTGACAAAGGTTATATTATACTTCGTAGGGTATGAGAATCACAAAATGTCTAGAGTGTTGATGGTAAAGAACTCTCGGTGCGTAGAGCATGAAGTTGCTTGTTTGTATTGGGATGAGGGTTTCATTTCATGGTATCAAAGTGCCAATGAGGCACGGGTGGTTCTATTCGTTAGCTCAAGTAATTTGTAGTTGAATAAGAGTAAATGACTTTCGAGAATGGTTCTAATGTGTTCAAGATTCTGCGAGAAACAATCGGGAATCTTAAGGTTGTGTATGTTGTAAGAGACTATGTTTTCATTAGAAAAAGGACAAGACTTGTTGTACTTTCATGTTGATTATACGATCATATTTATCATTATCTTAAAGCTAAAGGTAACGAATTTAGATTCGAATGAACTTCTTCGAAGTAAAGTGTTATGGAATGTGGTGTTTCAAGAGATATTTGAGAGAGTATTCAATGGCTTGTGGGTCTTAGACAGTGTGGTCTTGTGTTGGGTCTTGTTTGTGAGCCTTTTTTGAGAGATTGTGGAACTATAGCAAGATGAAGCATCAATTTGAAAATGAATTAGAAAAGAATTCAGATAGATGTAGTATATCAATAGTATACCGACTCGATATGGCAAGGATATGATCAATTCTTTGTATTTGTTCGAGGTAATGGGTTCCTACAGGTATTTTGCAGCAATGCTCATGGGTTTTGATGGCTTGCTTAGCTCGGTTTAGTTAGAAGGAATCAGTCCTGGCAGTTTAATCTATGTAAATGAAATTTAGAGAGTTCATGATGATTTCTACTTTTGTTGGAGGGGTGCATTTTCTCTGAATATGAGAAGTATGAGATGTGTAATGATTTTTTCTTCTAGATAGGATCAATGGATGATCTTGACTAGTTGAGTGCGTGGATGTCTGTGGCTCGGAAGGGAGATAAAAGATTTCCTATTATCCTTGGATAGTATGGTATATGTGGTATGTTGTGGAGGATCGAGATTTGCATGTATGTGGTACAATTTAGCTCTGAAAGGAAGTTCATAACACTCTTAAGCAGCGGGTAGCCTCAAATGATTAAGGAAATGGTATTGTTATTTAAAAGTTATTGAGCGAGAGTCTAGATTTAAAAAAAAGGGCAATGTGATTGAGTTGATGGCACTTCAATAGTATTGCGGCACCTTCAGGCTGGGTCGACTGCTGATATTTGAGGTGCTTGTATGGCACATGGGAATTTTAGGGTATCTATCATGGAATGATTGGGTATTAGAGGTGTGGCATATATTTAGATGGTGAAATTGGGATAATGGTGATTCATGTGCCATGTGAACTTAGAGGCGAATATTCTCATATTCAGGCTATCTTGTGATTGTAGATCGAGTGCATCACCGTTGTTTAGTGACTTTCGAGATTTAGATACCCTAGTGGATCTTTCTTTTCTTGGTAACTTAGATTTTTGATATGATATTAGGGTGTAGACTAGTTGTCTCAGTGTTGGGTTATTCTGAACTATTGCGCTATGGGCTATGTCAGAAATACAACCGGTTGAGTGGCGAGGTGCGTCCGATTATTTTCTAACAGAGTGGTTTATATTTTAAAGACCAATAGACGACTGTGAATGGTTGCTTTTCTTAATTGGGCCTTTGTGAGGGATGTCACTATGTGACGACCCAAAGAGTTATCACCTATTTTCCTCACTTGTTCCGCACTTCCGAGGCCTTGAAAACCTCATTTTATGTTGCCTCGATTTATGTGCATGATACGGGTATGTAGCTGGAAAGATTTTGTGATAGAATATGTGAATTCTATGAGAAATTTGAAGAAAAATGATATTAATATTGACATAGTTGACTTCAGTCAACGTTTTTGGTAAACAGACCCGGACCAGAGATCGGACTGTCCCGCAAAGTCCGTAGGAAAATATGTGACTCGGGCATGTGTCCGGAGTCAAATTCTGAGGCCTAGAGCCTAAGATATGAATATTTCGATTAAATTGTTTTTGCTGAAATTATTAAATGACCTTGGTATCGGGCTCATATTTTGGTTCCGACGCCCGGTACAAGTCTTAAATATTATATATGTGCTTTCTGCAAAGTTTGGTTACATTTGGGTGTCGTTTAATGTGTTTTTAACCTTGAGTTCCAAAATTTGAAAGTTATGAAACTAAAAGAAAGATAATCATGAACTTGAGGATTGATTTGATGAAAACGATGTTATATTGGCGATGTGATCGCACGAGCAAGTTTGTAATATGTTTTTGATGTTGCGTACATGTTTGGTTTGGAGCCCGGGGGGCTCGGGTAAAGATTTGACAGGCCGTTGGAGAAGATTCTGAAAAATAACACAGCTGGTTTTTCACCCAGCTGGTATCTTCGCAAATGCGAAGAAGACCTAGACTATCCTTGGTTCGCAAATGCGAACCAATCTTCGCAAATGCAAAGATGGCAGACCAACGCAGTGTTCGCAAATGCGAACAATTGATCGCAAATGCGATGATGTCTAGGAAACACCTCAGGTTCATAAATGCGAACCATATCTCGCAAATGCGAGGATGTCAGTGACCCAGCCCAGTTCGCAAATGCGAGAACCACAGACCAAAACCTGCTGAGTTCGCAATTGCGAACAAATGTTCGCAATTGCGATATCCGCAGTTGTGCAAATTTACACTTAAACGAATTTTTGACCTCTTTTCTTCATTCTTTCAAAACCCAACACACCACACACGAACCCTCAAGTGCAATATTGCTCCAAAGCATTTGTAAGTCACTTTTTACTTAATTCTTTCAATTCCTAATATTATTAAACATGTTTTTCAAGAGAAATCAAAGATTTTCATAGTAGAAATTCTTGTTTTTGGGTAGAACATAGGGTTTTCATGAATTGTGGAATTGGACCTCGAATTGAGGTCCGATTTTGAAACAAATCATATAATTGAACTCGTGAGGGAATGGGTAACCGGATTTTGGTCTGAATCCCGAGTTTCGACCACATGGGGCCAGGGGCATTTTGGGAAATTTTTGGGTAAACTTTGACAAAACCATTTTAAGCATCCAAACTAAGTTATATAGTATTTATTAATGTAATAGAATCAATTGTGACTAGATTCGAGCAAGTTGAAAGCGGAAATTCGAGGTAAAGCTATAGTTGAAGGATAATTTGGACTTCAAGGTTATAGGTAAGTGTTTGTTCTATCCTAGCTTGAGGGAATAGGATTTATGTGCTATTTTCTATGTGATCGAGTGCGTTGTATGGGCTGTGGTAACAAGTATCCATACACTGGCATCAATCAGGACCATGAGTCGTTGTTGATATTTATTGTGAGATGTTTTAAAGATGAAATCTTGAACCCTTGCTGGGTTGTGAAATTAAACATTGTTTTCCCTTGCCGGGACTTATTGTATAGTGAATTATTGTTTTCCCTTACCGGGACCTTGTTGTGATGATTGTTGTGTCCCTTGCCGGGACGGTTCCTGATTATTGTTTTCATTCTTTGCCCTTAATTGTGATTGTTATCTGGGTGAGGAAGAGTGGTAATGCACGAAGGGTGATGTCGTGCCTTGTTTACTGATTTTTGCACGAAGGTTAATGTTGTGCCTTATATTATAGATTATGCACGAAGGGTAATGTCGTGGCTTGTTATTGATTATGCACGAAGGATCATGCCGTGCATTGTGATATTGATTATGCATAAAGGAACCTTCCGTGCCATTGTTATTTCAACCATGCACGAAGGATCATGCCGTGCCATGGATGTGAGGATGAGAGTAAAAGCACAAATGGTGATGTCGTGCACTTTTGTTTGCTTATTCGGTGAGGATGAGAGTAAAAGCACGAAGGGTGATGCCGTGCAACTATTTGCTATTCCTTGTTTTGATATTAACTGTTTCCATTATACTCTAATTTCCATTACTGAGTTAATAATTGTTGCTAACTATTGTGTTTCCCCTCTTATGATACTTCTTGTTGAATTTGTTACTTGATATTCTTGTTATCTTGTGGTATACAAATATATAAAACTGCACAGGTTTATGTGGGTGCCTGGTCCTAGGCTTGTCACTACTTCGCCGGGATAGCCCAGACACTTACCAGCACATGGGGTCGGATTATGCTGATACTGCACTTCTGTGCATTTTTGCACAGGTCCAGGTTTTGAGCAGGAGTAGCAGCAGTAGTAGAGTATTCATGGGAGTTGAGCACTCTGAGACTAAGATAGCTTGCAGGTGTCTGCAGGCCCGACATCTCTTCTAATTACTTATGCTATTTGTTGTGGTCTCATTGTTTCGAGATAGATAGATATTTGTTATTTTCCTTCAAACCATTATGTGTAGTATTCGTTAGTAGTTCGTGAGTTGGTGACTCCATGTCTTGGGTAGAGGATTTCATTAGTATTTTACCTTGGTATCATCTATCTCTATTTTGAAAGTCTTCCACATTTATTAAATTGAATATTATTTCTCTTGTTGGTAAATACGAGTATAAAAATAATGATATGAATAGGATAATGTTGAATGAATTGGCTTTCCTAGCTACCACGAGTAGGCGCCATCACGATCCCGATGTCGGGGGAAAATTCAGGTCGTGACAAGTTGGTATTAGAGCTCTAGGTTACATAGGTCTCACCACTCACGAACAAGCTTAGTAGAGTTTGAGAAGTAGGTACGGAGGCGTCTGTACTTGTCCTCCAGAGTCTATTAAGTTAGGAAAGAGTCTCTCATTTGTTCCTTCTTGTCGTGCGATTTGTTCCTCAAATACTGATCGAATTTCTACTTTGTCCTTTCGCAGATGGTGAGGACACGCGCTTCTTCGTCCTCTGACCAGCTGCCTGAGACCCAGGCAGCTCCCATGAGGGGCAGGGTCCAAGGCCGTATTGGAGGCCGTGGTAGGGGCACAGCTTAGCCCGAGACAGCTATTCCAGAGGTGGAGCCTCATGTTGAGATTGGTGAGGAGGCTCCAGTCCCAGAAGCTCCAGTGGGCCTAGCTCAGGTCCCAGTAGAGGCGTTATTTACCCCAGGTCTTCGGGAGGCTCTGGTCAGGATAGCGGGCTTTATGGATAGCGTTGCAAGAGCAAGCTTATTACCAGCTGCACCAGCCGCTTCTCAAGATGGAAGATGGGCCCATACTCCTGTTGCATGTACTCCTGAGCCAGTAGCTCCCCAGCCTCAGTCACCAGTGGTTCATCCATCTATGGCCATTTAGTCATTTACCACAACTCAGGCCGGAGATGGAGCGGCCATGACTTTTGATTCTCTTTGGAGACTTCATTGATTCTCCAAGCTATTTACCACTACTTTCAGCGGTGCCACATCAGAGGATACTCAGCATTTCTTATTCAGTTGCCACGAGATTCTCAAGACTCTAGGAATAGTGGAATCCAATGGAGTTGAATTATGTACATTCAGGATTTCTGGATCTACCAAGACTTGGTGGAGAGATTACTATTTGACTCGACCAGCAGGGTGCCCGACTTTATCATGGGATCAGTTTGCAGAGTTATTTCTGGAGAAGTTTCTCCCTGTCACTCAGCGGGATGCACTTCGGAGGCAGTTTGAGCGCCTCCAGCAGGGTACTATCACTGTCACTCATTATGAGAGGAGGTTTGTTGATCTGGCACGTCATGTAGTGGTGATACTCCCAACAGAGCGGGAGAGGGTCCGCAGGTTTATAGATGGGCTAAATGAGCCGATTAGACTTCAGATGGCCATGGGAGTTGGGAGTGATATATCTTTTCAGGAGGCAGCTAATGCGGCTCGTAGAGTTGAGATGGCTCTTGCTCGGGGAGGTGGTTATCCTTCTGACAAGAGGCCTCGTCATTCCGGCAGATTTAGTGGTTCTTCTTTTGGATGCAGGGAATCTTTTGATAGGGGCTAGTCTTCCAGACCTCTTCATTCAGCCCTCCAAGCTTCACAAGGTGGACCAGGTGATCGTGGGTTTCATGAGAAGTATTTAGATCATTCTCCCATTAGTTCCCAACCTCTTCAGAGTGTTCGGGGGGGCTATTCAGGTCGTTAGGGCAAGCAACCCCATCAGCATAAATATTGCTACAATTGTGGTGACCCAGGTCATCTTGTAAGTTTTTGCCCTCGAGCGACGATCAACACTCAGCAACGGGGCCCTCGTCCCATGATTCAGGCCCCAGCTGACCCTCAGCCTGCCCAGCCAGCTAGAGGCGGGGGTACAGATCATAGGGGTGGAGGTCGAGACCGTAGAGGTGGAGATTATCCAGCCAGAGGTAAAGGTCAGCGAGTGGATAACCATCCCAGAGATGTAGCTCAGAGGGGAGGTGTTGATCCCCGATTTTATGCTTTACCAGCCAGGCCAGAGGCAGATGCATCAGATGCCTTAATCACATGTACCATTCTTGTTGTCATAGAGGTGCTTCAGTATTATTTGACCCTAGGTCTACATATTTATATGTGTCCTCCTACTTTGCATTGTATCTGGTCGTGCCTAGCTATGCCTTGGATATTCCAATTTATGTGTCTACACCAGTGGGTGACTCCATTGTAGTCGACCGAGTGCATCGTTCGTGCGTAGTTATTTTTGGGGGTCTTGAGACCCGTGTTGATCTATTGCTATTAGACATGGTGGATTTCGATGTTATATTGGGGATGGACTGCTTGTCCCCATACCAAGTAATCTTAGACTGTCATGCCAAGACCGTGACCTTGGACTTGCCAGAATCACCCCGACTAGAGTGGAGAGGGACTTCGGGCCACTCCGTTCGCATTGTTATTTCCTATGTTAAGGCTCGATGCATGGTCAAGAAGGGGTGTCTAGTTTATTTGGCCTATGTTCGTGATTCCAGCGCAGAAATTCCTTATATTGATTCAGTTCCTATTGTACGGGAGTTTCCTGAGGTTTTTCCTTCAAACCTGTCGGGCATGCCACCCGACATGGATATTGATTTCTGTATTGATCTGGCACCGGGCACAGCCCATCTCTATTCTACCCTATCGTATGGCCCCGCCGGAGTTAAAGGAGTTAAAATATCAGTTGTAAGACCTTATAGAAAAGGGCTTTATCAGGCCCAGTGTTTCCCCCTAGGGAGCACCCGTGTTATTTGTGAAAAAGAAGGATGGCTCGATGCAGATGTGTATTCACTATCGGCAATTGAACAAAGTGATGATAAAGAACAAGTATCCACTATCGAGGATTGATGATTTGTTTGACCAGCTCCAAGAAGCGAGGGTGTTCTCAAAAATAGACTTGAGGTCGGGCTACCATCAGCTAAAGATCAGGGCGGCTGACATTCCTAAGACATCCTTTCGCACTAGATACGGGCATTATGAATTCTTGGTCATGTCCTTCGGGTTGACCAATGCCCCAACAGCATTCATGGAGTTGATGAATCGGGTGTTTAGGCCTTACATATATCTGTTCGTGATAGTCTTTTGAGATGACATCCTGGTATACTCCAACATCCAGGAAGAGCACGAGCAGCACCTCAGAGTGGTTCTTTAGACTTTGAAGAATAATCAGCTATATGCCAAATTTTCGAAATGGGAGTTCTGGTTGAGTTCGGTGGCATTTCTGGGTCACATTGTATCAGTGGAAGGTATTCAGGTGGACCCAAAGAAGATTGAGGCAGTCCAGAATTGGCCTCGACCAGCTTCAGTGACTGAGATCCGGAGTTTCTTGGGATTAGCAGGTTACTACCGTCGATTTGTAGAGGGATTTTCTTCTATTGCAGCCCCGATGACCAAGTTGACCCAGAAGGGTGCCCAGTTCCAGTGGTCAGATGAGTGTGAGGAGCTTTCAGAAGCTCAAGTCAGCCTTGACTACAACACCAGTGCCGATAGTACCTACGGGTGCAGGGCCTTATACAATTTACTGTGATGCATCTCGTACAGGGCTTGGAGCGGTATTGATGCAGGATTGTAAGGTTATTGCTTATGCTTTGAGACAGATGAAAATACATGAGAAGAATTATCCAGTTCATGATCTTGAGTTGGCACCAGTGGTTCATGCCTTAAAAATCTGGAGGCATTATCTATATGGTGTGACGTGTGAGGTGTACACGGATCACAAACGCCTATAGTACTTGTTCAAGCAAAGGGAGTTGAATTTACTACAACGGAGATGGTTAGAGTTGGTGAAGGACTATGATGTCACTATCCTATATCACTCAGTTAAGGCCAATGTGGTGGCCGATGCATTGAGTAGAAAGTCTGCCAGCATGGGTAGTCTCGCATTCATTCCGGTGAGTCAGAGACAATTTGCTCTAGATGTCTAGGCCTTAGCCAACCGGTTCGTGAGACTAGACATTTCGGAGCCTAGTAGAGTGTTAGCCTGCATGGTCGCTCCTTCATCTCTATTAGAGCGGATCCGTGAGAGGCAATTTAATGATCCTCATTTGCGTGACTTGAGAGATACTGTACAGCGGGGAGGTGCCATGAAGGTAACTCTAGATGATGATGGAGTATTGAGATTATAGGGTCGAGTTTGTGTGCCTAATGTTGATGGGATTCGAGAGTTGATCTTAGCGGAGGCCCACAGTTCGCGATATTCTATTCACCCGGGCGCTGCGAAAATGTATCAGGATTTACGGCAACACTATTGGTGGCGCAGGATGAAGAAGTACATTGTTGCGTATGTTGCTCGGTGTCTAAATTGTCAGCATGTGACGTATGAGCACCAGAGGCCTGGTGGTGTATTCCATAGAATCAAAATTCCCGAGTGGAAATGGGAGCGGATCACTATGGACTTCATTACTGGACTTCCCTTGACTCGGAGGAAATTTGATGCTATTTGGGTCATTGTTGATAGGCTGACCAAGTCAATACACTTCATTCCAGTATCTGTCTCTTACTCATCGGATAGGTTAGCAGAGATTTACATAAGGGAGATTGTTCGTCTTAATGGGGTGTCGATATCTATTATCTCAGATCGGGGTACGCAGTTTACCTCGTGTTTCTGAAGAGCGGTCCAGCAGGAGTTGGGCACCCAGGTCTAGTTGAGTACAAATTTTCATCCTCAGACAGACGGTCAGTCCGAGAGGACTATTCAAATCCTACAGGACATGCTCCGAGCTTGTGTCATTGATTTTGGAGGCTCGTGGGACCAGTTTCTGCCATTAGAGGAGTTCGCGTACAACAACAGCTACCGGTCTAGTATTCAGATGGCCCCGTATGAGGCATTGTATGGTAGGCAATGTCGGTCTCCGGTTGGATGGTTTGAGCCGGAAGAGGCTCGGTTGTTGGGTACATACTTAGTTTAGGAGGCCTTGGACAAGGTCAAGACTATCCAGGAGAGATTGCATTCAGCCTAGTCCAGACAGAAGACTTATGCGGATCGTAAGGTTCGAGATATAGATTTCATGGTTAGTGAGCGGGTATTACTCCGAGTGTCACCTATGAAGGGCGTGATGAGGTCTGGGAAGAAGGGCAAACTCATCCCTAGGTATATTGATCTATTAGAGATTCTGGACCGAGTGGGAGGGGTGGCTTACAAACTAGCTCTGCCACCTAGCTTATCAGTCGTGCATCTAGTTTTTCATGTATCTATGCTTCGAAGGTACCACGGCGATCCCACACATGTGTTAGACTTCATTACTGTCCAATTGGATAATGATGTATCCTACGAGGAGGAGTCGGTGGCCATATTAGACCGGCAGGTTCGACAGTTGAGGTCGAAGAGTTATCCTTCTGTGCATGTTCAGTGGAGAGGTCAGCCTGATATGCGGAGCCGCTACCCACATTTGTTCCTCGACTCAGGTACTTCCTTCTCTTGTCCATTCAAGGATGAACGATTGTTTCAGTGGAGAGTTCTCCATTTTTAATTTGATCCCTTCCTTTACTGTCAACCTTTACATCGCCAGCCTTGTCTTCCATCGAAATGCCCTTTGCTCCTCTAGAATTTCCTCCAAATCCCTGGGTCTCACTAGAAATACAGGCTCGAGGTGCTGCTATTTGCCCAGTTTTTTGTGATGACCCAAAGGGTCATCACTTATTTAATTAATCATTTCGAGCTTCGAGGCCTTGAAAACCTCATTCTATGTTGCCTCGATTTACGTGCACGATCCGAGCATGTAGCCGGAAAGATTTTGTGATAGAAAATAAGAATTCTGTGAGAAATTTGGATAAAAATGATATTAATATTGATATGGTTGACTTCGGTCAACATTTTTGGTAAACGGATTCGGACCCGAGATTTGATGGTGCCAAGAGGTCCGTAGGAAAATATGGGACTTGGACATGCGTCCGGAGTCGAATTCTGAGGCCTAGAGCCCAAGTTATGAATTTTTATGTGAAATTGTTTTTGATGAAATTATTAAAGGAAATAAATTAATTGACCTTGGTATCGGGCTCGTATTTTGGTTCCGACGCCCGGTACAAGTGTTAAATATTATATATGTGATTTTTGTAAAGTTTGGTGACATTTGGATGTCGTTTGAGATTTTTTGGACCTTGAGTCCCAAGTTTGAAAGTTTTGAAAACTAAAGGTATGAAAATCATGCATTTGTGGCTTGATCTGATGAAAACGAGGTGATATTGGCGATGTGATCGCACGAACAAGTTCATAATGTGTTTTTGAGGTTATGTGCATATTTGGTTTGGAGCCCCGAGGGCTCGGGTGAACTTTGGATAGGCCACGAGATCAATTTTTCATGTTAGAAGTTCCTGTCTGCAACTGGTCTGCAGAGTTCGCAAATGCGAACTCCCCACTATTCTGCAGAGTTCGCAAATGCGAACAATAGTTCGCAAATGCGAACTCCCCCCTATTGTGCCTGTGTTCGCAAATGCGAACAATAGTTCGCAAATGCGAACTTGACCCTATTGTGCCTGTGTTCGCAAATGCGAACTATAGTTCGCAAATGCGAACTCGACACTATTCTGCCTGGGTTCGCAAATGCGAACAATAGTTCGCAAATGCGAACCTCCCAATATTTAGCCTGTGTTCGCAATTGCGAACAATAGTTCGCAAATGCGAACTTCCCAGTTATGCCTTGGCTTCGCAAATGCGAAGAAAAGTTCGCAAATGCGAACTTCCCAGCCTTAGCTTATTTTTCAAACTACAGAAATGTAAGGCCCCGTGAAATTTTTGTGCATAAAACCTAGTAGATGTGGTGTCATGGTCCGAATGATGTGTTAGGAATGCGTAGAATTCTTCGCGGAGAGCTTGCGAGCCGCGGTTCGGACCCTTGGTAGTGATTTAAGTTTCAAAATGTAGAATAAAATTTTTTCTAGAAAAATGTCAATCTGCGGTGCACTTTTGCGACCGCAGAATCAATATGCGGTCCGCATAGTGACCGCAAATCGTTCCAGAGAGTTGCCCAAAATTGTGTCCAATGTGCGGTCGATATGCGATCGCATGTCAATCTGCGGTGCACTTTTGCGACCGCGGAATCGACATGCGGTCCGCATAGTGACCGCAAATCGTTCCAGAGCCTGCGTAATTTTTGAGCCATTCTGCGGCCACTATGCGGACCGCATGTTGATTCTGCGGTCGCATAGTGACCGCATATTTGACCCCGGCCCAGTTTTTGTAACATTTTGACCCGATCTCTTCTTTAATATAACACACCTCTTCTTCATTTTTATCATATCATCTCACCAAAAATTAGAGAGAGAAGAGAGGGTTTTTAGAGAGAGAAGTTCTTCATCTTCAAAGATTGTTCCAACTACTTAATTCCAAGGGATTCTAGGGCAAGGATTCAACTTCCCCAATATTTTCAAGGTAAAAACCCTAACTATTTTCTTTGGTTCGGGTGAAAGAAGCAGTCCTGAATGACAAGACCTCAGCATTTGTACTCAGTAGCGAAGATGGTGTATTGCGGTGTCAAGATAGGCTATGTGTTCCGGATGTAGACGAGCTTCGGGAAAGAGTGATGGCAGAGGCTCATACTTCCAGGCATTCCGTGCACCCTGGTTCAACGAAAATGTATCACGATCTCAAGGAGATTTATTGGTGGAACGGTATGAAAAGGGATGTGGCAGGCTTTGTAGCTAAATGTCCGAACTGTCAACAAGTGAAGGCCGAGCATCAACGGCCCGGTGGATTAACTCAGCTTATAGAAATACCAAGGTGGAAATGGGAGATGATCAATATGGATTTCGTGGTGGGGTTACCTCGCACTCAGCGTAAGTTTGACTCAATATGGGTGATAGTGGATCGACTCACCAAATCAGCTCACTTCCTGCCTGTCAAGTCCACTGATACTGCGGAGCAATATGCAAGATTGTACATCAAAGAGATAGTAAGGCTTCATGGAACTCCACTTTCTATCATCTCAGATCGCGGGGCTCAGTTCACCGCTAACTTTTGGAAGAAGTTTCAGCAAGGTTTGGGAACTCAGGTGAATCTCAGCACAGCTTTCCATCCACAGACCGATGGACAGGCCGAGCGGACCATTCGGACGCTTGAAGATATGTTGCGGGCTTGTGTCTTAGATTTTAAAGGTAATTGGGATGAACACTTGCCACCGATAGAATTTGCTTACAATAACAGCTATCATGCTAGCATTCAAATGGCCCCGTTTGAGGCATTGTACGGGAGAAGATGTAGATCGCCAATCGGGTGGTTTGAGGTAGGTGAAGCGGAATTGCTAGGGCCGGATATGGTGTACGAAGCTATGGAAAAGGTCAAGGTTATTCAGGAGAGAATGAAAACAGCACAAAGTCGTCAAAAGTCCTATGCAGATGTTCGTTGAAGGGATTTGGAGTTTCAAGTCGATGATTGGGTGTTCTTGAGGGTATCTCCTATGAAGGGAGTCATGCGATTCGGAAAGAAAGGGAAATTGAGTCCTAGGTATGTCGGGCCATATCGGATCGTTCAAAGGATTGGTCAAGTTGCTTATAGGCTAGAGTTGCCTCCCGAGATGTCATCAGGTGCACCCGGTATTCCATGTGTCCATGTTGAAGAAAGTGATTGGAGATCCATCCACCATCATGCCAGTTGAAACTATAGAGGTTAATGAAGATTTGTCATATGAAGAAGTTCCAGTTGCCATTCTTGATAGGCAAGTCCGTAAGTTGAGAAATAAGGAAGTTGCCTCTGTTAAAGTATTGTGGCGAAGTCAACAAGTTGAGGAGGCCACATGGGAAGCAGAAAAAGAGATGAAAGAAAAGTACCCCCATTTGTTTGATCAAGCCTAGAAGAAATTAGGTGACCCTCCTACTCCTAGTAGTTGTCATCTTGCCTAAGTTGTTTCCCTCTTAGTATTAGTAAGTCTCCTTTATTTGTAATGAGTTAGATGTGTTGTTACCTTGGGTCACTTGAACCGTTCTTGATAAATGAAAGCCTTATAAAGATTTACGTGTTTAATAAACAACTAATAGTAAGTGTAGATTGGTAATGATTTATTAAGCGTACATGGTGTGTTAAAATGGTTAAATAAGGTAAGAATTCATTGAAGTGACTAGTTTATGTGCATTCGTTGAGGTAAGAAGGTGTATACCAGTTGTGAATAGTGTTATTGTTGTATATTGTTGTTTGGTGATGTGTTTCGGGGGCCCTCTGACAGGTGGATATGTCCATAATACAAAGGAAACTCTGGCGAAATTTTTCTAAAATATAAGAGTTAGTCAAAATTTTGAGGGTTGCATATCATGTCTTTCAAAACCAACTCATTTATTTCAAAATCCTCATTCGAGGACGAATGATCTTAAGGTGGGGAGGATGTAAGGCCCCGTGAAATTTTTGTGCATAAAACCTAGTAGATGTGGTGTCATGGTCCGAATGATGTGTTAGGAATGCGTAGAATTCTTCGCGGCGAGCTTGCGAGCCGCGGTTCGGACCCTTGGTAGTGATTTAAGTTTCAAAATGTAGAATAAAATTTTTTCTAGAAAAATGTCAATCTGCGGTGCACTTTTGCGACCGCAGAATCAATATGCGGTCCGCATAGTGACCGCAGATCGTTCCAGAGAGTTGCCCAAAATTGTGTCCAATGTGCGGTCGATATGCGATCGCATGTCAATCTGCGGTGCACTTTTGCGACCGCAGAATCGACATGCGGTCCGCATAGTGACCGCAAATCGTTCCAGAGCCTGCGTAATTTTTGAGCCATTCTGCGGCCACTATGCGGACCGCATGTTGATTCTGCGGTCGCATAGTGACCGCATATTTGACCCCGGCCCAGTTTTTGTAACATTTTGACCCGATCTCTTCTTTAATATAACACACCTCTTCTTCATTTTTATCATATCATCTCACCAAAAATTAGAGAGAGAAGAGAGGGTTTTTAGAGAGAGAAGTTCTTCATCTTCAAAGATTGTTCCAACTACTTAATTCCAAGGGATTCTAGGGCAAGGATTCAACTTCCCCAATATTTTCAAGGTAAAAACCCTAACTATTTTCTTTGATTTTCAGTTTTAATTGGGTAAAGAGAGGTTTGCATATAATAGCTTTTGAAAATAAAATTTTTACACTCATGCATGATTATTGAACTTGATTTCTAGTAAAAAGAAGTGGGTAGAAGTAAGAGTCTTCAAGAACAAGGTTGGCAAGAATAGGATATCTTGGGTAAGCATAAAGTAGAAAGTTAACGGAAGAAAAATCATCACCAGGTATGTATGGCTAATTTTGATTCTTGTGAAATCGCCCTTATGTGTAAAATTGTTTGGCATGTGTTGATTTGAGAAATTGTATGTGATTAATTGATGTTGTTGTTGGATATTCAAAGTTGTTGTTGAACTATGAGTGTTGTGGTAAGAAATATGAACCGAAAGGTAAATGAGAGTTGAATTGGGTAAAGAATTTGTGAATAATGATTATGATGGCCTATATGGCACCTTGTGGAAAAGAAATCGAAACACTTGAGAATTGGTTTATTGTGGAAAGAGATGAAACACTTGAATTATGGAAAATTGTTGAATATACATGTGTGAATATCATTGAATGTGGAAACATTGTAACTTGGTTGTGATATTGGCTTGAGAAGTAATTGAGAACATGAAACAATGTGCAAGTTGCTTATTTGAACTTGTTGAAATTGTGTGTAGTACCTTATCTGCTGTTTGAAATTGTTGTGTTTTCAATTGTAAGGCGGGGTCGTGTCGCGCGCCGCGACGTGGTGAAATAAGGTTTGGGTTGGGGTGATAAGGGTGGCCGAGGTAATAAGGGTGGTCAGGGGGTAATAAGGATGGAAAGCGATCGAAATCGCTATTGAAAATTGATACATAAATCAATAATGTGAAATTGTGAAAGGAGACAACAGGAGAGTTTGCAACCTGTGGGGCACTGATTGCCCCTTTGTTTGACTACTTGTGCTTTATGTGATTGATTGGTAATTGTTAAATTGGTTGATCGTAGGAAGTGCTTTGAGTTGAGAATTATTTGAAATGAGGAAAATGTGGAAACATGGTTGGTTGGCTTAATTAATTGTTGATGTAATTTAATGGCTTGAGTTTACTTGGGACAAAGTTTGTCCATACATACCGGTACAATTCAAGTGTACTGACGTCCCTTTTGCCGGGGGCGCTACATTCGTGTCATGATTGTAGGTGGATCAGTAGCAGGCACTTCAGCTCGTCGGCAGTAGTATTCTTCTCCTTCCACTGCCCGTCTTGGTGAGCCCCTTTCTTCCTCGGGGCCTTGTGTGGTTCTTGCCACTTCGGTTTGGATTTCATTTTGGTTTTGAAAGGTATAGCCGGAGCCTTGTTACCGGCAAGTATTGTATTTCCCTTTTTTATCCTAGAGGCTCTGTAGACATGTAAACCGTGGGACTCCAGTCTTATATATATAAGGTGTTATGTCGGGCGTTGTAAAAGTTGAAATCTTGTTAATGAATCACTCGTATCATTTTATTTGTTTAATGTGAAATCAATTATGATTAGTAATATATTTGGTTAATGAGAAACAGTCATCACAGGGGTAACGCGTGGGAATGAAAGGCACCCAGGTCCGCTTGACTGGGGCAACCCGGTCAGGCGCCGGTCATGTCCCTCGATTTGGGGCGTGACAAGAAATTGGTCGGGGTTCGCAATTGCGAACCCATGTTCGCAAATGCGAACACAGAGAGACCTAAAAAACACGAATTTCAGTCATTTCTTCACATTTTACAAAAACAAAACACCCATTTGCGATTCTTCAAGGATTTCTTCTTCATCAAAACGATTGTAAGTCACTTTTTACTTAATTCTTTCAGTTCCTAACATCATTAAACATGTTTTTCATAAGAAATCAATGATTTTCATGGTAGAATTCTTGTTTTTGTTAGAAAATAGGGTTTTTCATAAATTGGGGAATTGGACCTCGAATTGAGGTCCGATTTTGAAACAAATCATATATATGAACTCGTGGGGGATGGGTAACCGGATTTTGGTCCTAACCCCGAGTTCCGACCATGTGGGCCCGGGGTTGAAATTCACTATTCATGGCAGAATGTTGTAAAAGTGGTATTTGGTATTAAGAATTAGTTTGTTGAGTAGAATTGATGATATTAAATCAATTGTGTATAGATACGGTTGGATTGGAGCCAAGTTGAAAGAAAAAAAGACATTTCCACGGATTGAATTGTTCATAAGCATTCAAGGTAAGTGTTTGTTCTATCCTAGCTTTAGGGAGTAGGATTATGTGTTATGTGTTATGTGATCGAGTGCGGTGTATGGGATGTGGTGACGAGCATCCATACACTGGCGTCTAGTATGACCGTGAGTCGTTGGAAAATAATTATTTTGAGATATACTACAGATGAATTGTTATTGTTCTCCCTTATTGGGACTTGTTGTGAAGATAAACATTGATTGCCCTTGATGGGACGGTTTATGAATTACTATTTCCTTCTTTGCCCTTAACTGTGATTGTTATTTGGGTGAGGAAGAGTGATAATGCACGAAGGGTGATGACGTGCCATGTTGATTTATTTATGCATGAAGGTTAATACCGTGCCATGTTTATTTATTGATTATGCACGAAGGATCATGCCGTGCCCTCTGTTATTGAACCATGTACGAAGGATCATGCCGTACTATGGATGTGAGGATGAGAGTAAAAGCACGAAGGGTGATGCCGTGCAATTGCTTGCTATTTCTTGAATTGATATTACTTGTTTTTCCATTATATTTTATTTGGGTGATGCCGTGCAACTATTTGCCTTTTCTTGACTTGATATTACTTGTGTTTCCATCATACCTTGTTTTCTTTGTGAACTTATTTGATTGTTATTTGGGTGAGGAAGAGTGATAATGCACGAAGGGTGATGCCGTGTCATGTTTATTTATTTATGCACGAAGGTTAATGCCGTGCCATGTTTATTTATTGATTATGCACGAAGGATCATGCCGTGCCCTATTATTGAACCATGTACGAAGGATCATGCCATACTATGGATGTGAGGATGAGAGTAAAAGCACGAAGGGTGATGCCGTGTACTTTATTTGTTTATTTGGTGAGGATGAGAGTAAAAGCACGAAGGGTGATGCCGTGCAACTCCTTGCTATTTCTTGAATTTATATTACTTGTGTTTACATTATACTTTGTTTTTCCTTGTGAAATTATTAACCGTGGTTAATTGTTGAATTCTTTAAGATATTCCTTATTGTGTTAATACTTGATTATTTCTTGTTATTTTGTGGTACACATATATATATTGAATTGCACAGGTTTATGTGGGTGTCTGGTCCTAGGCTTGTCACTACTTCGCCGGGATAGGCCAGGCACTTACCAGCACATGGGGTCGGTTGTGCTGATGCTACACTTCCGTGCGTTTTTGCACAGGTCCAGGTTACGATCAGGAGCAGCAGCAGCAGTAAATAGATTGCGTGGGAGTTGATCACATTTGAGACCGAGGTAGCTTGAAGACGTCCGCAGGCCCGGCGTCTCTTTCTTTATTTATGTTAATAGCTGTAGTCTCATTGTTCCGAGACAAACAGAATTATGTTATATTTCCTTCGGACTTTTATGTGTAGTATTCCATAGTAGTTTGTGAGTTGGTGACTCCACGTCTTGGGTAGAGGATTTCGGTATGATTTTCACCTTGTGATTTGTTATTTCCATTTCGATAAAGTATTCCGCATTTATTTAATTAAAATTGTGTTAAAAACAGAATAGTATGAATACGGTGGCTTGCCTAGCTACCACGAGTAGGCGCCATCACGATCCCGATGTTGGGGGAAAATCCGGGTCGTGACAAGTTGGTATCGAGCTCTAGGTTACATAGGTCTCACCACTCACGAACAAGCTTAGTAGAGTTTGAGAGGTAGGTACGGAGACGTCCGTACTTGTCCTCCAGAGGAGTCTATTGAGTTAGGAAAAAGTCTCTCATTTGTTCTTTCTTGTCGTGCGACTTGTTCCTCAATTACCGATTGAATTTCTATTCCGTCCTTTCGCGGATGGTAAGGACACACACTTCTTCGTCCGCTCGACCGGCGGCCCGAGCCCCGGCACGGCTCCCGTGAGGGGCGGGGGCCAAGGCCGTATCGGAGGCCGTGGTAGGGGTAGAGCTCGGCCCCAGGCAGCTACTCCCGAGGTGGAGCCTCATATTGAGATTGACGAGGAGGTTCCGGTTCCAGCGGCTCCAGTGGGCCCAGCTCAGGTCCCAGGAGAGGCTTTAATTACCCCGGATCTCCGGGATGCTTTGGTCAGAATAGCGGGATTTATGGATAGCATTGCCGGAGCGGGTCTATTATCAGTTGCCCCAGCCACTTCTCAGGCTGGAGGAGGGGCCCGGACTCCTATTGCTCATACTCCGGAGCCAGTAGCTCCTCAGCCTCAGGCACCAGTAATTCAGCCAGCTGTGGCCACTCAGTCAGGTACCACAGCTTATGCCGGCGATGGAGCGGCCATGACTTTCGATTCGTTATGGAGGCTTGATCGGTTCTCCAAGCTATTTACCACTACATTCAGTGGAGCTACATCAGAGGATCCTTAGGACTTTTTATTCAGTTGCCATGAGATTCTCAAGACTTTGGGGATCGTGGAGACAAACGGAGTTGATTTCTGTACCTTCAGACTTGCAGGATCCGCCAAGACTTGGTGGAGAGATTATTGCCTGACTCGACCAGCAGGGTCCCCAGCTCTATCATGGGACCGGTTTGCGGAACTATTTATGGAGAAGTTTCTCCCTGCTACTCAGCGGGATTTACTTCGGAGGCAGTTTGAGCGCCTCCATCAGGGCACTATGACAGTTACACAGTATGAGACGAGATTTATCGACTTGGCTCGTCATGCAGTGGTGATACTTCCCACGGAGCGGGAGAGGGTCCGCAGATTTATAGATGGGCTTAATCAGCCGATTAGACTCCAGATGGCTATGGGCGTGGGGAGTGACATATCATTTCAGGAGGCAGCCAATGCAGCACGCAGAGTTGAGATGGCTCTTGCTAGGGGAGGCGGTTATTCTTCGGATAAGAGGCCTCGTCATTCAGGCAGGTTTGGTGGTTCTTCCTCTGGTAGCAGAGAATCCTTTGATAGAGGCCAGTCCTCCAGGCATTTTCATTCCGCCCTTCAGGCTTCACAGGGTGGATCAGGTGATCGTGGTTCTCGGGGGCATTATTCAGACCAGTCTCCTATTAATACTCAACCTCTTCAGAGTATTCGTGGAGGCCATTCAGGTCGTTAGGGCCAGCAGCCCTATCAGTCTAAGAGTTGCTACGGTTGTGGTGACACAGGTCATTTTATCAGAAATTGCCCTATAGCAGCGGGCAACTCTCAGCAGCGAGGTCCTCGTCCTATGATTCAGGCCCCAGCTGACCCTCAGCCTGCCCAGCCATCCAGAGGCGGGGGTAGAAATTTTAGAGGTGGAGGTCGAGACCGTAGAGGTAGAGACCGTCCAGCCAGAGGTAGAGGTCAGCCAGTTGATGGTCGTCCTAGAGACGCAGCTCAGAGGGGAGGTGCAGATCCCCGTTTCTATGCTTTACCAGCCAGGCCAGAGGCAGAGGCATCAGATGTCGTGATTACAGGTACTATTCTTGTGTGTGGCAGAGGTGCTTCAGTATTATTTGACCCCGGATCTACATATTCCTATGTGTCTTCCTACTTCGCACCGTATTTGGCCGTGCCCAGCTATGCTCTGGATATTCCAGTTTATGTGGCTACACCGGTGGGTGACTCCATTGTAGTCGATCGGGTGCATCGTTCGTGCGTAGTTATATTTGGGGGTCTTGAGACCCGTGTGGATCTGTTGTTTTGGATATGGTAGATTTTGATGTCATATTGGGGATGGACTGGTTGTCCCCATACCATGCTATTCTTGATTGTCATGCTAAGACGGTGACCTTAGCCTTGCCAGAATCACCCCGACTAGAGTGGAAGGGTACCTCAAGCCACTCCGTTCGCACTATTATTTCTTATGTTAAGGCTCGACATATGGTCGAGAAGGGGTGTCTAGCTTATTTGGCTTATGTTCGAGATTCCAGCGCAGAAGTTCCTTCCATTGAGTCGGTCCCTATTGCACGGGAGTTTCCTGAGGTTTTTCCTTCAGACCTGCCGGGCATGCCACCCGACAGGGATATTGACTTCTGTATTGATTTGGCACCGGGCACTCAGCCCATCTCTATTCCACCCTATCGTATGGCCCCGCCGGAGTTAAAAGAGTTGAAAGATCAGTTGCAGGACCTTCTTGAGAAGGGTTTTATCAGGCCCAGTGTTTCCCCCTCGGGAGCACCTGTATTATTTGTAAAGAAGAAGGATGGCTCGATACGGATGTGTATTGATTACCGGCAGTTAAACAAGGTGACTATCAAAAATAAATATCCACTGCCGAGGATTGATGATTTGTTTGACCAGCTCCAGGGAGCAAGGGTATTCTCTAAGATAGACTTGAGGTCAGGCTACCATCAGCTGAAGATCAGGGCGGCCGACATTCCTAAGACAGCCTTTCGCTCTAGATATGGGCATTATGAGTTCTTGGTCATGTCCTTCGGGTTGACCAATGCCCCAGCAGCATTCATGGAGTTGATGAATCGGGTATTCAGACCTTACTTAGATCTGTTCGTGATAGTCTTCATAGATGACATCCTGGTGTACTCCCGCAGCCAGGAAGAGCACGAGCAGCACCTCAGAGTGGTTCTTCAGACTCTGAAAGATAACCGGCTATATGCCAAATTTTCTAAATGTGAGTTCTGGCTGAGTTCGGTAGCATTTCTGGGTCACATTGTATCCGTGGAAGGTATTCAGGTAGACCCAAAGAAGATTGAGGCAGTCCAGAATTGGCCTCGACCAGCTTCAGTGACTGAGATACGGAGTTTCTTGGGATTAGCAGGTTACTACCATCGTTTTGTAGAAGGGTTTTCTTCTATTGCAGCCCCAATGACCAGGTTGACCCAGAAGGGTGTCCAGTTTCAGTGGTCAGAGGAATGTGAGGCGAGCTTTCAGAAGCTCAAGACAGCCTTGACCACCGCACCAGTGTTGGTACTACCTACAGGTACAGGGCCTTATACAGTTTATTGTGACGCATCTCGTACAGGACTTGGAGCGGTATTGATGCAGGATGGTAAGGTTATCGCTTATGCTTCGAGGCAGTTAAAGATACATGAGAAGAATTATCCAGTTCATGATCTTGAGTTAGCGGCAGTGGTTCATGCCTTAAAAATCTGGAGGCATTATCTTTATGGTGTGACATGTGAGGTGTACACTGATCACAAAAGCCTACAGTACTTGTTCAAACAGAAGGAGTTGAATCTACGACAGCGGAGATGGTTAGAGTTGCTAAAAGACTATGATGTTACTATATTATATCACCCGGGTAAGGCCAATGTGGTGGCCGATGCATTGAGTAGAAAGTATGCCAGCATGGGTAGTCTTGCATATATTCCGGTCAATCAGAGACCATTAGCTCTAGATGTCCAGGCATTAGCCAACCGGTTCGTGAGATTAGACATTTCTGAGCCTAGTAGAGTGTTAGCCTGCACGGTCGCTCGTTCTTCTTTATTAGAGCGTATCCGCGAGAGGCAATTTGATGATCCTCATTTGCGTGAGTTGAGAGATACAGTACAGCGGGGAGGTGCCACACAGGCAAACCTAGATGATGATGGGGTATTAAAATTGCAGGGTCGAGTTTGTGTGCCCAATGTCGAAGGAATTCGAGAGTTGATCTTAGCAGAGGCCCACAGTTCGCGGTATTCTATTCACCCAGGCGCCGCGAAGATGTACCAGGACTTACGGCAGCACTATTGGTGGCGCAAGAATGAAGAAAGATATCGTTGCGTATGTCGCTCGGTATCTAAATTGTCAGCAGGTGAAATATGAGCACCGGAGACCTGGTGGTGTATTCCGGAGGATTGAAATTCCCGAGTGGAAATGGGAGCGGATCATAATGGACTTCATTACTGGACTTCCTTTGACTCGGAGAAAATTTGATGCTATTTGGGTCATTGTTGATAGACTGACCAAATCAGCACACTTTATTCCAGTATCTGTCTACTACTCGTCGGAGAGGTTAGCGGAGGTTTACATTAGGGAGATTATTCGTCTCCATGGGGTGCCAGTATCTATTATCTCTGATCGGGGTACGCAGTTTACCTCGCGGTTCTGGAGAGCGGTCCAGCAGGAGTTAGGCACCCAGGTTCAGTTGAGTACAACATTTCATCCTCAGACGGATGGCCAGTCCGAGAGGACTATTCAGATTCTCGAGGACATGCTTCGAGCCTGTGTTATTGATTTCGGAGGCTCGTGGGACCAGTTTCTACCATTAGCAGAGTTCGCCTACAATAACAGTTACCAATCTAGCATCCATATGGCTCCGTATGAGGCGTTGTATGGTAGGCGATGTCGATCACCAGTTGGATGGTTTGAACCGGGAGAGGCTCGGTTGTTGGGTACAGACTTAGTTCAGGAGGCCTTGGATAAGGTCAAGACTATTCAGGAGAGATTGCGTTCAGCTCAGTCTAGGCAAAAGACTTATGCGGATCGCAAGGTTCGAGATGTAGATTTCATGGTTGGTGAACGAGTATTGCTTCGGGTGTCGCCTATGAAGGGCGTGATGAGGTTCGGAAAGAAGGGCAAGCTCAGCCCTAGGTATATTGGTCCATTTGAGATTCTAGATAGAGTGGGAGGGGTGGCTTACAGACTAGCTTTGCCGCCTAGCTTATCAGCCGTGCATCCGGTTTTTCATGTATCTATGCTTCGGAGATACCACGGCGATCCCACACATGTGTTAGACTTCAATACTGTCCAATTGGACAATGATTTATCTTACGAGGAGGAGCCAGTGGCCATTCTAGACCGGCAGGTTCGACAGTTGAGGTCGAAGAGTTATCCTTCTATGTGTGTTCAGTGGAGAGGTCAGCCTCCTGAGGCATCGACCTGGGAGTCCGAGTCTGATATGCGGAATCGCTACCCACAATTGTTTCCTGACTCAGGTACTTCTTTCTTTTGTCCGTTCGAGGACGAACGGTTGTTTTAGAGGTGGATATTGTGACGACCCAAAGGGTCATCACTTATTTAATTAATCATTTCGAGCTTCTGAGGCCTTGAAAACCTCATTCTATGTTGCCTCAATTTACGTGCACGATCCGAGCATGTAGCCGGAAAGATTTTGTGATAGAAAATATGAATTCTATGAGAAATTTGGATGAAAATGATATTAATATTGATATGGTTGACTTCGGTCAACATTTTTGGTAAACGGATCCGGACCCGAGATTTGATGGTCCCGAGAGGTCCGTAGGTAATATGGGACTTGGACATGCGTCCGGAGTCGAATTCCGAGGCCTAGAGCCCAAGTTATGAATTTTTATGTGAAATTGTTTTTGATGCAATTATTAAAGGAAATAAATTAATTGACCTTGGTATCGGGCTCGTATTTTGGTTCCGACGCCCGGTACAAGTCTTAAATATTATATATGTGATTTCGTAAAGTTTGGTGACATTTGGATGTCGTTTGAGATGTTTTGGACCTTGAGTCCCAAGTTTGAAAGTTTTGAAAACTAAAGGTATGAAAATAATGCATTTGAGGCTTGATCTGACGAAAACAAGGTGATATTGGCGATGTGATCGCACGAACAAGTTCATAATGTGTTTTTGAGGTTATGTGCATATTTGGTTTGGAGCCCCGAGGGCTCGGGTGAACTTTGGATAGGCCACGAGATCAATTTTTCATGTTAGAAGTTGTTGTCTGCAACTGGTCTGCAGAGTTCGCAAATGCGAACAATAGTTCGCAAATGCGAACTCCCCACTATTCTGCAAAGTTCGCAAATGCGAACAATAGTTCGCAAATGCGAACTCCCCCCTATTGTGCCTGTGTTCGCAAATGCGAACAATAGTTCGCAAATGCGAACTTGACCCTACTGTGCTTGTGTTCGCAAATGCGAACTATAGTTCGCAAATGCGAACTCGACACTATTCTGCCTGGGTTCGCAAATGCGAACAATAGTTCGCAAATGCGAACCTCCCAATATTTAGCCTGTGTTCGCAATTGCGAACAATAGTTCGCAAATGCGAACTTCCCAGTTTTGCCTTGGCTTCGCAAATGCGAAGAAAAGTTCGCAAATGCGAACTTCCCAGCCTTAGCTTATTTTTCAAACTCCAGAAATTGGTCGGGGTTCGCAATTGCGAACCCATGTTCGCAAATGCGAACACGGAGACCTGAAAAACACGAATTTCAGTCATTTCTTCACATTTTACAAAAACAAAACACCCATTTGCGATTCTTCAAGGATTTCTTCTTCATCAAAACGATTGTAAGTCACTTTTTACTTAATTCTTTCAATTCCTAACATCATTAAACATGTTTTTCATAAGAAATCAATGATTTTCATGGTAGAATTCTTGTTTTTGTTAGAAAATAGGGTTTTTCATAAATTGGGGAATTGGACCTCGAATTGAGGTCCGATTTTGAAACAAATCATATATATGAACTCGTGGGGGGATGGGTAACCGGATTTTGGTCCTAACCCCGAGTTCCGACCATGTGGGCCCGGGGTTGAAATTTACTATTCATGGCAGAATGTTGTAAAAGTGGTATTTGGTATTAAGAATTAGTTTGTTGAGTAGAATTGATGATATTAAATCAATTATGTATAGATACGGTTGGATTGGAGCCAAGTTGAAATAAAAAAAGACATTTCCACGGATTGAATTGTTCATAAGCATTCGAGGTAAGTGTTTGTTCTATCCTAGCTTGAGGGAGTAGGATTATGTGTTATGTGTTATGTGATCGAGTGTGGTGTATGGGCTGTGGTGACGAGCATCCATACACTGGCGTCTAGTATGACCGTGAGTCGTTGGATAAATTTTATTTTGAGATATACTACAGATGAATTGTTATTGTTCTCCCTTATTGGGACTTGTTGTGAAGATAAACATTGATTGCCCTTGATGGGACGGTTTATGAATTACTATTTCCTTCTTTGCCCTTAATTGTGATTGTTATTTGGGTGAGGAAGAGTGATAATGCACGAAGGGTGATGCCGTGCCATGTTGATTTATTTATGCACGAAGGTTAATGCCGTGCCATGTTTATTTATTGATTATGCACGAAGGATCATGCCGTGCCCTGTTATTGAACCATGTACGAAGGATCATGCCGTACTATGGATGTGAGGATGAGAGTAAAAGCACGAAGGGTGATGCCGTGCAATTGCTTGCTATTTCTTGAATTGATATTACTTGTTTTTCCATTATATTTTATTTGGGTGATGCCGTGCAACTATTTGCCATTTCTTGACTTGATATTACTTGTGTTTCCATCATACCTTGTTTTCCTTGTGAACTTATTTGATTGTTATTTGGGTGAGGAAGAGTGATAATGCACGAAGGGTGATGCCGTGCCATGTTTATTTATTTATGCACGAAGGTTAATGCCGTGCCATGTTTATTTATTGATTATGCACGAAGGATCATGCCGTGCCCTATTATTGAACCATGTACGAAGGATCATGCCGTACTATGGATGTGAGGATGAGAGTAAAAGCACGAAGGGTGATGTCGTGTACTTTATTTGTTTATTTGGTGAGGATGAGAGTAAAAGCACGAAGGGTGATGCCGTGCAACTGTTTGCTATTTCTTCAATTGATATTACTTGTGTTTACATTACACTTTGTTTTTCCTTGTGAAATTATTAACTGTGGTTAATTGTTGAATTCTTTAAGATATTCCTTATTGTGTTAATACTTGATTATTTCTTGTTATTTTGTGGTACACATATATATATTGAATTGCACAGGTTTATGTGAGTGTCTGGTCCTAGGCTTGTCACTACTTCGCCGGGATAGGCCAGGCACTTACCAGCTCATGGGGTCGGTTGTGCTGATGCTACACTTCTGTGCGTTTTTGCACAGGTCCAGGTTACGATCAGGAGCAGCAGCAGCAGTAAATAGATTACGTGGAAGTTGATCACATTTGAGACCGAGGTAGCTTGCAGACGTCTGCAAGCCCGGCATCTCTTTCTTTATTTATGTTAATAGCTGTAGTCTCATTGTTCCGAGACAAACGGAATTATGTTATATTTCCTTCAGACTTTTATGTGTAGTATTCCATAGTAGTTTGTGAGTTGGTGACTCCAAGTCTTGGGTAGAGGATTTCAGTATGATTTTCACCTTGTGATTTGTTATTTCCATTTCGATAAAGTATTCCGCATTTATTTAATTAAAATTGTGTTAAAACAGAATAGTATGAATACAGTGGCTTGCCTAGCTACCACGAGTAGGCGCCATCACGATCCCGATGTTGGGGGAAAATCCGGGTCGTGACATTTTTTGACTGTCTTGTAATAGTACCTCGCCTGCAGTTACACCTTTTGTATTGTTGTTACCTAGATTTTGTCCCATATGTCCTTGATCACCAGGCTTAGCTTGAATAGGTGCATTAGTAACTCGAGCCATAGTCTCATTTAACATTGCCGGATATGATGCAACAGATGCATTACGTGCTTGTGCAACTGTATTTACACCTTGCATACCTGGCTGGCCACATCCAATTTCTATTGGATCTGTAAACATTGCGGCTGTAACCTTGTCTTTATGATGCTGTGTCACCTTAGTTCGATCCCCAGCTCTCATATCATCAACATTACGAATTTGCATTACTCCCTCAGTTCGATCAGCAACATCATGAGCAGAAATTATAGCTGTTGCACTAGTTGACATGTTTTTTGCATATATGAACTCTGTTTCCCCTATTGTTTGAGCCTTAGCACCTAAAGCATTGCTCTCCTCACCTGAAGCAGTTTGTGTATCTGCATGAAGTGTAGCAGATGGTTTAAATTGTTGCCCTCCTTCAGTAGCACAAGCTCGAACCAAAAGTGAATTCACTACAACATTGTCATGTGCATTGGGGCCCACAACATCTTGGCTTTTCTAGCATTTTGAAACTGTTCTGCGCTCATAACAGTAGTAGGTCGACCATAATTTGTATTCAAATTATCATTAAACTCCAGTTATGAAGTAGCATGGCCAGCATGTTTTTCAACTTTGCCAACTTGATCTACAACAGCTACTGCTCGATTTTTTTGGGTAAGAGTTTCTCGCACAGCTGCAGCTCGTTCAACCACAGTATTGGTGGTCTTCAAGTCTTGCACAATTCTACCAAGAGCTTCAGCAACTGGAACAAATGCACTAGAAATAGGAATTTGCACTGCCTCATCAGAACCAACACTTTCAACATGCTCAAGATTTTGCCCAACCTCCAAAATCTATTGTTTCCTCGATTGAACATCATTATCCAAAGTTGTGTCTACCTGTGCCTTAGCTTGTTCGACCTTCTCTTGTCCTGTAACACCTTTTGAATCCCTACCTTCTTGATCATGGTTAATTACAGCTTCTTTAGCACTCTGTACATCCCCTTATAATCCCAGAAAAGTTGACATAATAGCTTTAGCAGTAGCAAGTTTGTCATAAGCTTGTGTTATAGGATTCACAGCATTGACAATCCTTGCAAAGGCTACGCTAGCAGGAACCACAACACTTAAATTCATAACAGTGTTATGAGCTTGTTTCCTTCCTTCTATTACTTGTTGATCAACTAAATTTTCTTCTATTCCTTCATTAGATGCTACTCTACCAGGCACATCACGAGCATGTACACCAGCAACCTTTGTGATATTACCACCAGATGCAAACCCATCACGATCACAGGCAATACCTGATACCAAAACTTCCTCACCTTGCAGTACACCATCTAATCGTGCATTCTGAATTTGCCTAGCTCTTTTTTCATTCAAAAAATCCCTAGCATCTCCTTGAAGCTGTTCAAGCATGACACCATTGTTGCTATGCATATTATTCTCCCTTGCTGAATTCTTGGCGACAGTCTCCTCTTCAACATGTTTGTTCATTACGCGACACATTGTTTCCTCGTGCCCTTGATGTTTGCAGTAGGTGCAATAACTTGGAAGATTGTCATATACAATTTGTTGATCATAAATAGTTGTTTTTCCAGTAATTCTGTCCGCAATAACAATTTTAACAGTTTTTGGATGTTTTTCCACAAGATCAAGAATCACCTTAACTCTTGCGGCACTAGGTCGCGTTTTCTCTTGTGTTGCCTTATCAACAGCAAGGACTTTACCTACAGCTGAAGCAATCGACATCAAGGCTTTTTTTGCAAAACAATATGGCAGCAGACCTGGAAACGAAATCCAAACAACTGCCATAGATGTTTCCTCTTTAGGATTAAAATCCAAAGTCCATGGGAAGGTTCTGTAAAGAAAATCATCCCGTTTTGCTTTGATATAACCAGTAGACTTTGATAAACATTTAATATAGTCATTGTATTGATCAAATCTAATTAAAATATGACGAAACTCAAGCAGGCCAATATTACAGTAACCTTGAATATCGAGTTGCGACGAGAAAATTTTTCAGAGTTCTTGGAGATCAGGTTTCCCATAAGAAAACTTCATGATCACTACCTGATGCAAGCCTTCCTCTCTAATGAATTGATTGATGTCATCCATGGAGAATTGAACTGATGGTTCCCCATGCACGTACGTAACAGGAACTAACTGAAGTTTGGACTCAACTGGTTGTTTTGGACGCAAGGCATCAGCATACAACTGTTTTGGTATGGTGTTTGTAGATGTTTGTAACGTGTTTGGATTGCCTCTCCCACAGCCAAAGACTGGGGAGAGGTCGCAACAGCCATGGCTGCCTTCGAAAGCGAAAGACAGCCTAGAGAGAGAAAGTAGAGAGAAGGCAGAGAAAAACGGGTTTGGGTTTTTTTTTTTTGTGTGTTAAGTCTTTAGGGTTGTTTTTTTTTTGTGTGTTAAGTCTTTAGGGTTTTTTTTTATTTATTTTTTGCTCCAAAGAAATATCTAGAAGGGTCCTTAGGGCTGGCTTAATTAGGTATTGGGCCAAGAATTGGGCTCTAAAACTCTTAAAATTATGGTCGAACACCTTAATTGACTCATTTTTTTTTAAATAAGATAGAAATACTACACAATGCCAAAGCTAATCCTAATTGATTAAACTATACATGAAACTATTTTTTGTGTTTTCGAAATAATATAATGAGAAAAATAAAGTACTATTTTTGTATTTTATTTAAAATTTACGAAAAGTACATAAACTAAAATATTTTTAATAATTCTAATTTTTTGTAATAAAATAAAGTAAACGAGTCAAAATTAATTAAAATAGCCATATTAGGCCTAAATTAAATTTTTACGTGCTAAAATATAAAAAATCTCGGGAAGGATAAAAAATGACATGTCTACAATTGCTTACATGGATGATGAGAAGGTTCTGCTCAAGGTTACTCCCATGAAGGGTGTTATGAGGTTCGAAAAGAAGGGCATGTTGAGCCCTCGATTTATTTGGCCATTTGAGGTACTTCAGAGAATTGGAGAGGTGGCTTACAGGCTTGCCAAGCTATTGGGCTTGTCGACTGTGTATCCAGTATTTCATGTTTCTATGATCTGGAAGTTTGACGGCTATCCATCTCTTGTTTTCGACTTCAGCATGGTTTATTTGATTAGTGATTAGGCTTATCATATGGAGTAGGTGGCCATTTTGGATCGACAGATTTGAAAATTTAGGTAAACGAACATATCTTTAGTGATGGTGTAGTGGAGACATCATCCAGTTTAGGAGGCTACTAGGGAGACCGATCGCGAAAACTTGGGATCGTAGCGCTATGCTTTAAGTAATCAGTCGAGACCTAAAAATAGATTGACGCACAACACCCATATAATATATATTTAAAAGTTTTCATGAGTTTGCGAGCTAATCAATTATAGAAATATGATTGAATCTAATATATGAAAATATGTCTCTTTGTAATCAATGAAGCATTCGTGAAAGACCATCAAGAGTTACGATAAGATAGATGTAATCCCTTCATCCGCAACTAGAGGTCTCAAGTTTATACTTCAGAATATGAAAAAATCTAGTTGGAAACATGTTGGTGTCCCATATCTGTAAGGCATGGAGAAATGTGCTTGTGTTCGACTCAGAATTTACCATGCACTTCATGAATACGAAATAACATACATACATTACGGGCCAATCAAAGCAAGTCGTAATTATTCAAGAACCATGTAAAAGATATAACAATAAGAACTCCCAATTAGGGTGAGAAATATTGACTACTTTTATTGATGATAATGATTTGGTTTGCCCATCCATGAAGATGTTTAGATCCTTACAATTGTGTTTTATTCCTTTGTGAGATTGGATCTTTCTTATATGCTATTTTCTCTCTCTCTCTCTCTCCCCCTTTTTCGGAGAGTCCCCATTGGAATGAAGATAAAGATGCCCCCCCCCCCCCGAAGAGTTTTCCTCTTTGGGTATTTATAGTTGTGATCTACCTGAGCTGGCAGTCGGTGGCCGTGATGACATTGAGGTTTTGCCTTTAAGGTAGCGGATGGGTCGTAGCCTTATTAATCAAATCAGATAGGGGTTAAGTACCGTTAATTTTGGAGTGGTCGTACAACTTATTAATCTTGAATTAACCTGAGAGGTGATTAACTTAGTCAGTAATCATGGGGTCAGATTTTGACCCATACTGTTAGTCCATCCGCTTATTAAGGTCGTCCCTCGTACAATCATGATGACCAGATTTTGTTGACTTTAATCTGAAAGACTTGGATAAGGGATAGATAGTCGTCGCTTTGGTCAAGACCATGTTCTTTATGGCAGTGGCCCGAGCTTGGTAGAGGTTTTCGTCTTTACTCTCCATGTAATCAAGTAATTATGTTATCAAGCCAGGGTACCCCTCGTTACAAACGCGTGTGATGTTGTTAGTGCAGTTCGAGCGACCAAGAACTCAGTTACATTCTGATCCTTATGTTTGCTTAGGTGCACAGCTGCCATCGGCGATAGGAGTCGGGCCATATACAGTATGGCCGAGTGCATTTCCTGCAATGTTTTTAGAGTTTTGAAGGCGTATGGTACATTTCCCCCATGTCGACAAGGCGATTTGATTGTTCTGACTAGTGGAGTATCAAGAGGAGGCCGAGTGTGCACTTTGTGGGGCTTGTCATGATGGCGCGCGTCTCGGGATAGTCGAACTGTTTGACGGTTGGTTATGCAATTAATGGTGTCCATTGGATTTCCCGAAGTCATTTATGTTGCCTATAAATGTAGATTAATACATCTGTTTCTCATTACTTGTTTATTCATCTGAGAATAAGTCTGAGAAAGCTTTTCGCTCTGCTATTTCACTTTCTCCGTTCTCTTCTTGACCGTGATAACTCTTGTTTTCCCCACCGGATTCTGTTCTTTTCCTTTCAACCAATTAAGCAATGCAAGGTATTTCAACAAGTGAAGCTCTTCCGATAAACTTATTGGTCAACCCTCCGGCGATTGAAGGGCCACCTCCAGCTATGTGAGGTGCTGAGCAGGCGAAGACTGGAGGAATTCCGTCAGTGGATGAGGTTTTTCTCCAGCCCAGAGGTTCGACGATTGATTTTACTGCCTATGGCAGTGAGGACCCTATGGATGAAGCCCCACTGATGGGTGAGATTGGAATGGACCAAACGGGAGCAGGGGGTCATTCCAACCCATGACGACATTGTCCTCGCCTGAAGCGAGGACAGGGTTCACACCGATCGTAGTGGATACTGTGTCTTTTATGCATATCCCTTCATGTTGTGGTTCAAGATTCCACTTCCCATGTTGGTGGTTGAACTTTTGTCGCTATTACGGGGTGTGCCCGGGTTAGCTCACCCCCTTTCTCTACAAGTTACTGGTGATGTTCCTGAAGTACGGGGAACTGGTCGGCAGGGTGGTTATGTTACAACACATGCTCGCCCTTTATGCCCCCCAGTGATTACTGGCACCATGCTACGGGCGTTCCCTTGTGGGTCGAGAGGGCTGACTGCGGCGCTGGATGTTAAGGTCTAGCCGCGCCCTTTCGAGCACTTCTTTTACATCAAGATAGATCATTTAGTGGCGTCCCCTTCAGTGTTCCCGGAGACTTGGAACCATGCACATGAGTTACTTTATTGTGATAATCAATTTCCTTCCTTTATCAATTTTTGTTTCGTTTTAGAAGTCTTTGGGTTCGCGAACGTTAACTTGTTGTTGGTTTCGTAGCCGAGATGTCATTATCGACCCCATTAGAAGGGATGCATGGATGGCTCAAAGCCGTGCTTCCTCATATTGAAGGGATTCACACGTGGACGTCTTTCTGGGAGAGACATGGTCGTAGACCTGCCGTGGGTGGGAAGTCTATTCCTTGTATTGTTTAGTTCGTGATTTTGGGTTTTGTTTACCAACTTTGTTTTTCTGTGATAGGGGCGAGACGTGACAGGGCTCTTCAGCTGGCTTTCTGGCGGACGGGTACGATTGCTCTTGCAGCACCAGCACCACACCGCATGCCGAGGGCGACATCAGTCGAGTCTTCGACGACTCTTTGAGCTCCGCGGCCCATATTTCGGGATGATGGGCTGTGAGCACGTGATTTTTACCCTAAGCAAACAAATTCCAATTTAAAAATAAAAATAAGATTTTTGATGTGCAATTGTGTGTTTTAATTGATATAATTGTGTGTTTGTTGTTAAAACAAAATTTTAAATTAAAACTACAAAAAGAATTAATTAGAAAATGTCACAAAAATATGAAAAATTAGAGGAAATAAACAAAAATAAAAAAATACCGTAAAAACAAAAGAAAATGGTAAAACATATCATAAAATACCAGAAAAATCAGAAAAAATAGGAAAATAAAAGAAATATAACAATTGGAAATAAATACAAAAAGAGAAAATGAAATACAAGAGAAAAATACCAAGAAAATAATTAAAATGCAAGGAAAAATACAAAAATACAATAAATGTGGGGTGAAACACAAAGGATACATGCCCAAATGTATAAAGGCTCAAGAGGCTAACCAACCGGCCAGTCTAAGCTCTAACCAAATGACGTCGTGTAGGGCATTCTAATCCTCACCGTTGATGAAAATAATCTAACGAACTACATATTGCGGCCTAATAGAAAACTAAAAGACGCCGTACAGAAAATTAATCTTGGCCGTCCAAAGGAATGATCAAACAGATGATGATGAGTCTCATAAAGAACTAGACGACGTAGTATTATCAATTAATCCTGGCCGTCCATATTTTAACATCTAACTGACACAAAAAGGCCTTTCATTTAATTAAACGACAAAGTTTTAAGGGAAGAGATCCTGGCCATTGATCTCAGTTGATCCAAAGGCCAGGATAATGCAAGACGAAGGGGGTATATAAGTCCCCATCTCTCGTTCATTTCATATGCATATACACTCATATACACAGACTCAAACCCTAGCCGCCTTCTTCATCGTCTTCTTCATCTCGTCTCTAATGGACACCGGTCGGACAGGCCTGAAACCACGGCCGTCTCCAGCTCAAACCACCATTAAACCTCTTATCCCTCATCCTCACATACCACAACCAGCTTGAAAACCCCAGAAAACCAAAAGCCCCTTCTTTCTTGAAAGTCCGTTCGCCGGAATTGTAGCCGGCGACCTCTAATCTATGAATCTGGCTCCTAGTTTTGCACCATATGACCGTCTCATAAAGGCCTTTCACCTCATCTAGGTGGCTGGCCTCGAATCAAGCCGGAGCTATTCGAATATAGAAAAGAAGTTCGCCGGGACCCTACTCCAGCGAACACCGAAAACAAATCCCACCCCCAATACCTCTCAAATAACACCCAGACCACCCCCCTTACCCACTAAAACTCCAAAATCAGCCCCATCGAGAAGATCTGATATTCAAAAGACTTTATGTCTTCAAGAACTTTTGAAGCCTGGAAATAACAAAAGAAAAAGAAAGAAGAAATAAATAAGCAAGAAAGAAAAGAAAGAAAGAAAAGAGATCCTGAAAGCTATGTTTTCCTTACCCTTCTTTTTCTTTGCCTATTTACCTACTGTAAATGTTCTTGATATTCTTGTTAGTCTGTGTTCGTTGCATGTTTAAGATCTATTCTATTTCTTTATACATGCCTAGTCTGTTTTAGCACTTTAGGGTTTTTATTAAGTTTTACACATGAATCATGGTTAAATATGATTCTTTATGTGTTATGTTCATCCTGTCTTGTCTGAAATTATGCTTTGATTAATTGGGATTCAACCATTATCAAAACTTCTCTCTGAGTTCTAGTTGATTGGAAATTGATTTACGATTAAGGCTGTGTGTGAGATACAACATGAATTGGCTATATTTGTAATATGATTCATTTGTTAGACTATTCTGGATCTTATAATGCTTTTATGATTTGGTTATAGTTGTAAGGATCTAGGTTTAGTTTCTGAAAGTTAAAGTAGTCTGGCTATTCTTGAAATGATTAAGTCTGGCTATTTTTGAAATTATTTAAGTCTGGTTATTTTTGAAATGTTTAAGTCTGGCTATTCCTAAAATGATTAAATTTGTTATAATGTTAAGTGGCTAGTTATGCAACTTATCTCTGATTAGTTAATAAAGGGGTTACATTATATGTAAGAGTAAGGTTTGTTAAAATGGTTAAAATTGAAAGGGGTTTGGGGTTTAAATCTGGCTAAGTCTTAAATATGTTATAAAATAGTGGCTATTAGTTAAATAGATACTAAACCTAGCCTACCCACACCTTAGTAGGTCGGGTAAATAAAGGGAAACAATAAGGGTATAAACGGAACAATAAATGGCATAATTGAAGATTTAATACAGCCTATAGGGATATAAAAGACTTTACTACCTAGTATTCTTGTAATTAATCACAAAATAATGGATAGAATAGGCATAATAAAAAGGCAGAATTGAAATTACACTTAGTAAGTGAGGACAGCTTAGTAAAATACCCTCAATAGAACCTAGAAGAACTACCTAGAACCTTCCAGCAAGGGCTGGAAGACATTTCGACACCTAATTCAGGGGATTAAATTGTAAATCATTGAAAAACAAAGAGGAGGGGATGAGAAATAAGTTATTTGAATTTCCCCCTCAAATTTCACCCAAACAGTCTATAAATAGGCTTCTAGTAAGCCTAAAAAAGGGGTTGCATATTCTCCATTCTACAAAAGGGTTACAAACAAAATAGGTTGAACATTAAGTGGTTGATCACCGAAATTCTACCTGACCGCTTTTGGGAATTAATCTGGAGTTTCTATTAGAGTCTATTGCTCTTAAACTTTGCTGGATTCTACTTGAGCTCTTTAATTCTATCTGTTGATTTGCTGAACTTTGGGATTCTATTTTGCTGCTATACTTGCTGATGTGTCTGCTTCTCTACTACTGCTCTATTGCTGCTATTGCTGACTATTCTTCATCTTCAACACAGACTTATAAGCTATTTTTTGGTGAATCAGGTACATTTTCTTTTCTGGAAATGTAGTTACAAATTGATTGAAGAAATGAAAGTCTATTGAGCAGTTTCGACGAATTTTGCTGCTGATCTCTTCTAGTTTTATAATCATCATGTTTTAGAGTTCATGTAATTTAGTAGGATGGTTTGTAATAATTAATATTATATGTAGTCGAGACAAAGTAAGTAGATAGTGTAGTAGTAGTATTTACGTAAAATTCAGCTACCATTAGTCTTAGGTTGAAAATAGGCTAACATATGAATCTAATTCGCCTAGTGAAATAAGTATAACAACCTCGCTAATTAGAACTGGATAATTAGTCTATAAAACGGAAATGAGTAGATGAATTACAACTATTTTTTCATCGAAATTTGTTTCACAACAATTTACAATATTATAAATTAGAATATGGTAATTAATAATAGTTTAAACCTATTCTATTAGTATAGTCATCACTGTTTAAGTAATTGAAATAGACGTATTATTACTTAAGTTCTGTTAAAGCTTAGTTGGTGATTACAATTCAGAATTAGTATTGATAAACATGTATTGCGGAGCTTTGTGAAATAAAAAAATGTATTTCGTTGATCTATTCCGTTGTTTAATGAATGTTTGTTTAATAGTTGTGAAATTTCATCTCTATTCTATATTTTATCCGTCTGTTCTGGGCCTGACTGAAAACATATTTTTTAAGTCTTTTCTCTAAGCTATTGATCTTGACCTTGCTTCATTCTGATTCTTCAGTCATTGAAGCAAGTTGAAGTGGAATATGTCCCAGAGAAGGCGGAATTAGATGGCAAGTTGGATGAAGAATTCAGGAAGGTCTTTGAGAAATTCAGTTTCGTTGATGCTACTGGTTCTGAGGTATAAAGTACTTCATTGTTGGTATATGATGATGTGGAACTAGTTTTGACTGAACTGTGTTATGCCTTCGATCTTCTTTATTGTTCAAGGTGTTGAAATTTATTCCTGGCATTAGCCTTCTTTTCTTACCATTTGCATAACTTTTTATTGGACTATCAGGAGAACGGTAAGATGGATGAGAGTGCTGCTGATATAGCCTTAAAGAAAAAGGTTGATTCATATTCAGAGGAAGAGCAGGATGCTCAGCCAAATGAGAATGGTATTTCTAACAAAAAGAAAAAGGTCAATCTCAGCTTCTATTTGCTGATTTTGTTAGTTGCTTGTATTTGTTACCTCAAGTAGATATATGGCCGGATTATTTCTCCTTGATAAAAAATGACTGAATTGTTTCTCTATTTCAGCTTCAATGTAAGATGAAGATAGCATCCTCGTACTTGATGCACCGGACTTGGTCTAGATCCCGCTCCTTCATCTCCCTTACTTTAGCTAACTGGAATAACTTCCTGTCCCCGCCACTCTCCCCTAATTCCTCGTACATGAGACCAAACGCCGCGTTTTTATCTTCCATAACCTACAGCTTTGTTTCCTTCCTCACCACCTTGTAGGTCTCCTTGTTCACTCTCCTTTCATCCTCGTTAATGCTCCCTGCCAACTTTGCAAACGCCGCCTTCTTTACCTACACTTTTTCTTGGACTACATCGTTCCACCACCAGTCACCCTGATGTCTACCTGAATAGCCCTTGGCTACCCTGAGCACATCGCGTGCTACCTCCCTAACCAAGTTTGCCGTCTTCGACCACATTGTGTCCGCTTCCCCAGAACTTCTCCAAGCTCCACCATAAACTAACCTCCTGTCAAACTCCTGGGCTTTCTCCTTAGTCAGAGCACCCCATCTAATTTGCGGTCGTCCCCGAGCACTCCTCCTTTTCCTCTTCGCCTAGAGGCCGACATCCATCACTAGGAGTCTATGAAGAGTCGAAAGGGACTCCCCGGAATAACCTTGCAGTCCTTGCATAAGCCTCTATCGCTCCTTCTGAGAAGGAGGTAATCAATCTGGGTCCTCGCCGCCGAACTTTTGAAGGTGACCAAATGCTCTTCCCTCTTGTGAAATGTCGAGTTCGCATTTAGGAGCTTAGAAGCCCTAGCGAAATCAAGCAGTGACGTGCCTCTTCCATTCCTAACCCCAAAGCCAAAGCCTCCGTGAACCTGACCATAACCACCAGCATCAGCCCCAATGTGACCATTAAAGTCCCCTCCAATAACTAACTTCTCAGATTGGGGAATACTACTCACCAAATCGGTCCAAGCCCTCCCAAAAATGCCTTTTAACCTCCTCATCCAAGCCCGCTTGCGGTGCGTAAGCGCTGATGACGTTGAGGATGCAACCCCCAATAACCAACTTAACAGACATTAATCTATCATTCACTCGCCTACCTCAACCACGGACTCCCTTAGATCCCTATCCACCAAGATGCCCACACCATTTTTACCTCTCACGGCCCCAGAATACCACAACTTAAACCCGCCTGCATTCCTCGCCTTCGGCACTTTCCACCTACTCTCTTGAACACAGGCTATGTTGACCCTCTTATTCTGAAGAACCTTCGCCAACTCAATAGACTTTCCCGTCAGGGTGCCTATGTTCCACGACCCGATCCTTAATCTAAGAGTGTCCGCTAACCTCTTCCCACCCTTGCCTCCCGCCCTACTCGCAGAACCACTCCCAGCCCCCCTACTCACCCCTGCCAACACCCCCGCCCCCCGAGGACATGACCTTACACTACCATCCCCCATCGTGGCCACTATCCCTCCAACCAATTACGGAGGACAGTTGCACACACGTACTATAGCGGAATACGCAAAATAATGCAAGTTAGGAATCCACAAAGTAAACCACACATAGAATATTTAGCTAGAAGCGTAAAAAGGTGTACAGAGTGAATACGAGGCCGGGAGGTACCAACTCCTGATGGAAAAACCTGGAAGTACGCTTTGATTCGCTCGATATCAACTACCGCTAGCTGTTGCACGTTTTGTCCGGTGATGCTTTGATCTTCACGCCGAAAGATCTCCTTGTCCGCCGTGGCTAGTACCAAAAAATCACACACACAACAAACTCCAAAAAAGTGGGGCGGGGGGGGGGGGGGCTGCCTATCTCGAGAAAGAGGAGGGGTTCCCTAAAACTCACAAAAAAGAAGAGGGTGGGGTAGGGGGGGTGTGAGAGAAGGGGGAATAGGGAGGAGATCGTGTGTAGAGGGGAGAGATGAGAGGAAGAGAGTTAACCTACTGGGGGGGTCGCCGGAGAAAGGGGGTCGCCGGAGGGGGGTCACCGGGGTTATGGGTGGCAGGGGGCGGGTAGGGGGTGAGGGCTGGGGTAGTGAAGAAAGGAGAGAGAGACAGAGGAGAGAGAGACTTACTGGGGGTCGCCGGTGAAAGGTCGCCGGAGGGGGGGGGGGGGGGGTCGCCGGGTGGAGTCGCCGAAGGGGGTCGCCGGAGCGAGGGGGAGGATGGTTGGGGAGCTGGGGGGGCTGGCTGCTAGGTGAAGTTACCATTGGGGGAGCCTCTGGAGAGAGAGAGAGCGTAGAGTGTTTTTTGGTTCTGAGCATCCTTCCTATTACATACGTATGTAAAAAAACATAAGAGACATATGTACCATAAATAAATCGGCATGCAATAATATTAAAACAGCAGCTAACATAAATGACTACCATAAGAGAACGCAAATTAATCCTCTATAGGTGGCCCTACCGCACCTCACCCATCCCGGAAAGGAGTACGAAGACTCTAGAAGCCCCTATCCTACAAATGTGATACTAGACGTCCAAACTTTCCTATCAAAGGTCATGCCGTCGGAAATCCGCATACTGGCCATGTCCTGCCTAATTACCTCTCCCTAGTATCTCTTAGGCCTCCCTCTGCCTCGCCTCACACCGACCACCACTAGCCACTCACAACTCCTCACCGGGGCATCGGGACATCTCCTCCGCACATGCCCGAACCACCGAAGCCTTGCCTCTCGCATCTTCTCATCCATTGGGGTCACCCCCACCTTCTCACGAATAACTTCGTTCCTAATCTTATCTAACCTGCTGAGCCCGCACATCCACCTAAGCATTCTCATCTCCGCAACCTTCATCCTCTGAACATGAGATTTCATCACCGGCCAACACTCCGTCCCATAAAGCATGGCAGGTCTAACCATAGCTCTATAAAACTTCCACTTGAGTTTCTATGTCACTTTCTTATCATACAAGACTCCTGATGCAATCCTCCACTTCGACCACCACATCGCTATACGGTGAGTGACATCATCGTCTATCTCCCCGTCCCCCTGGATCACCGATCCAAGGTATCTTAAACTATCCCTCTTGGCTATGACCTGAGATCCAATGATCATGCTCCCTCCCACTTCGCTCGGCTCAGCGCTAAACTTGCACTCCAGATATTCTGTCTTAAACCTGCTTTGTTTGAAGCCCTTAGACTCGAGAGTCTGTCTCAATTCTTCTAGCCTCTCATTAATACCGACCCTCATCTCGTCTACCAGTACTATGTCGTCAGCAAATGGCATACACCAAGGCACATCCCCTTGAATATGCCGTGTCAAAGCATCCATCACCAAGGCGAACAAGAGAGGGCTAAACGCAGATCCTTGAGGGAGCCCCATAACCACCGGAAAATGGTTTGAGTCACCACCAACTGTCCTGACCCTAGACTTAGCTCCATCGTACATGTCCTTGATTACTCTGATGTAGGCTTCCGGCACGCTCTTAGCCTCCAAGAACCTCCATAGCACCTCTCTAGGGACCTTGTCATATGCCTTCTCCAAGTCAATAAACACCATGTGCAGGTCCTTCTTCGCATCCTTGAACTGTTCCACCAATCTCCTGACAAGGTGGATAGCTTATGTAGTGGACCGACCCGGCATGAAACCGAATTGGTTCACGGAAATAGATGATATTATTTCTGCATTTATGATATAACATGGTGAGTAAAAGCACAAAGAATGATGTCATGTCATTATTAAATTTGTTGCTTTATTTGATGTATGTATGTTATTTAATGTGTTGCATTGTTATTTATTTCGTGAAAAGGCTACTTGGTGAGTTTTTCTTTCCATTCTTATATTACTTTACTTTTTATATGTTTACTCCATGTTATTATTTATTATTTATGTTGGTTTATGTTTATATCTGCACAAGATCTTAGTATGTTTATAGTAATAGCCTCGTTAATACCTTGTCGGGATCAGACTTGATACTTATAGAGTATGTTGAATCGATGGTACTCATGCTATACTTATGAACTTCTTGTGCAGATACTGATGTTGGTCCTAGCGGTGTCTAGTGGTGCTTCTGCTCGGATCATATCTACAGTAGAGACTTAAGGTAGAGCAGCTAGCTTTTGTAGTCCTCTTCTATTTCTGTCTTTACTGATTATTTTATTTCAAACAGTCGTGTTTGGTTCAAGCCATACTTGTATTATTCTAGTTGCTCATATACTAATGACTTTAGATTTTCTATAATCTGACTAGACTGTATTATATTATGGGCATATCTTATGTATTACATCTTTATTAATCGTTACTCAATTAAATGTTAAAATGATTAATTTATTATCTAATATTAACTTGCCTAGCAAATATATGTTAGGCATCATTACGATCTCAAAATTGAGAATCCGGGTGGTAGCATTGTGACACCACAAAAAAATCTTGTATATTCACGTTTATTACACTGAAATAAAAAAAAAGATAAAACACTATGTACCGTACAATATAAAACCTTCTTTGTCAAAACAAAATATGTACTATGAGACGAAATCACAAACGTGCAAATCGTTACGGATTCAATTGTTTGATAAAAATGATCTTCCTTTTTGGACATATATATATAAATAGTTAGTAGGTTTTATTATTTATATAATGATTATATACCATTATATGCATATTATACATGAGTCGACTATTTCATTTTAATGATTAGTTGGGTAGCTAATGTAATGACCCAGCCGGTCGTTTACACTGTTGTACTTCTGTTCTCCTATTTACTACATGTTCTATGCTCAACTGTTGTTACAAGAATTGCTGGGGTGATTGGTTTGGTTCAGCAGAGTATCAAAATGAATTGGGGCACTTAATCCAGGGTTTGAAGCTTGAGTTGAAAGAGTTGACTGGATGTTGACATATATTTAAACGACTTCGAAATGGAGTATTGAGGGACCAGAGAGCTCTATCTAGTAATTTCGGAGTTAGGAGTGTATCCGAATAATGATTTAGAGGTCTGTACGTGATTTTGGCTTGAAATGGCAAAAATTGGAATAATTAGAAGTTTGGACTGTTGATAAGTTTGACTGAGAGTTGTCTTTGTGGTTACCTGGCTCCGATATTTGTTTCAAAAGTTGGAATAGGTCTACTATGTCATTTGTGACTTGTGTGAAAAATTATACATCTATCAGAGTTGATTTGATAGGTTTCGGCATCAAATGTAGAAGTTAGAAGTTTCTTTCGCTTGATTGGGCGATTCTTGTTCTTGATATTGTTTGATGTGATTTCAGTCCATGTTAAGTTCGTATCCTATTTTCAGATGTGTTAGTATGTTTAGTTGAGGTTTCGGGGGCCTCGGATGTGAATCGGACCATGTACGGTAAATTTGAAATCTTGGAGGAACTACTCATTTCTGCTACTGGTTTTCTTATAAGCGATCATCAATGTGATGTCGCGATCGCAAGGTAAGGTTTATGATTGAGTATTTGTCTAGTTAACATATCAGGAACGTATGGGCGTAGTCGTGACCGAGAAGAAGTGAAAGGAGAAGGCTAGTTCATGCGGATTTTTCATCGCGATCCAGTGAAGGTGTTCACGATTGCATTGGTTTGGGAAGTCAATGCATCGCGTTCGCGTGTGGGATTCCGTGTTCGTGGAGATTATGTTGGAAAACCTTTGTGTTTTTGTTTCGCTATCGCAAACAAGGGATATCCAGGCCGCATACAAATCTCAACAATAAGGGTTTGAGTAATTTTTCATAATTTGATTATAGGAGCTCGGATTGAGGTGATTCTTGGAGATATTTTCAATGGAGTGACCGGGGTAAGTGATTCTAACTTGATTTTTGCTAAATTACACGAATATACTATTTATTTCATCATTTAATAGTGATTTGGGTTGAATAATTGGGAACATAATTGTAGAATTTTTGTAGCTTTAATTTGAGGATTTGAAGGTCGAGTTGGGATCGAATTTGAGTAATTTTGTATGGTTGGACTCATTGTTGAATAGGCATTCGAAACGTGGATTATGGGTTGACTTTTTGCGTTGTATTTTTAACTTCTTCTTAAGAACATAGCTTTTTCATATGGAATTGACTCCTATAGCTTGTGTTTATTATATCGAATTGCTTGCAGCTAGATTCAAGTCGGTCGATGGCCGATTTGCGAGGCAAGGGCTTATTGTAGTAGAGAATTACATGGTTTGAGGTAATTAACACTTCTAAACTTGTTTATAAGGATATGAAACCTTGGTTTACTTGCTATGTGGTTGGTATTGAGGTGATGCACATGCTAGGTAATGGGCGTGCACCATAGAAATTGTGCCTCGGTCGATTCCTTGGAACTATGTAGTTTAATAATCTTGTTATGAACTGTATATTCTTTAAGTGAAATTGAGTAGCAGTTCATATTACAAATCATGTTTAGGCTACTTGTTGGTACTATTGGGACCCATAGAGGTCGTGTTGCTGTTAACTTACTTCCTTAATTTGTCGTTATATACTCAGTCACAACTATAATTTGCATATTACACCTCAGTCTATGTTGTCATTTATTGATGCATCATATCTGTCACGCCCCAAATCGGGAACATGACCGGCGCCTGACCGGGTTTCCCCAGTCAAGCGGACCTGGGTGCCTTTCATTCCCACGCGTTACCCCTGTGTTGATTGTTTCTCATTAACAAATATCTTACTAACCATGAATGATTTCACATTAAACAAATAAAACCATACGAGTGATTCCTTAACAAGTTTGCAGTTTTTACAACACCCGACATAACATAATATATACATAAGACTGGAGTCCCACAGTTTACATGTCTACAGAGCCTCTAGGATACAAAAAAAAGGAATACAATACTTGCCGGTAACAAGGCTCCGGCTATACCTTACAAAACCAAAATGAAATCTAAACAAAAGTGGCATGAACCACACAGGGCCCCAAGGAAGAAAGGGGCTCACCAAAACGGACAATGGAAGGAGAAGGATACTACTGCCGATGAGCTGAAGTGCCTGCTACTGATCCACCTACAATCATAACACGAATGTAGCGTCCCCGGCAAAAGGGACGTCGGTACACTTGAATTGTACTGGCATGTATGGACAAACTTTGTCCCAAGTAAACTCAAGCCATTGAATTACATCAACAATTAATTAAGCCAGAGCCAACCATGTTTCCACATTTTCCTCATTTCAAATAATTCTCAACACAAAGCACTTTCTACGATCAACCAATGTAACAATAACCAATCAATCACGTAAAGCACAAGTAGTCAAACAAAGGGGCAATCAGTGCCCCACAGGTTGCAAACTCTCCTGCTGTCTCCTTTCACAATTTCACATTATTGATTTTTATATCAATTTTCAATAGCGATTTCGATCGCTTTCCATCCTTATTACCCCCGACCACCCTTATTACCTCGGCCACCCTTATCACCCCAACCCACACCTTATTTCCTCACGTTGCGGCGCGCAACACGACCCCGCCTTACAGTTTAAAACACAACAATTTCAAACAACAGATAAGGTACTACACACAATTTCAACAAGTTCAAATAAGCAACTTGCACATTGTTTCATGTTCTCAATTATTTTTCAAATCAATATCACAACCATGTTACAATATTTCCACAATTCAAGTGTTTCACCTCTTTCCACAATAAACAAATTCTCAAGCGTTTCGTTTGTTTTAGACAAGGTGCCATATAGGCCATCATAATCATTATTCACAATTCTTTACCCATTTCGACTCTCATTTAATTTTCGGTTCATATTCTATACCACATCACTCATATTTCAACAACAACTTTGAGAATTTCACACAATTTGTCAAATTAACATTAACCAAGCAATTTTCACACATATAGGCGATTTCACAAGAAGCAAAATTAGCCATACATACCTGGTGATGAGTTTTCTTCCTACTTTATGCTTACCCAAGATATCCTACTCTTGCCAACCTTATTCTTGAAGACTCTTACTTCTACTCACTTCTTTTTACTAGAAATCAAGTTCAATAATCATGCATGAGTGTAAAAATTCTATTTTCAAAAGCTATTATATGCAACCCTCTCTTTACCCAATTTAAAACTGAAAATCAAAGGAAATAGTTAGGGTTTTTACCTTGAAAAGATTGGGGAAGTTGAATCCTTGCCCTAGGATCCCTTGGAATTAAGTGGTTGGAACAATCTTTGAAGATGAAGAACTTCTCTCTCTAAAACCCCTCTATTCTCTCTCTAATTTTGGTAAGATGATATGAGAAAATGAGGGTGAAAGGTGTTATATTAAAGAACAGATCGGGTAAAAATGTTACAAAAATCTGGGCCGGGGCGAATCTGCGGTGCACTTTGCGACCGCAGAATCAACATGCGGTCCGCATAGTGACCGCAGAATGGCCTCAAAAATGACTCAAGTTCTGTTACAGAATGCGACCAATATGCGGTCCGCATTCTTGATCCTTAAGATCATTCGTCCTCGAATGAGGATTTTGAAATAAATGAGGTGGTTTTGAAAGACATGATATGCAACCATCAAAATTTTGACTAACTCTTATATTTTAGAAAATTTTTGCCAGAGTTTCCTTTGTATTATGGACATATCCACCTGTCAGAGGGCCCCCGAAGCACATTACCAAACAACAATACACGAATACAACATTTCCCACAACTGGTATACACTTTCTTACCTCAACGAATGCATATATTCTATCACATTGTTACAATTGCACAAAAACTAGTCACTTCAATGAATTCTTACCTTATTAAACCAATTTAACACCATGTACACTCAACAAACCATTACCAGTCTACACTTACTATTAGTTGTTTATTTAACACGTAAATCCTTATAAGGCTTTCATTTATCAAGAACGGTTCAAGTGACCCAAGGTAACAACACATTTAACTCATTACAAAATGAAGGGGACTTTACTAATACTAAGAGGGGAAACAACCTAGACAAGATGACGAGTTACTAGGAGTAGGAGGGTCACCTAATTTCTTCTAGGCTTGATCGAACAAATGGGGGTACTTTTCCTTCATCTCTTTTTCCGCTTCCCATGTGGCCTCCTCAACTTGTTGACTTCGCCACAATACTTTAACAAAGGCAACTTCCTTATTTCTCAACTTACGGACTTGCCTATCAAGAATGGCAACTGGAACTTCTTCATATGACAAATCTTCATTAACCTCTATAGCTTCGACCGGCATGATGGTGGATGGATCTCCAATCACTTTCTTCAACATGGACACATGGAATACCGGGTGCACTGATGACATCTCGGGAGGCAACTCTAGCCTATAAGCAACTTGACCAATCCTTTGAACGATCCGATATGGCCCGACATACCTAGGACTCAATTTCCCTTTCTTTCCGAATCGCATGACTCCCTTCATAGGAGATACCCTTAAGAACACCCAATCATCGACTTGAAATTCCAAATCCCTTCGGCGAACATCTGCATAGGATTTTTGATGACTCTGTGCTGTTTTCATTCTCTCCTGAATAACCTTGACCTTTTCCATAGCTTCGTACACCATATCTGGCCCTAGCAATTCCGCTTCACCTACCTCAAACCACCCGATTGGCGACCTACATCTTCTCCCGTACAATGCCTCAAATGGGGCCATCCGAATGCTAGCATGATAGCTATTATTGTAAGCAAATTCTATCAGTGGCAAGTGTTCATCCCAATTACCTTTAAAATCTAAGACACAAGCCCATAACATATCTTCAAGTGTCTGAATGGTCCGCTCGGCCTGACCGTCGGTCTGTGGATGGAAAGTTGTGCGGAGATTCAATTGAGTTCCCAAACCTTGCTGAAACTTCTTCCAAAAGTTAGCTGTGAACTGAACCCCACAATCTGTGATAATAGAAAGTGGAGTGCCATGAAGTCTTACTATCTCCTTGATGTACAATCTTGCATATTGCTCCGCAGTATCAGTGGACTTGACAGGCAGGAAGTGAGCTGATTTGGTGAGTCGATCCACTATCACCCATATTGAGTCAAACTTACGCCGAGTGCGAGGTAACCCTACCACGAAATCCATATTGATCATCTCCCATTTCCACCTTGGTATTTCTATAAGCTGAGTTAATCCACCGGGCCGTTGATGCTCGGCCTTCACTTATTCACAGTTCGGACATTTAGCTACAAAGCTTGCTACATCCCTTTTCATACCGTTCCACCAATAAATCTCCTTAAGGTCATGATACATTTTCGTGGAACCTGGGTGTACCGAATACCTGGAAATATGAGCCTCTGCCATTACCCTTTCCCGAAGCTCGTCCACATCCGGAACACATAGCCTATCTTGACACCGCAATATACCATCTTCGCTGCTAAGTACAAATGCTGAGGTCTTGTTATTCATGACTTCTTCCTTTACCCGAACCAATGCTGGATCCATGAACTGTTTTTCCTTGATTTCCGCAACCAATGATGATTCTGCTCCATTATGCACCAAAATATCCCTCTCGTCTGACGCCGAGATACGAACCCCCAAACTGGCTAATTGGTAAACCTCTCGAGCCAGGTGTCTCCGATCCACACCCAAATGAGCCAAACTACCCATGGATTTTCGACTAAGAGCGTCGGCTACCATATTTTCCTTTCCTCACTTATTTAATTAATCATTTCGAGCTTCTGAGGCCTTGAAAACCTCATTCTATGTTGCCTCGATTTACGTACACGATCCGAGCATATAGCCGGAAAGATTTTGTGATAGAAAATATGAATTCTATGAGAAATTTGGATAAAAATGATATTAATATTGATATGGTTGACTTCGGTCAACATTTTTGGTAAACGGATCCGGACCCGAGATTTGATGGTCCCGAGAGGTCCGTAGGAAAATATGGGACTTGGACATGCGTCCGGAGTCGAATTCCGAGGCCTAGAGCCCAAGTTATGAATTTTTATGTGAAATTGTTTTTGATGCAATTATTAAAGGAAATAAATTAATTGACCTTGGTATCGGGCTCGTATTTTGGTTCCGACGCCCGGTACAAGTCTTAAATATTATATATGTGATTTCTGTAAAGTTTGGTGACATTTGGATGTCGTTTGAGATGTTTTGGACCTTGAGTCCCAAGTTTGAAAGTTTTGAAAACTAAAGGTATGAAAATCATGCATTTGAGGCTTGATTTGATGAAAACGAGGTGATATTGGCGATGTGATCGCACGAACAAGTTCATAATGTGTTTTTGAGGTTATGTGCATATTTGGTTTGGAGCCCCGAGGGCTCGGGTGAGCTTTGGATAGGCCACGAGATCAATTTTTCATGTTAGAAGTTGCTGTCTGCAACTGGTCTGCAGAGTTCGCAAATGCGAACAATAGTTCGCAAATGCGAACTCCGAACAATAGTTCGCAAATGCGAACTCCCCCTATTGTGCCTCAGTTCGCAAATGCGAACAATAGTTCGCAAATGCGAACTTGACCCTACTGTGCCTGTGTTCGCAAATGCGAACTATAGTTCGCAAATGCGAACTCGACACTATTTTGCCAGGGTTCGCAAATGCGAACAATAGTTCGCAAATGCGAACCTCCCAATATTTAGCCTGTGTTCGCAATTGCGAACAATAGTTCGCAAATGCGAACTTCCCAGTTTTGCCTTGGCTTCGCAAATGCGAACAAAAGTTCGCAAATGCGAACTTCCCACCCTTAGCTTATTTTTCAAACTCCAGAAATTGGTCGGGGTTCGCAATTGCGAACCCATGTTCGCAAATGCGAACACGGAGACCTGAAAAACACGAATTTCAGTCATTTCTTCACATTTTACAAAAACAAAACACCCATTTGCGATTCTTCAAGGATTTCTTCTTCATCAAAACGATTGTAAGTCACTTTTTACTTAATTCTTTCAATTCCTAACATCATTAAACATGTTTTTCATAAGAAATTAATGATTTTCATGGTAGAATTCTTGTTTTTGTTAGAAAATAGGGTTTTTCATAAATTGGGGAATTGGACCTCGAATTGAGGTCCGATTTTGAAACAAATCATATATATGAACTCGTGGGGGATGGGTAACCGGATTTTGGTCCTAACCCCGAGTTCCGACCATGTGGGCCCGGGGTTGAAATTCACTATTCATGGCAGAATGTTGTAAAAGTGGTATTTGGTATAAAGAATTAGTTTGTTGAGTAGAATTGATGATATTAAATCAATTGTGTATAGATACGGTTGGATTGGAGCCAAATTGAAAGAAAAGACATTTCCACGGATTGAATTGTTCATAAGCATTCGAGGTAAGTGTTTGTTCTATCCTAGCTTGAGGGAATAGGATTATGTGTTATGTGTTATGTGATCGAGTGCGGTGTATGGGCTGTGGTGACGAGCATCCATACACCGGCGTCTAGTATGACCGTGAGTCGTTGGAAAATAATTATTTTGAGATATATTACAGATGAATTGTTATTGTTCTCCCTTGTTGGGACTTGTTGTGAAGATTATTATTGATTGCCCTTGATGGGACGGTTTATGAATTACTGTTTCTTTCTTTGCCCTTAACCGTGATTGTTATTTGGGTGAGGAAGAGTGATAATGCACGAAGGGTGATGCCGTGCCATGTTTATTTATTTATGCACGAAGGTTAATGCCGTGCCATGTTTATTTATTGATTATGCACGAAGGATCATGCCGTGCCCTATAATTGAACCATGTACGAAGGATCATGCCGTACTATGGATGTGAGGATGAGAGTAAAAGCACGAAGGGTGATGTCGTGCAACTGTTTGCTATTTCTTGAATTAATATTATTTGTGTTTACATTACACTTTGTTTTTCCTTGTGAAATTATTAACTATGGTTAATTGTTGAATTCTTTAAGATATTCCTTATTGTGTTAATACTTGATTATTTCTTGTTATTTTGTGGTACACATATATATATTGAATTGCACAGGTTTATATGGGTGTCTGGTCCTAGGCTTGTCACTACTTCGCCGGGATAGGCCATGCACTTACCAGCACATGGGGTCGGTTGTGCTGATGCTACACTTCTGTGCGTTTTTGCACAGGTCCAGGTTACGATCAGGAGCAGCAGCAGCAGTAAATAGATTGCGTGGGAGTTGATCACATTTGAGACCGAGGTAGCTTAAAGACGTCTGCAGGCCCGGCATCTCTTTCTTTATTTATATTAATAGCTGTAGTCTCATTGTTCCGAGACAAACAGAATTATGTTACATTTCCTTTCAGACTTTTATGTGTAGTATTCCATAGTAGTTTGTGAGTTGGTGACTCCACGTCTTGGGTAGAGGATTTCAGTATGCCTTTCACTTTGTAATTAGTTATTTCCATTTCGATAAAGTATTCCGCATTTATTTAATTAAAATTGTGTTAAAAATAGGATAGTATGAATACGGTGGCTTGCCTAGCTACCACGAGTAGGCGCCATCACGATCCCGATGTTGGGGAAAAATCCGGGTCGTGACAAGTTGGTATCAGAGCCCTAGGTTACATAGGTCTCACCACTCACGAACAAGCTTAGTAGAGTTTGAGAGGTAGGTACGGAGACGTCTGTACTTGTCCTCCAGAGTCTATTGAGTTAGGAAAGAGTCTCTCATTTGTTCTTTCTTGTCGTGCGACTTGTTCCTCAAATACCGATTGAATTTCTATTCTGTCCTTTCGCAGGATGGTAAGGACACGCGCTTCTTCGTCCGCTGACCAGCAGCCCGAGCCAAGACAGCTCCCATGAGGGGCAGGGGCCAAGGCCGTATCAGAGGCCGTGGTAGGGGTAGAGCTCAGCCCCAGGCAGCTACCCCAGAGGAGGAGCCTCATATTGAGATTGACGAGGAGGTTCCGGTTCCAGCAGCTCTAGTGGGCCCAGCTCAGGTCCTAGGAGAGGCTTTGATTACCCCGGATCTTCGGGATGCTTTGGTCAGAATAGCGGGATTTGTGGATAGCATTGGCAGAGCGGGTCTATTATCAGTTGCCCCAGCCACTTCTCAGGCTGGAGGAGGGGCCCAGACTCCTATTGCTCATACTCCAGAGCCAGTAGCTCCTCAGCCTCAGGCACCAGTAATTCAGCCAGCTGTGGCCACTCAGTCAGGTACCACAGCTCATGCCGGTGATGGAGCGGCCATGACTTCCGATTCGTTATGGAGGCTTGATCGGTTCTCCAAGCTATTTACCACTACATTCAGTGGAGCCGCATCAGAGGATCCTCAGGACTTTTTATTTAGTTGCCATGAGATTCTCAAGACTATGGGGATCGTGGAGACAAACGGAGTTGATTTCTGTACCTTCAGACTTGCAGGATCCGCCAAGACTTGGTGGAGAGATTATTGCCTGACTCGACCAGCAGGGTCCCCAACTCTATCATGGGACCAGTTTGCGGAACTATTTATGGAGAAGTTTCTCCCCGCTACTCAGCGGGATTTACTTCGGAGGCAGTTTGAGCGCCTCCATCAGGGCACTATGACAGTTACACAGTATGAGACGAGATTTATTGACTTGGCTCGTCATGCAGTGGTGATACTTCCCACGGAGCGGGAGAGGGTCCGCGGATTTATAGATGGGCTTAATCAGCCGATTAGACTCCAGATGGCTATGGGCGTGGGGAGTGACATATCATTTCGGGAGGCAGCCAATGCAGCACGCAGAGTTGAGATGGCTCTTGCTAGGGGAGGCGGTTATTCTTCAGATAAGAGGCCTCGTCATTCAGGCAGGTTTGGTGGTTCTTCCTCTGGTAGCAGAGAATCCTTTGATAGAGGCCGGTCCTCCAGGCCTTTTCATTCCGCCCTTCAGGCTTCACAGGGTGGATCAGGGTGATCGTGGTTCTCGGGGGCATTATTCAGACCAGTCTCCTATTAATGCTCAGCCTCTTCAGAGTGTTCGTGGAGGCCATTCAGGTCGTCAGGGCCAGCAGCCCTATCAGTCTAAGAGTTGCTACGGTTGTGGTGACCCAGGTCATTTTATCAGGAATTGCCCTATAGCAGCGGGCAACTCTCAGGCAGCGAGGTCCTCGTCCTATGATTCAGGCCCCAGCTGACCCTCAGCCTGCCCAGCCAGCCAGAGGCGGGGGTAGAGATTTTAGAGGTGGAGGTCGAGACCGTAGAGGTAGAGACCGTCCGGCCAGAGGTAGAGGTCAGCCAGTTGATGGTCGTCCTAGAGACGCAGCTCAGAGGGGAGGTGCAGATCCCCGTTTCTATGCTTTACCAGCCAGGCCAGAGGCAGAGGCATCAGATGCTGTGATTACAGGTACTATTCTTGTGTGTGGCAGAGGTGCTTCAGTATTATTTGACCCTGGATCTACATATTCCTATGTGTCTTCCTACTTCGCACCGTATTTGGCCGTGCCCAGCTATGCTCTGGATATTCCAGTTTATGTGGCTACACCAGTGGGCGACGCCATTGTAGTCGATCGGGTGCATCGTTCGTGCGTAGTTATATTTGGGGGTCTTGAGACCCGTGTTGATCCGTTGCTCTTGGATATGGTAGATTTTGATGTCATATTGGGGATGGACTGGTTGTCCCCATACCATGCTATTCTTGATTGTCATGCTAAGACTGTCACCTTAGCCTTGCCAGAATCACCCCGACTTGAGTGGAAAGGTACCTCAAGCCACTCCGTTCGCACTATTATTTCTTATGTTAAGGCTCGACGTATGGTCGAGAAGGGGTGTCTAGCTTATTTGGCTTATGTTCGTGATTCCAGCCTTCCATTGAGTCGGTCCCTATTGCACGGGAGTTTCCGGAGGTTTTTCCTTCAGACCTGTCGGGCATGCCACCCGACAGGGATATTGATTTCTGTATTGATTTGGCACCGGGCACTCAGCCCATCTCTATTCCACCCTATCGTATGGCCCCGCCGGAGTTAAAAGAGTTGAAAGATAAGTTGCAGGACCTTCTTGAGAAGGGTTTTATCAGGCCCAGTGTTTCCCCCTGGGGAGCACCTGTATTATTTGTAAAGAAGAATGATGGCTCGATGCGGATGTGTATTGATTACCGGCAGTTAAACAAGGTGACTATCAAAAATAAATATCCACTGCCGAGGATTGATGATTTGTTTGACCTGCTCCAGGGAGCGAGGGTATTTTCTAAGATAGACTTGAGGTCAGGCTACCATCAGCTGAAGATCAGGGCGGCTGACATTCCTAAGACGACCTTTCGCTCTAGATATGGGCATTATGAGTTCTTGGTCATGTCCTTCGGGTTGACCAATGCCCCAGCAGCATTCATGGTGTTGATGAATCGGGTATTCAGGCCTTACTTAGATCTGTTCGTGATAGTCTTCATAGATGACATCTTGGTGTACTCCCGCAGCCAGGAAGAGCACGAGCAGCACCTCGGAGTGGTTCTTCAGACTCTGAAAGATTACCAGCTATATGCCAAATTTTCTAAATGTGAGTTCTAGCTGAGTTCGGTAGCATTTCTGGGTCACATTGTATCGGTGGAAGGTATTCGGGTAGACCCAAAGAAGATTGAGGCAGTCCAGAATTGGCCTCGACCAGCTTCAGTGACTGAGATCCGGAGTTTCTTGGGATTAGCAGGTTACTACCGTCATTTTGTAGAGGGTTTTCTTCTATTGCAGCCCCGATGACCAGGTTGACCCAGAAGGGTGTCCAGTATCAGTGGTCAGAGGAGTGTGAGGCGAGCTTTCAGAAGCTCAAGACAGCCTTGACCACCGCACCAGTGTTGATACTACCTACAGGTACAGGGCCTTATACAGTTTATTGTGACGCATCTCGTACAGGGCTTGGAGCGGTATTGATGCAGGATGGTAAGGTTATCGCTTATGCTTCAAGGCAGTTAAAGATACATGAGAAGAATTATCCAGTTCATGATCTTAAGTTAGCAGCAGTGGTTCATGCCTTAAAAATCTGGAGGCATTATCTTTATGGTGTGACATGTGAGGTGTACACTGATCACAAAAGCTTACAGTATTTGTTCAAAACGAAGGAGTTGAATCTACGACAGCGGAGATGGTTAGAGTTGCTAAAAGACTATGATGTTACTATATTATATCACCCAGGTAAGGCCAATGTGGTGGCCGATGCATTGAGTAGAAAGTATGCCGGCATGGGTAGTCTTGCATATATTCCGGTCAATCAGAGACCATTAGCTCTAGATGTCCAGGCCTTAGCCAACCGGTTCGTGAGATTAGACATTTCTGAGCCTAGTAGAGTGTTAGCCCGCACGGTCGCTCGTTCTTCTTTATTAGAGCGTATCCGTGAAAGGCAATTTGATGATCCTCATTTGCGTGAGTTGAGAGATACAGTACAGCGGGGAGGTGCCACACAGGTAAACCTAGATGATGATGGGGTATTGAAATTGCAGGGTCGAGTTTGTGTGCCCAATATCGAAGGAATTCGAGAGTTGATCTTAGCAGAGGCCCACAGTTCGCGGTATTCTATTCACCCAGGCGCCGCGAAGATGTACCAGGACTTACGGCAACACTATTGGTGGCGCAGAATGAAGAAAGATATCGTTGCGTATGTCGCTCGGTGTCTAAATTGTCAGCAGGTGAAATATGAGCACCAGAGACCTGGTGGTGTATTCCAAATGATTGAAATTCCCGAGTGGAAATGGGAACGGATCACTATGGACTTCGTTACTGGACTTCCTTTGACTCGGAGGAAATTTGATGCTATTTGGGTCATTGTTGATAGGTTGACCAAGTCAGCACACTTTATTCCAATATCTGTCTCCTACTCGTCGGAGAGGTTAGCGGAGGTTTACATTAGGGAGATTGTTCGTCTCCATGGGGTGCCGGTATCTATTATCTCTGATCGGGGTACGCAGTTTACCTCGCGGTTCTGGAGAGCGGTTCAGCAGGAGTTAGGCACCCAGGTTCAGTTGAGTACAGCATTTCATCCTCAGACGGATGGCCAGTCAGAGAGGACTATTCAGATTCTTGAGGACATGCTTCGAGCCTGTGTTATTGATTTCGGAGGCTCGTGGGACCAGTTTCTGCCATTAGCAGAGTTCGCCTACAATAACAGTTACCAATCTAGCATCCAGATGGCCCCGTATGAGGCGTTGTATGGTAGGCGATGTCGATCACCAGTTGGATGGTTTGAACCGGGAGAGGCTCGGTTGTTGGGTACAGACTTAGTTCAGGAGGCCTTAGATAAGGTCAAGACTATTTAGGAGAGATTGCGTTCAGCTCAGTCTAGGCAAAAGACTTATGCGGATCGTAAGGTTCGAGATGTAGATTTCATGGTTGGTGAACGAGTATTGCTCCAAGTGTCGCCTATGAAGGGCGTGATGAGGTTTGGGAAGAAGGGCAAGCTCAGCCCTAGGTATATTGGCCCATTTGAGATTCTAGACGGAGTGGGAGGGGTGGCTTACAGATTAGCTTTGCCGCCTAGCTTATCAGCCGTGCATCCAGTTTTTCATGTATCTATGCTTCGGAGATACCACGGCGATCCCACACATGTGTTAGACTTCAGTACTGTCCAATTGGACAATGATCTATCTTACGAAGAGGAGCCGGTAGCCATTCTAGACAAGCAGGTTCGACAGTTGAGGTCGAAGAGTTATCCTTCTGTGCGTGTTCAGTGGAGAGGTCAGCCTCCTGAGGCATCGACCTGGGAGTCCGAGTCTGATATGCGGAGCCGTTACCCACACTTGTTTCCTGACTCGGTACTTCTTTCTTTTGTCCGTTCGAGGACGAACGGTTGTTTTAGAGGTGGAGATTGTGACGACCCAAAGGGTCATCACTTATTTAATTAATCATTTCGAGCTTTTGAGGCCTTGAAAACCTCATTCTATGTTGCCTCGATTTACGTGCACGATCCGAGCATGTAGCCGGAAAGATTTTGTGATAGAAAATATGAATTCTATGAGAAATTTGGATAAAAATGATATTAATATTGATATGGTTGACTTCGGTCAACATTTTTGGTAAACGGATCCGGACCCGCGATTTGATGGTCCCGAGAGGTCCGTAGGAAAATATGGGACTTGGACATGCGTCCGGAGTCGAATTCGAGGCCTAGAGCCCAAGTTATGAATTTTTATGTGAAATTGTTTTTGATGCAATTATTAAAGGAAATAAATTAATTGACCTTGGTATCGGGCTCGTATTTTGGTTCCGACGCCCGGTACAAGTCTTAAATATTATATATGTGATTTCCGTAAAGTTTGGTGACATTTGGATGTCGTTTGAGATGTTTTGGACCTTAAGTCCCAAGTTTGAAAGTTTTGAAAACTAAAGGTATGAAAATCATGCATTTGAGGCTTGATTTGATGAAAACGAGGTGATATTGGCGATGTGATCGCACGAACAAGTTCATAATGTGTTTTTGAGGTTATGTGCATATTTGGTTTGGAGCCCCGAGGGCTCGGGTGAGCTTTGGATAGGCCACGAGATCAATTTTTCATGTTAGAAGTTGCTGTCTGCAACTGGTCTGCAGAGTTCGCAAATGCGAACAATAGTTCGCAAATGCGAACTCCCCACTATTCTGCAGAGTTCGCAAATGCGAACAATAGTTCGCAAATGCGAACTCCCCCCTATTGTGCCTGTGTTCGCAAATGCGAACAATAGTTCGCAAATGCGAACTTGACCCTATTGTGCCTGTGTTCGCAAATGCGAACTATAGTTCGCAAATGCGAACTCGCCACTATTCTGCCTGGGTTCGCAAATGCGAACAATAGTTCGCAAATGCGAACCTCCCCATATTTAGCCTGTGTTCGCAATTGCGAACAATAGTTCGCAAATGCGAACTTCCCAGTTTTGCCTTGGCTTCGCAAATGCGAAGAAAAGTTTGCAAATGCGAACTTCCCAGCCTTAGCTTATTTTTCAAACTCCAGAAATTGGTCGGGGTTCGCAATTGCGAACCCATGTTCGCAAATGCGAACACGGAGACCTGAAAAACACGAATTTCAGTCATTTCTTCACATTTTACAAAAACAAAACACCCATTTGCGATTCTTCAAGGATTTCTTCTTCATCAAAACGATGGTAAGTCACTTTTTACTTAATTCTTTCAATTCCTAACATCATTAAACATGTTTTTCGTAAGAAATCAATGATTTTCATGGTAGAATTCTTGTTTTTGTTAGAAAATAGGGTTTTTCATAAATTGGGGAATTGGACCTCGAATTGAGGTCCGATTTTGAAACAAATCATATATATGAACTCGTGGGGGGATGGGTAACCGGATTTTGGTCCTAACCCCGAGTTCCGACCATGTGGGCCCGGGGTTGAAATTTACTATTCATGGCAGAATGTTGTAAAAGTGGTATTTGGTATTAAGAATTAGTTTGTTGAGTAGAATTGATGATATTAAATCAATTGTGTATAGATACGGTTGGATTGGAGCCAAATTGAAAGAAAAGACATTTCCACGGATTGAATTGTTAATAAGCATTCGAGGTAAGTGTTTGTTCTATCCTAGCTTGAGGGAATAGGATTATGTGTTATGTGTTATGTGATCGAGTGCGGTGTATGGGCTGTGGTGACGAGCATCCATACATTGGCGTCTAGTATGACCGTGAGTCGTTGGAAAATAATTATTTTGAGATATATTACAGATGAATTGTTATTGTTCTCCCTTATTGGGACTTGTTGTGAAGATAAACATTGATTGCCCTTGATGGGACGGTTCATGAATCACTATTTCCTTCTTTGCCCTTAACTGTGATTGTTATTTGGGTGAGGAAGAGTGATAATGCACGAAGGGTGATGCCGTGCCATGTTGATTTATTTATGCACGAAGGTTAATGCAGTGCCATGTTTATTTATTGATTATGCACGAAGGATCATGCCGTGCCCTATTATTGAACCATGTACGAAGGATCATGCCGTACTATGGATGTGAGGATGAGAGTAAAAGCACGAAGGGTGATGCCGTGCAACTCTTTGCTATTTCTTGAATTGATATTACTTGTGTTTACATTACACTTTGTTTTTCCTTGTGAAATTATTAACCGTGGTTAATTGTTGAATTCTTTAAGATATTCCTTATTGTGTTAATACTTGATTATTTCTTGTTATTTTGTGGTACACATATATATATTGAATTGCACAGGTTTATGTGGGTGTCTGGTCCTAGGCTTGTCACTACTTCACCGGGATAGGCCAGACACTTACCAGCACATGGGGTCGGTTGTGCTGATGCTACACTTCTGTGCGTTTTTGCACAGGTCCAGGTTACGATCAGGAGCAGCAGCAGCAGTAAATAGATTGCGTGGGAGTTGATCACATTTGAGACCGAGGTAGCTTGCGGACGTCCGCAGGCCCGGCGTCTCTTTCTTTATTTATGTTAATAGCTGTAGTCTCATTGTTCCGAGACAAACAGAATTATGTTATATTTCCTTCGGACTTTTATGTGTAGTATTCCATAGTAGTTTGTGAGTTGGTGACTCCAAGTTCTTGGGTAGAGGATTTCAGTATGATTTTCACTTTGTGATTTGTTATTTCCATTTCGATTAAGTATTCCGTATTTATTTAATTAAAATTGTGTTAAAAACAGGATAGTATGAATACAGTGGCTTGCCTAGCTACCACGAGTAGGCGCCATCACGATCCCGATGTTGGGGAAAAATCCGGGTCGTGACAGCTACCACATTTGCCTTTCCTGGATGGTACAATATGTTCATATCATAGTCCTTGAGCAATTCTAACCACCGCCGCTGTCTCAGATTTAGCTCATTCTGCTTGAACAAATATTGGAGGCTCTTGTGGTCTGAAAACACATCTACATGAACTCCATAAAGATAGTGCCGCCATATCTTCAAAGCAAACACAATAGTTGCAAGCTCCAAATCATGCGTCGGATAATTCTTCTCGTGATTCTTGAGTTGCTTGGAAGCGTAAGATATGACTTTCCCGTGCTGCATCAATACACATCCCAAACCAACCCTGGAGGCATCACAATAAACCACAAATCCCTCTGTGCCTTATGGCAAGGCCAATACTGGTGCCGAGGTCAATCTTGACTTCAATTCCTGGAAACTTTTCTCACATGCTTCGAACCACTGGAACTTAACTGCCTTCTGCGTCAGTTTTGTCAATGGGGAAGCGAGGGTTGAGAATCCCTCTACAAACCTCCGATAGTACCCTGCCAAACCCAAGAAGCTACGTATCTCTGTCGGGGTCGTGGGTCTAGGACAATCTTTCACTGCCGCAATCTTTTGAGGATCCACCTAAATTCCCTCACTGGAAATAACATGCCCTAGAAAGCCTACGGACTCCAACCAAAACTCACATTTTGAGAACTTGGCATACAGTTGATACTGATGAAGGGTCTGCAATTCTGCTCTGAGGTGAATGGCATGATCTTCCCTACTCCGAGAGTAGATGAGGATGTCGTCAATGAATACAATTACAAAGGAATCTAGGAATGGCTTGAAAACCCGATTCATAAGGTCCATGAAAGTTGCTGGGGCATTGGTTAGCCCAAAAGACATGACCAAAAACTCGAAGTGACCATAACGAGTTCTGAAGGTGGTCTTAGGAATATCCTGCTCCCTGATTTTCAACTGGTGGTACCCAGACCGTAAATCAATCTTTGAGAAGAACTTCGCTCCCTGCAATTGGTCAAACGGATCATCCACTCGAGGCAAAGGATATTTATTCTTGATGGTGACTTTGTTGAGCTGCCGATAATCAATACACATTCGAAGTGACCCATCCTTCTTTCTGACAAAGAGAACCGGAGCACCCCACGGCGACACACTCGGTCGTATGAACCCTATCTCTAATAAATCCCTCAGCTGCTCCTTTAACTCCCTTAACTCTGCTGGCGCCATTCTGTAAGGTGGAATGGATATTGGCTGAGTATCCGGCAATACATCAATCCCAAAATCAATCTCCCTATCCGGGGGAATGCCTGGAAGCTCATCCGGAAACACTTCAGGAAATTCATTCACAATTGGCACGGACTCGAGGGTAGGCACCTCTGAGGTGGTGTCCGTTACCCGAACCAGGTGATAGATACACCCTTTCTTAATCATCTTCGAAGCCTTAAGGTAGGAAATAAACCTACCCCTTGGCACCACACCATTTCCTCTCCATTCAATAACTGGCTCGTTAGGGAACTCGAGCCTTACAACTCTCGTTCGACAGTCAAGTTTGGCAAAGCACGAATAGAGCCAATCCATCCCCATAATTACATCAAAATCTACTATCCCAAGCTTAATAAGATCGGATGTGGTATCACCACCACTCACCGTGACAACGTAATTTCTATAGACTCGTGAGGCTGTAATCGAATCACCAATCGGAGTCGACACAGAGAACGGCTCATGAAGCTGTTCGGGTTTTATCCCAAAACTTGAAGCAATGAATGGAGTAACATAAGACAATGAGGACCCTGGATCAGTAAGGGCATAGCAATCAATAGTCTGAACAGACAGGATACCTGTAACAACATTTGGAGAAGCCTCGGCATTTTGGTGGCCACTTAATGCATAGAATCGGCTAGGTCCACCCATACCCTGAGCTCCACCCCTAGCTGCACCACGCCCCGCTGGTGCTGGAGTACGCGCTGATAATGTAGCAGCTGAAGAACCGGATGACTGAGCAGATCCCCTACCTATACCCTGGCGGGGTGCACGGTAGTCCCGTTGAATGTGACCTCTCACCCCGCACCCGAAGCACACTGGAAGGTCAAGGTAGCAAGTCTCTGTATGAAATCTCCCACACTTGGGGCATGTAGGTCTCCCCTGCTGCTGGGACCTCACCCCAGGACGACCAGACTGACAAGACCTCCTACTGTCCGAACGAGGTCTCGAGTAACCGCCTCGCCGATGACCGTGCACGGATGGCGGTGCACTCACGGAGGATCGAGCATATGACCGGGATGGCCTTGATGACCATTTCCCCGGAAGTGATCTCCTTGAATGACCCATTGACCGGGCCCCTACTGCTACTTTCTCTTTCTGCATGAATCTTCAATTTCCTGGCCTCTGTGGCCTGAGCAAACCCCACAATCCTCCCATAGTTCGTATCTGAGTGCAAAGTTGCTGTGGCGGCCTCATTCACTACCGAAGGGCTAAGGCCCTGAACAAACCGTCGAACCCGGGCATCCATGGTCGACACTAAATGAGGAGCGTACTTGGACAACCTTACGAACTCCATGTGATACTCCCAAACACTCATACCGCCCTGTTTGAGAACCTCGAACTCAGTGGCACGGGCTGCCATTGCCTCAGCAGGTAAGAAGTGGTCTATGAATGCATCCACGAACTCATCCCATCTGGCCGGAGGGCTCCCTTCCTCACGGGAATCCTCCCACATTTCGAACCATGAACGTGCCGATCCCTTCAGCCTGTAAGAGGCCAACTCTACCCCCTCTATATCTGTAGCCTTCATCACTCTGAGGGTCTTGTATATCTCATCAAGGAATTCCCGTGGGTCAGCCTCTGGATCGGTACCTGAAAATTCTGGAGGGGCCAATCGCAAGAACTGGTGGACTCTGGAGCCGAAGGAATCTCCCTGTCCGCTGGAGGATGCAGGGGCATCATGGGATCTCTGGGCCTGGGCGGCCACTAACTGTGTTAACATATGAATGGCTCCCCTAAGATCTTCATTAGAGATACCGGAGCCCGAAGCGGGAACTGTATCTGAGTCAGGAACACTGGCAGGAGGAATGGTGGCATCCTCTGCCGCAGCTGGAATAGGGACACTTGGGTTTTGAACAGATGGGCCAGGCAAATTCGGGACCGGTGGGTCATTCTCTCCCACGGCATCGGGTACATGATTAACAGCTGCACTTGGGCCGGCATTGGCCCTAAGGCCGAGTCTAGCCTTCTTCTTAGGTGCCATATTCTGAAAATTTGGGAACAAGGCGCGAATTAGACACAGATATTTCCACATTGCACTTTACCGCACGATATAGATTAACAAAGAAGTAGGTAAATTCCTAAATGCCCGTGTAGCCCCCTACTTATATGATGTGGTCGACAACACACCTATAAGAAGGGCACTACTAGACACGGCTCCGAGACATCCTAGGACACTTTAAAAACCATAGGCTCTGATACCAAGTTTGTCACGCCCCAAATCGGAGAACATGACCGGTGCCTGACCGGGTTTCCCCAGTCAAGCGGACCTGGATGCCTTTCATTCCCACGCGTTACCCCTGTGTTGATTGTTTCTCATTAACAAATATCTTACTAACCATGAATGATTTCACATTAAACAAATAAAACCATACGAGTGATTCCTTAACAAGTTTGCAGTTTTTACAACGCCCGACATAACATAATATATACATAAGACTAGAGTCCCACAGTTTACATGTCTACAGAGCCTCTAGGATACAAAAAAAAGGGAATACAATACTTGCCGGTAACAAGGCTCCGGATATACCTTACAAAACCAAAATGAAATCTAAACAAAAGTGGCATGAACCACACAGGGCCCCAAGGAAGAAAGGGGCTCACCAAAACGGACAGTGGAAGGAGAAGGATACTACTGCCGATGAGCTGAAGTGCCCTGCTACTGATCCACCTACAATCATGACACGAATGTAGCGTCCCCGGCAAAAGGGACGTCAGTACACTTGAATTGTACTGGCATGTATGGACAAACTTTGTCCCAAGTAAACTCAAGCCATTGAATTACATCAACAATTAATTAAGCCAACCAACCATGTTTCCACATTTTCCTCATTTCAAATAATTCTCAACACAAAGCACTTTCTACGATCAACCAATTTAACAATAACCAATCAATCACGTAAAGCACAAGTAGTCAAACATAGGGGCAATCAGTGCCCCACAGGTTGCAAACTCTCCTGCTGTCTCCTTTCACAATTTCACATTATTGATTTTTATATCAATTTTCAATAGCGATTTCGATCGCTTTCCATCCTTATTACCCCCGACCACCCTTATTACCTCGGCCACCCTTATCACCCCAACCCACACCTTATTTCCTCACGTTGCGGCGCGCAACACGACCCCGCCTTACAGTTTAAAACACAACAATTTCAAACAGCAGATAAGGTACTACACAAAATTTCAACAAGTTCAAATAAGCAACTTGCACATTGTTTCATGTTCTCAATTATTTTTCAAATCAATATCACAACCATGTTACAATATTTCCACAATTCAAGTGTTTCACCTCTTTCCACAATAAACAAATTCTCAAGCGTTTCGTGTGTTTTACACAAGGTGCCATATAGGCCATCATAATCATTATTCACAATTCTTTACCCATTTCGACTCTCATTTAATTTTCGGTTCATATTCTATACCACATCACTCATATTTCAGCAACAACTTTGAGAATTTCACACAATTTGTCAAATTAACATTAACCAAGCAATTTTCACACATATAGGCGATTTCACAAGAAGCTAAATTAGCCATACATACCTGGTGATGAGTTTTCTTCCTACTTTATGCTTACCCAAGATATCCTACTCTAGCCAACCTTGTTCTTGAAGACTCTTACTTCTACTCACTTCTTTTTACTAGAAATCAAGTTCAATAATCATGCATGAGTGTAAAAATTCTATTTTCAAAAGCTATTATATGCAAACCTCTCTTTACCCAATTTAAAACTGAAAAACAAAGAAAATAGTTAGGGTTTTTACCTTGAAAAGATTGGGGAAGTTGAATTCTTGCCCTAGGATCCCTTGGAATTAAGTGGTTGGAACAATCTTTGAAGATGAAGAACTTCTCTCTCTAAAACCCCTCTATTCTCTCTCTAATTTTGGTAAGATGATATGAGAAAATGAGGGTGAAAGGTGTTATATTAAAGAAGAGATCGGCGAAAAATGTTACAAAAATCTGGGCGGGGGCGAATCTACGGTGCACTTTGCGACCGCACAATCAACATGCGGTCTGCATAGTGACCGCAAAATGGCCTAAAAAATGACTCAAGTTCTGTTACAGAATGCGACCGATATGCGGTCCGCATTCTTGATCTGCGGTCGCAAAGTGCACCGCAGATTTACTATGCGATCGCATATCGACCGCATTTTCAACATGATTTTTGGGAGACTTTCCGGAATGTTTTGCGGCAATAATGCGGTCCGCATATCAGGTTTGCGGTCGCATTCTTGACCGCATATTTGACACTTTTCGGAAAACTTTATTCTCTACATTTTTGAAACTTAAATCACTACCAAGGGTCCGAACCGCGGCGAGCAAGCTCGCCGCGAAGAATTCTACGCATTCCTAACACATTATTCGGACCATGACACTATAGCTACTAGGTTTTATGCACAAAAATTTTACGGGGCCTTACAATATCATCATTATTTGGGTTGATTATCATGATACTTGTGAGCCCGAGTGACTGGAGAGATTGATGTCTCAGTGAGGTCGAGGGCCTGATTGTGTGTCATGACCCTGGTTCACCAATCGTGAACCAGTCATGACGGTACCCAGTCTTCACTACTAGATAAGCATAACACAATTGCGGAATTTATAGCCTTTACGAATAACAAGAAAATAAAAGAGGAATAAGATAGAAAAAATGTAATTGGTGCCGCTTGGCACATACACTTTATCACAATTACATAATATAACCTCCAAGACCCGGAAACTCACGGGCAAACACAGGCTAAAGAGTGTAAAACTGTGGCTCTTTGCTTCAAAAGTATCTATACAACCGAAACAAAAAGGAAATGAACTAATATCTCTAAGGAAGAATAGAAGGAGACTCTACGGATCTGCGGAAGCAACATATGCATACCTATAGTCTCCTGAATAGCTCCGCAATCACAGATAGTCGCCCGATCAGATGAACATGGATCTGCACAACAAAAGTGTTCAGAAGAGTAGTATGAGTATACCACATCGGTACTTAGTAAGTGCCAAGCCTAACCTCGTGGGGTAGTGACGAGGAAGGTCAATGCCCTATCGAGAATAATAATAATAACAATATCGAATAGTTTAAAGAAGGAGAAAACCTAAAATGACAGCAAAATAAGATAGAAACTACAAGTCATTGACAATTAAACTAAATAAGAAAAAAAATACATAACAAGTACATGATCAATAGCACATGATCTCTAGGAATTGAACCCGCAGTCCATTTATCAGTAATCAGGATCTCCGGGAATTGAACACGCAGTCCATTTATCAGTGACCATGATCTCCGAGAATTGAACCCACAGTCCATTTATCAATAACCAGGATCTCCGGGAATTGAACTCGATGTCTATTTATCAGTAAGCAGGATCTCTGGGAATTGAACTCGCAATCCATTTATCAGTAACCAGGATCTCCAAGAATCGAACCGTCAATCTATTTTTCAGTACCAGGATCTTCGGGAACTGAATTGCAGTCCATTTATCAGTAACCAGGATCTCCGACAATTGAACCCGCAGTCCACAATACAAAGCACAATCAAATAGGTAAAATAATCAGAAGCATGAAAATATACAACTACAATTAACAATTAAATTCTATCCCAATAGGTTCCACGTAGTTTCAATTAAGAAAATTAAGCATTTAGAAAGTTAATTCCATCTAATTATACTCCTCTAACTAACACAGGATAAATCTTGCACTTAACACGGTCAAATAACAGAAATAACATAATTGAGCAATTTAAGCTAAGTGGATTTTCAACAATTTACACAAGTACACGCCCGTCATCTCATGTACAAGGCGTTTAAATCAACACATAAGATATCCTAAGGGGAGAGGTCTCCCACACAAGGTTAGACAAGCCACTTACCTCAACCCGGTACAAAACTGCCAAGAAACAAGGCCCTTGCCACGAGTATTCGACTGTGAGTGGCCCAAATATATTCAAACCAATTACATAGTGTAAATAACATTGCAACTAACTAATTACACTATTAAAATTAAAGCTAAGGCGCGAAAATGGATAAAATGACAAAAATACCCCTCCATCCATCGGCTCGGAATCAAAATATTTTTACATTTTCAAAACCCTCGGACTCACATGAGGCTAACTATATAAAAATCTCACAAATCGGAGGTCAAATGCCCCTTCAAATCATAAAAATTAGTTCTGAGAAATTTACCGCAAGATTCATCCAAAATCCGAAATTAATGGAGGAATTCGAGTTTAGATTAGTGGATAATAATCATAAGGGAGTAAGGAATCGTTACCCAATAATTTCCTCTTGAAATGCCTCGAAATATCTCCCAAAACCGAGCTCCCTAGCTTGAGTTTGAGCAAAAATGGAAGAACCCTCGTTTTTGAAATGTTATATCCTGCCTAGGTATTTTGTTCAATGCGATCGCGTACAAGGGATTGCGAGCATGTAGAGTAAAATTTGAAGGCCAGGAAAATGAACTATGCAATCGCAGTGACAGGATTGCGATCGTGTAGTGTAAAGATTGAAGTCTGGACAAATGGTCTATGCGATCGCAGGGACAGGACTGTGATCGCGTAATGTAATGAGGTGCTGCTATGCGATCGTAGAAAGGCTGTTGTGATCGAAGAGAAAGGAAATCATTAAATATGTGATCGCATGAGGGTTTATGCGATCACATTGAAGGAAAATGGTCAGCTATATTTTTCTACTATGCGATCGCATGACTGGGAATGCGATCGCAGAGAGCAATGGTCTGCAACAAAAATTTGCAATTTTAAAATATTCAGAATTGATTCGTTGTGCATCCGAAACACACTCGAGGCCCCCGGGACCTCAACCAAACCAACAAACATGACCCATAACATCGTTGAAACTTGTTCAAAGCTTTAAACCACCTAAAACAACGCCAAAAACATGAATTAACCAACCCAGCCCTCGGATCAAAAATTCACTATCAGACCGGAATTTCAAAAATTTCAAACATCGGCATTTCATGCCTAAAGGAGCTACGGACCTCTAAAATACATTCCAAACACGTTCCCAACCCAATATCACCTAAGAGAACTAACAGAACCATTGGATTTCCATTCCGAGGTTGTCTTAACACTACTACGAATACAGATCATTTTTCAACAATTAAGCTCTCATTTAGGGACTCAGTGTCCCAAAATACTCTGAATTCTAGAATCAAACATCCCAGCAAACCAAAATAGCAAAAATGGACTTAGGAAAAGCATTTAATGGAGGTTCGAGGCATAAATTCCAAAAACAACCGGACGGGTCGTTACATCCTCCTACACATAAACATTCATTTATCCTCGAACGAGCATAGAGAACATACCTGAAGTCTTCAAGCCACTGAGTGCACACTTCCAACATACAATCGAGGGTGATCCCGGATCACCCTAATCCACTTAGGCCTGGCGACACAATCCCAACTGAACATCTAACTTTTCTAGCAATACCAATGGGCCTTCAAGCCAGAAATTCTCACCTTCCACCCGTTTCCAAAAGACTCAATCCTAAACCTATATCCGGTATCAGTCTCAACTAGTCGTTTCAATACAAGCCAACACATACAAGGCATAACCACACAACATGACACAATACATAGGCCCAGAATAACATACCTGCTAGCAATACTTGTCTGAGATCAAGTCCGTACCGGCCATAAGCCTCACATTCAACATGAACTCCTTTCAACCCTCCACAACACTAGCATTGATACAATAACCACGAAGACCGCATAATAAATGCCCGAATAACCAAACCTTAGCTAACACCAACAAGTTTACACCCCACAAGCTAAACTCCAGAAGCACAGAACGAAACTAACTAGATATGACAAAGGAAACACATAAAGGAGCTAACAAACAAATTAAACTAGCACAAATTTTCCTAACACATAAATCGACAAAATATCTAACAAGAAATGAAAGAATATAAGAGACTCACAAAGATCTTATACTGATAACTCTCACCGTAGTTCATAGCCCGGTCTTGATAACTAGGAATTTTGCATGCTTTTAAACCCCTTCTTGCCTTAGCTTAGTGCATAAAATGTGTTTAAATGTCTTTGAATTTCTTACAAGTTCGCTAATTTGCAGGTTTGAGCGAAAAAAGGATGAATATCGTCAAAGCAGCTCAAAAAGGAGTGAAAACGGCAAAGCGTCAAAGAAGAGTAGAAAGACTTCACGGAAGCCTGTGCGGACCGCACTGTTTTGGTGTGCGGCCGCACAGGATGGTTCAGAGATCGAACAAGTCCTAGCTTCTATTGCGCGGACCGCACTGATTTGGTGTGCATCCGCGCATGAATGATTAGAGAAGGCCAATCTCCCATGCAGATCCACGCGGACCGCGTCCACAAGTGTGCGGTCCGCAATGAAGAAGACCAGAGATAAAATGTTTAAGGAACAAGTCCCACGTGGCCGCATGCCAAATCAGTGCGGCCCACGTTGGTAAGGGATCAGAGAGTTTTTTTTCAACAGATTTATACAGTGCGGCCGCATGACAGAAGTACGCGGTCCACGTTACTGTACATGTGTGGCCGCGTGACAAAAGTACACGGCCTGCGTGAGTTGTTCCAGAGCCAGTTCCTCAGAAGCCCAAATGCCCTACGCAGCCGCACGACAATAGTGTGAGGTCCGCGTGAGACCGACAGGGGCAATTTTGTCCAAAAATTTCAGTGTAGTATAAATAGCTTCTTTTTCTTTTTTAGGTTATGTTAGATTTTGCACAGTGACGGCTGAGCTGGTGAGACACTTAGATACGCCTATTTTGGGAAATTTTGTATTAGTTTAACATTATATTTCAATTACAATTAATTACCATGTCAATTTTATCTTCAATTTCCACATCTTCTTCAATTTCTATGGCTAGCTAAACCCATAGCTAGGGTTGTAGCCCAACCCTAGTGTGGGTAATTGATGGGTTAGATTACTAAATGCATGGATGATTATGGGTGATTGGTTTTGGGTTGATTGAATGCTTTTAATTGGGATTTTTTGGTTACAAACATGAAATCTATTTTTGTGGGTTTGGGCTCTACTTGAGAAAGAGAGTCTAAAACCTCTCAACCAACCTCAACAAGGACATGGGATGGACCCATGAGAATGGTAGTCCCAAGTAACGGGTATAAACCTCGAGAGAGTGATTACCCAACTAGAGCCTAATTTGCTTGGGCAAATTAGCCTACCCAATTGGTCTCGAGAGAGTCAAGTGGGAAAATTTGTTCTCTCTACCGAGAGGTGTAAGAATGAATGTATAGAGCAACGGCTATCCGATAATCCCATACATCATCTTCGCATTGAATTTCTATACCCATTAGTTATTCCACCTAGGTATAAGCTATTTCCCTAGTCCCCTTTCCCATTAGCAAATTACAATTAGAATTAAGCTTAGCATAATCTAGATTTCACAATAGTAGTTGATACAATAGTTTATAAATTGAAAACACCAAAAATGCTTGAAGTCAAACTAGAAGCTAAAATCCAATACTAGTGCAACGTAATTCTTCACACCAATATCTAACTCCTTGAGGAATTGACCCCGAACCACTATTCGGGTAAGAGTAGTTGTGCCCGCTCATACCTTCGGGTTGAGTTTGCTACGATTATTTTTGGGCGTCGTTGCCGGGGAGTTAAACGGTATTGATTAATTGCGTTGCTAGTGTTGTGTTTTGCTTCTTCTTTCCTTCTTTTACTAATTTTCTTGATTCAATTTAATAGGTACAAATGGCCGGAAATGCTAATCTTCCCCTTGGCGATGCCATGGCGGGGGAGGAGGTAGAGGATCTTGAGCAAGATGACTTTCCCGTACAAAATGTACCACGAAGGGCTCGAAATGCTAATGCTAATCAACATGACCAAATTCCAGACCCTCCTCCACCACCGCCAAGGGTTGCACTAAGAGCAATGACAAATCAAGGATATGCTAGTGCCATTGTTCCTCCCCGAATCCGGGTGGGGAACTTTCAAATTACAAATGTGATGCTGACACTATTGGAACAAAGAGGTTATTTTACGGGAGCCTCCAATCAATGCCTACAAGCACTTGAAGGGGTTCGTAGATACTTGTTGGGGAAGCAAACAAACCAATGTGTCCGAAGATGCTTTGCGATTGCGGCTTTTCCATTTCTCATTGAGGGATAAGGCGCTAGATTGATTGGAGAGGTTGCCAAACCACTCAATCACTACATGGGACGAATTGGCGGATAAATTAACTGCCAAGTTCTTTTCCCCGACTCATATGGCAGCATTGAAAGATAAGATTCTAGCCTTCAAGCAAGAGCCAACAGAGCCGTTGCATGAAATTTGGGAGAGATATCGGACTATGGTGAAAGAGTGCCCTAACAATGATATAACCGATGCTATGGTTCAACAAACTTTCTATAGGGGGATCAACACGGCGAACGAATGCATTGTGAACCAATTAGCGGGAGGCAGTTTCATGAAGTTATCTTTGGAAGAAGCATGTGATGCAATGGACCAAATGGCCGACACTTCATCGGCATTGCAAAGTCGGGCGAATGTACCTCAAGGAGATCCGAATGTTATTCATCTACATAAAGAGTTGCATGACCATGGTCAAGCCATTGCCGAGCTCACTACAACCATGAATAAATTGGTGAAAGCTCAACTTGAACAAGTGCAAAATCCACGCCAAGTGAATTCTATGGAGAATGTGTCAATGTTGAAAAGAAGGAATAGAGGGAAACAAGCGCAACAAAGCCAATATGATCAAAATGAGAACAACAATGATGGAGGATTTTCTAATGATGGCTTTGATGATCAAGATGAAGATTGTCAATATGTGAACAATGTCCAAGGCAATAGAGGGAATCAAAGCAATCAACAATGGCGTTCCCAAGGCAATTGGGGGAACCAACAAGGAAGGGGTAATTGGAATAATAACAACAATAGGAATGATGGTAGAGATTGGAATAATCAAGGAAATAATTGGAACAATCAAGAAAATAGTGGTGGTAATTGGAGTGGCAACAATAACAATTGGGGGAACAATAACAATCAAGGCGGTTGGAACAATGTTGGAAATCAAAACAATCGGGGGCATGGTTTTCAAAGAGCTCCCATGTATCAACAACCCAACAATCCACCCCCTTTCCATTCACAAGGATCAAGCTCTTCAGGTAATGATATGGGTCGCATTGAAATCATGTTCGAGCAAATGATGAAAAAGAATCAAGATTCGGATGCCCAACTAGATTCTCATAATACTTCTATCCGGAATTTAGAAGTTCAAATCGGCCAACTTTCTAAATCTTTGATCTCCCGACCTAAAGGTGCACTACCAAGTGACACGGTGGTGAACCCGAAGGGAGGGAACAATCATGTGATGGCCGTGACAACTAGGAGTGGAAGAGGAGGTGTTGTAAATGCCTCAAATGAGAATCGAGTTGTGGATGCGGAAGATTATTGGAATGATGATGACATGCCAATGAATGATGACCATGTGGTTGAGCCTATTGCAACAAATGATGTGAGGATTGAAATTGACGATGAGGCCGGGATTGAGTCCCAAGATACCGTGAACCCGTCTAGGGAACACATCATTGATATTCCCGAGCCACCTATTCCAAAGGCCAAGGCACCCTTGCCAAGGTGTAAGGCCCCGGAAAATTTCGCTAAGTAATATAGGATTTTGTGGTGCCACGTAGGCTAATTATTATATTTTATGTGCTATGAACATGATGGACATCAATTAGACTTGATAAATATGAGTATTAGTCTTATGGTAAGTGATATGAGGTCCAAATAGAAGCCCAAGTGTAAGCCAAATGGGAAACGCTTCGAAATACGCCAAAATTCCAAATGGATTTGCACATAGCTCCACTTCAAAGGATCATATATAATTATGTATAAGGTTTTATGTGGTGAATAGCATATGAAATGAAAGCTCTTTGAGTCTAGTTTCCAACGCTTCAAACCGTTCGTCATTTGGACATTCCTACACAAAGTTATGATCAAATTACCAAAGGCTGGAACATAAAATCCTGTGTCAATTCTGCGACCGCATAATGCATCGCATTTCTCACTTTGCGGTCGCATTCCTGTCGCAAACTGAACCCGAGAAGCCGAGTTAATTCTTCTAATTTTTATAACCCGACCCCATTTCAATATATAGGCTTTGGGGTTCATTTTGGGGTCATTTCTTACTGATTTTAGAGAGAAGTGAGAGTATTTTAGAGAGAGAAGGAGGAACCCAACATCTAAATCATCCAAATCTTGCATCAATCTTCAAGAATCAAGAACCCAATAGCAAGTTCTTCATCTAAGAGGTAAGATTCTATACCCTAGGGTTTAATTTCGAGTTTGGTGTATAAGATGAGTTATTGAGGAATGATTCTTGGGTTTATTAGTATTGTGTATACATGCATGTACAACTTAGGTTTATGGGAAGATTGTTTAACTTAAATAACTAAAGATTGGGTTAGGGAATGAAGGAAGTCTTAAAAAGGGGATTCGAAATCAAGATGCTCAACTAGTGTTTGATAAAATGTTCAAATGAGCTAGTTTCATGAATATCTTTCTAATATGTGTTTAATTTTGTTATGTTTCATAGTAGATTGGAATTGCTAGAGTTTTTGGAGTGTTGTAGTAACTTAAGGAAAGCTCAATCGAGGTATGTATGGCTAATTTTAATTCTTGTGAAATCGCCCATATGTGTGAAATTATTTGGCATGTGTTAATTTGAGAAATTGTATGTGATTCTTTGATGTCATTGTTGGGTATTCAATTGATGATTGAACTACATGTGATATGGTATGAAATATGAATTGAAAGATGACAAGATAATTGGAATTTGTAAAGAACTGAGAACAATTGTTGTGGTGGCATATATGGTTTCTTGTTCAAAGAGATGAAACACTTGAATTGTGGTAAATTATTGAACATACTTGTGTGTGTATTCTTGATTATGGAAACATTGTAATTTGGTTGTGCTATTGGCTTGAGAAATAATTGTGAACATGAACCAACTTGTAAGTTGCTTATTTGAACTCGTTGAAATTGTGTGTAGTGCCTTATCTGCTGTTTGAAATTGTTGTGTTCTAAACTGTAAGGTGGGATCGGGTTGCGCGCCGCAACATGGGGAAATAAGGTGTGGGTTGGGGTGATAAGGGTGGCCGAGGTAATAAGGGTGGTCAGGGGTAATAAGGATGGAAAGCGATCGAAATCGCTATTGAAATATGATATAAAATCATTGATGTGAAATTGTGAAAGGAGACAGCAGGAGAGTTTGCAACCTGTGGGGCACTGGTTGCCCTTTGTTTGACTACTTGTGTTTTATGTGACTGATTGGTTATTGTTCTATTTGTTGATCTTAAAACTTGCTTTGTGTTGAGAATTATCTGAAATGAGGAAAATGTGGAAAACATGGTTGGCTGGCTTAATTAATTCTTGATGTAATTTAATGGCTTGAGTTTACTTGGGACAAAGTTTGTCCATACATACCAGTACAATTCTAGTGTACTGACGTCCCTTTTGCCGGGGACGCTACATTCGTATTATGATTGTAGGTGAATCAGTAGCAGGTACTTCAGCTCATCGGCAGTAGCATCCTTCATTATGCCGTTTTGGTGAGCCCCTTTCCTTTCGGGGCCCTGCGTGGCTCATGCCACTCTTGTTTAGACTTTATTTTGATTTTGTGTAAGGTATAGCCGGAGCCTTGTTACCGGCAAGTATTGTATCCTCCTTTGTAATCCTCGAGGCTCCGTAGACAGTAAACTGTGGGACTATGGCCTATGTATGTATATGTATATGTCGGGCGCAGTAAATTGTAACTTGTTAGTAAATCAATCGTATGGTTATGTTTGTACATTGTGAAATCAGCTTTAATTGGTAAGATCTTTGGTTTTTGAGTAATAAACAACACATGGGAATCGCGTGGGATATAAAGGAACCCAGGTCCGCTTGACTGGGGCTACCTAGTCAGGCGCCGGTCATGTCCCTCGATTTGGGGCGTGACAAACTTGGTATCCGAGCCTAAGGTTTTAAAGTGTCCTAGGATGTCTCGGAGCCGTGTCTAGTAGTGCCCTTCTTATCGGTGTGTTGTCGACCACATCATATAAGTTGGGGGCTGCACGGACATTTAGGAATTTACCCATTTCTTTGATATTCTAGATCGTGCGATATGGCTCAAGATATGGAGCTAATTTCCTCTCTAAGTATTACCCTCAATATTGGTAATTTTGATACCATAATATGTGAATTTGAAGCATGTAAGGTGAGATTTATCTCACCATTGAGTCCAAGTGGATCACCCAAGGACTTGTTAGAAGAACGTGTTGAGCCATGGAGTGATTGGTAGAACTTGTTGTTTAAGAGAGTACCCTTGTTCCCACTAATATCACTGTACCACCAGATCATGTAGTATATCATCAATATGTACGGCTAAAACCCCGTCTCTTAGAAATTAAGCTTCCATGGTGTCCGCGTAAATGTTGTAGGTTCAAAATATAATTGATGCAATATTCATTTTGTTATGTTAAGCGAATTATTGTTGTGAAAATATATGTAGGAGGCACTTCTTCATTTGTTTAATATATTATTCTTAATAGATGAGGATATGTATAGAATGTGAACTATGTGCTAAAATGACTATACTTCAAGTCAAGTTTAAATAGATATTTTGATGCCAAATTTTGTGAGAAAACTTGTTATGGTTGATTATTACAAATTGTTCTTATGTGTACCAAAAGAATTTGATTAATTGTGACTAGTTGATGGTAATATACAAAGATATTTGGAAGCAAAGAAAGTGAATGCGTAAATGTGGTAAGATTGAACTTTGGATTCTTGTTGTGATTGATACTTTACATGAATTGGTGTTGTGACCCGATGTTTGTGAAAGATGCATTCCAATATGATCAATGTGCTATTATTGACAACATAAAATGGGTGCAAGGAATATGAATCACGTATTGAAATGCGAAGGCCTTAAATTGAAATTGAAGCAGCATATATTAAATAAAACTGTGTGAAGTCCTCTGTGCATAGAGATGTTGAAATAAGTCAAATGCTTTTGATAAACAAAATGTAGACAATGTGTCAAGAACTCGAAATGAAATTGTACCTGGTGATTCTTGTGACATGAGGGAATATGAAACAGATTATGATGTTGATGTGAAATATGAGAAAATGATGTGAAATGCGAGGAAGAAAGGATTGTGTTATGAAATGTGGCCTAGTTCCAAGTATTATGTGATAATTATGGCCCTAAGTGTCGATGGACAAATATACGTGAAAATGGCATGATTCTTTTATTTGATAATGTGGTGATCATTTAAAGTGTTTGATTCATAATTGTGATTTCCTTATTATTGTATGAAGCACATAGGTGTATAATTTGATATGTGAACCCTACGGAAGGGCTATGATATGCATCCTATAGGTATGGAACTTATGTGAAAACTATGTGATCCATTTTATTTGGTAATGTGGTGATTGTTTAAACTTTTTGTTAAACCCTTATAATTTCCTTGTCCTTGCATAGATATGTTCTTAAAAAGAATCTAAATTACAAAACAGTTCATGCACATGCACCTGCTCTTTGAATGAGACGTATTATTTACAAAGTCTCCCGAACACAGTACTAGTATTTACAACCTCCTATGGAATTGAGCTCTATAATTATGTTCCAGAATTGAGTTATAACACTTGATACTTCCCACTTGTTTTTCCTAAATTCTCAACAAAGGACTATTCCCGATGAATTTCTTACATAAACTTTTTATTTAAATGGACAACATCTGCTCACTCGTGCCTACACATGCACCATCATAAAGTTTGTACATGTGGTGTCAAGTTCCGTGCGAAGTATCCAAGATTTGTGATCCTTCTCGAGTCACTCTTTTACTTAGTTGTGTGTGGCTTATATGGCTTAATCAACCAATCTACTGTCTTACGAGTAACATCATGAAAACCTTCTTACTATCAAGAAATGTGAAAGCATGCATCTACACTTATCCTACAAGTACATGTCAATTGAAATGGTCACTGTGTGCATATAAAGTTTTTCTGAAAATTGAGATCCTCATATCCCATCATAGGAAGACCTTGTGTCGCCATAATTTTTGTTTCCACTTGAGATATCCCGTAGTAAGTAGCTCACTTGGTTTCTAATATTGTGGTTGCTCGTGATGTAGAATTGTATTGCAGTTTGGAAGATAGTATAGCATAGGCATGTCCAACACATAACGAATGATTATTCTCTCTTCATGTCTCCACAATGTGTTAATTGTACTCCTTATTTGGTGAAGTCGTTGTGCTAGTACCCAACACTTGTACGATAACCATGAGAGAACGTGCCTTCTATGTATCACTATGACACTTCCTTTTTCAAGTCAAAACATATGGAGATCTCATCATGAACATCTGCAAACCTTCAGTGATTATTGTGCAATGTCTCATTGAGTTTGGTTTTCTTTACACCCTCAACATCTAGAATCTTGGACTATGTCGTTATCATGTGTGGAGAGTTTTACTACTCTTGGTATATCACCTTCTTGGCTAGATATGAGTGTTATTTGCCTTCTCCCTGGAGCGTCGTGTTAACTATTAGAACCATCTAACCAATTCATGCTTTTGTCCCAATATCAAGATTTCCTAGCTATTGAGTTTCACTCGTGAAAGGTTGAGATTAGATGACTTCGGATTTTTGTACATATCATGAACATGTTGATTTGAATGAAAAACAATGGTCGTAGTTTTTAGTTTCCTCGTATATGATCAATTACCAAGAAGTGTTAAGTTGTCTAGAATATGGTAATCTCATAAGCGTTCAATTCTTTTCATCCTTATAGGCTTGTGGCATAGATTTTGTGTGTCAAGTAATGTTAAGAGTGTAATTCAACTTCGTGTATTTTGAATCCCATATCACATTCAAGGTGCTAGAGTATTCCTATTCGGGGTCGACGAATTTTTCCTACACTTTAGGAAATGAGTGGTTCACGTGCTTGAGTATTCCTCCTTAATGATTCCTATTTCCCATGTACTACTTACTCCTATTCCTCATTTATGTATTAATTGAGGTAGTCACAATGATTAACCATGTCAGTATTGTTAGTAGTAACATTTTGTGTCTCTTAGTATACGACCTCATATAGTACTCTACCCAGTGCATTAATGGATTCTTGAAGAACTCCAGTCTGATCTTGAACTCTGTTGTTCCTCGTTGTATTAGATCCATTGGGTATTGTAAGTTCAGACAAGTCAAATATAAAGCTTTATAGTGTGATCACATATATATTGGATAGATAAAGTTATGGTCAGTTTATGGTATCACATCTTAGGGTAACTATTAAGGGTCATCAAGGGTTTAGTGTGAGTGTACCCCTAAATGTTATGTGAGTTGATAATAAATGTAACATGATTGTATTACACATTAGGTTGCAATAGGTGTATGATATTCCCCGTAACTGTTCCTCATGTACTTTGTGTTTCCATATGCTTATGTCTAAGAAGATAGTGATGAAAAAAAAATGTGGGTATGAATTGACTTGATTGAACTATATAATCATGGTAATATCATATATGATGCACTGCTAGCAAGACTCATGATGGCTTGACTTCCTATAGACTGTTGATTGAAATGAAATTATATTCTTGTTGATGAACACCTTTGCGATTACATTAATGGATGGTAAGGACTATTATGAACACGTGATTGTTTGTTTACTATGAACTGACATCCTTGATGGTATGATGCCAAGTTATGGAATTATGGGTTATAGTTGTTATCATGAATTGCAATATCCAGTGGAGTGTAAATTGTACAGTGGAAGTTATCAAAAGCTAAAGTCAATGGATAGTTATCTCATGCAAGATGTTTATATGTCATCCTTGTTATGTATGTTTGGGAGTTGATATTATTTTTGAGAATGTGTTATAACAATGTTTGTAAGTCCATAATGTCGTGTGGAAGGATAAATGTGTCGTGGAAGGAAAGTACTTTCGTTTGATTGAATACCAGTTAGTTTTGACTTGGAATGTACCATATAGGTATTTTGATGTAAAACTATGCAGTCCATGTTCTGGTATCCATATGTTAATGTAGTTCTTGTAATACTGGGATTAGGATTGTGGATATATACATTGTGGTGCTATGTACAGTTGTGGATGTGTGGATAAGAAGATTTTAGTGATTCTCTGACAGGTGGATAGGCCTAGTTACAAAGGAAACTCTGCCGAAATGTTTGAAAAATTTATGAGTTAGTGAAAATTTTGAGACTGAAGGTAGGTTAGAAAAGAGATGTATGATGTTAAAGTGTTTTGAAAGACTATACTCCTCATTCGAGGACGAATGATCCTAAGGGGGGGAGAATGTAAGGCCCCGGAAAATTTCGCTAAGTAATATAGGATTCTGTGGTGCCACGTAGGCTAATTATTATATTTTATGTGCTATGAACATGATGGACATCAATTAGACTTGATAAATATGAGTATGAGTCTTATGTTAAGTGATATGAGGTCCAAATGGAAGCCCAAGTGTAAGCCAAATGGGAAAATTTTGGAAATACGCCAAAATTCCAAATGGATTTGCACATAGCTCCACTTCAAAGGATCATATATAATTATGTACAAGGTTTTCTGTGGTGAATAGCATATCAAATGAAAGCTCTATGAGTCTAGTTTCTAACGCTTCAAACCGTTCATCATTGGGACATTCCTACGCAAAGTTATGATCAAATTACCAAAGGCTGGAAAATAAAATCCTTGTGTCAATTCTGCGACCGCATAATGCATCGCATTTCTCACTTTGCGGTCGCATTCTTGTCGCAAACTGAACCCGAGAAGCCCATTTAATTCTTCTAATTTTTATAACCCGACCCCATTTCAATATATAGGCTTTGGGGTCCATTTTGGGGTCATTTCTTACTGATTTTAGAAAGAGGTGAGAGTATTTTAGAGAGAGAAGGAGGAACCCAACATCTAAATCATCCAAATCTTGCATCAATCTTCAAGAATCAAGAACCCAATAGCAAGTTCTTCATCTAAGAGGTAAGATTCTATACCCTAGGGTTTTAATTTCGAGTTTGGTGTATAAGATGAGTTATTGAGGTATGATTCTTGGGTTTATTAGTATTGTGTATACATGCATGTACAACTTAGGTTTATGGGAAGATTGTTTAACTTAAATAACTAAAGATTGGGTTAGGGAATGAAGGAAGTCTTGAAAAGGGGATTTAAAATCAAGATGCTCAACTAGTGTTTGATAAAATGTTCAAATGAGCTAGTTTCATGAATATCTTTCTAATATGTGTTTAATTTTGTTATGTTTCATAGTAGATTGGAATTTCTAGAGTTTTTGGAGTGTTGTAGTAACTTAAGGAAAGCTCAATCGAGGTATGTATGGCTAATTTTGATTCTTGTGAAATAGCCCATATGTGTGAAATTGTTTGGCATGTGTTAATTTGAGAAATTGTATGTGATTCTTTGATGTCATTGTTGGGTATTCAATTGATGATTGAACTACATGTGGTATGGTATGAAATATGAATTGAAAGATGACAAGGGAATTGGAATTTTTAAAGAACTGAGAACAATTGTTGTGGTGGCATATATGGTTTCTTGTTGAAAAAGATGAAACACTTGAATTGTGGTAAATTATTGAACATACTTGTGTGTGTATTCTGGATTATGGAAACATTGTAATTTGGTTGTGATATTGGCTTGAGAAATAATTGTGAACATGAACCAACTTGTAAGTTGCTTATTTGAACTTGTTGAAATTGTGTGTAGTGCCTTATATGCTGTTTGAAATTGATGTGTTCTAAACTGTAAGGTGGGATCGGGTTGCGTGCCGCAACATGGGGAAATGAGGTGTGGGTTGGGGTGATAAGGGTGGCCGAGGTAATAAGGGTGGTCAGGGGTAATAAGGATAGAAAGCGATCGAAATCGCTATTGAAATATGATATAAAATCATTTATGTGAAATTGTGAAAGGAGACAGCAGGAGAGTTTGCAACATGTGGGGCACTGATTGCCCCTTTGTTTGACTACTTGTGTTTTACGTGACTGATTGATTATTATTCTATTTGTTGATCTTAGATCTTGCTTTGTGTTGAGAATTATCTGAAATGAGGAAAATGTGGAAAACATGGTTGGCTGGCTTAATTAATTCTTGATGTAATTCAATGGCTTGAGTTTACTTGGGACAAAGTTTGTCCATACATACCAGTACAATTCTAGTATACTGACGTCCCTTTTGTCGGAGACGCTACATTTGTATTATGATTGTAGGTAAATCAGTAGCAGGTACTTCAGCTCATCGGCAGTAGCATCCTTCATCTTCCACTGCCCGTTTTGGTGAGCCCATTTCCTTTCGGGGCCCTGCGTGGCTCATGCCACTCTTGTTTAGACTTTATTTTGATTTTGTGTAAGGTATAGCCGGAGCCTTGTTACCAGCAAGTATTTTATCTTCCTTTGTAATCCTAGAGGCTCCGTAGACAGTAAACTGTGGGACTATGGCCTATGTATGTAAATGTATATGTCGGGCGCTGTAAATTGTAACTTGTTAGTAAATCTATCGTATGGTTATGTTTGTACATTGTGAAATTAGTTATAATTGGTAAGATCTTTTGTTTTTGAGTAATAAACAACACAGGGGAATCGCGTGGGATATAAAGGAAACCGTGAACCCGTCTAGGGAACACATCATTGATATTCCCGAGCCATCTATTCCAAAGGCCAAGGCACCCTTTCCAAGGCCTCCTCCACCGTATCCTCAAAGATTGGCAAAGCAAAAAGGAGATAATCAATTTAAGAAGTTCATAGAGATGATGAAGAGCTTGACCATCCCTTGGTGGAGGCACTTGAACAAATGCCCTGGTATGCGAAATTTATGAAGGATTTGGTGACGAAGAAGAGGTTGATGGATTGTGAAATGATAACAATGACTCACCAAGTGAGTGCCATAGTTCATTCCATGGTTCCTAAGCTAGAAGACCCCGGTTCCTTCACCATCCCTTATACAATTGGAAGTGCTAATTTTGCCAAAGCACTTTGTGATTTTGGTGCTAGTATCAATCTCATGCCATACTCCGTGTTTAAAACCTTGGGTATTGGACAACCCCGTCCAACGTCAATGAGGTTGCAAATGGCGGAACGTTCTATGAAGAGGCCTTTGGGAATTATTGACGATGTGCTAGTGAGAGTTGACAAGTTTGTCCTACTGGCCGATTTTGTCATTCTTGATTGTGAAGTAGACTTCGAAGTGCCTATCATTCTTGGTAGGCCATTCTTGGCTACCAGGAAACATCTTGTGGATATTGAAGTAGGAGAATTGACATTTAGGGTCGGTGATGAGAAGGTGGTTTTTCATGTGTGCAAATACATGCGCCAACCAAATAGCACCGAAGTGTGCTCGTTTGTGGACATTGTCACGGCGGCGATAGTGGATGACACAAACGCCATGATCAATGTTGAGGATCCACTTGAGGCGGTACTTTTAAACATGGAGGTCAATGAAGGTGCCAAATGTGTGTAATGTGTAAACGCCTTGCATGGTATGGGCTCGTACTCTTATGTGCCAAGGATGCTATCATTGGATCTTGAGAATCGCAAGACTCCTCCCACAAAGCCATCTATTGAGGAGCTGCCGGTGTTGGAGTTGAAACCACTTCCTCCTCACCTCAGGTATGCGTACTTGGGTCCCAATTTCACTTTGCCAGTCATTCTTTCTTTTTGCTTGACTAACATGCAGGTTGATGCCACTTTAGCGGTCTTATAAAAGCGCAAGCGAGCGATTGGATGGACTTTGGCAGACATTCGGGGAATAAGCCCCGTGTTTTGCATGCAAAAAATAATATTGGAGGAGAATGCTCGACCATCACTTGAGCATCAAAGAAGATTGAACGAGGCTATGCAAGAGGTTGTCAAGAAGGAGATTATAAAATGGTTGGATGCCGGGGTGGTCTACCCCATCTCGGATAGTTCTTGGACCTCTCCGGTCCAATGTGTTCCTAAGAAGGTGGCATGACGGTTGTCACCAATGCAAAGAATGAGCTAATTCCTACTCGTACTGTTATGGGTTGGAGAGTTTGTAGGGATTATAGAAAGCTTAACAAGGTGACAAGGTAAGATCATTTTCCATTGTAGTTCTTGGATCAAATGTTGGACCGACTCGCTGGTAGAGCTTATTATTGCTTCTTGGATGGATATTCGGGGTACAATAAAATCCTTATTGCCCCGGAGGATCAGGAGAAGACAACTTTTACATGTCCCTATGGCAAATTCACTTTCTCTCAAATGCCATTCGGATTGTGTAATGCCCCAACCACTTTTCAGAGGTACATGATGGCGACCTTCACCGACATGGTGGAAGACATTCTCGAGATATTTATGGATGATTTTAGTGTAGTTGGAGATTCCTTTGATGATTGCTTGGAAAATTTGGACCGTGTGTTGGCTAGATATGAAGATACTAATCTGGTGCTTAATTGGGAAAAGTGCCACTTTATGGTGAAAGAAGGAATTGTCTTGGGGCACAAAGTTTCGAAAGATGGTATTGAGGTCGACAAGGCAAAGATTGAAGTCATTTCAAGGCTCCCTCCCCCTAACTCTGTCAAAGGGGTGAGGAGTTTCCTAGGGCACGCCGGGTTCTATCGGCGCTTCATCAAAGATTTTTCCAAGATTGTGAACCCTTTGTGTAAACTTTTGGAGAAGGATGCAAAGTTTGTTTTTGATGAGAGATGCATGGAGTCTTTTGAGTTGTTGAAGCATAAATTGACTACTACCCCCTTCATTACCGCACCCAACTAGAATTTGCCCTTTGAACTAATGTCTGATGCAAGTGATATGGCGGTAGGTGCAGTACTTGGCCAAAGGCTCAACAAAATGTTCCACCCAGTGTACTACTCAAGTAAAACAATTAATGAGGCTCAACGTAATTATACCGTCACAGAAAAGGAGTTGCTAGCCATTGTATTTTCCATGGAAAAATTTCGTCCTTATCTTATGGGGGCTAAGGTGATTATCCACACCGATCATGCCGCCCTTCGGTAATTGATGACAAAGAAGGACTCCAAAGAAATATTGATGAGATGGGTACTTCTCCTTCAAGAATTTGATCTAGAGATTGTTGACGGAAAAGGTAGTGAAAATCAAGTGGCGGACCATTTATCCCGTCTAGAGGAGGAGGGGAGGCCATCCAATGGCTTTGAAATCAATGATTCTTTTCCAGATGAGCAACTCATTGCAATGTCAATGAATGATATGTCGTGGTTCACCAATTTAGCCAACTACCTTGTGTCCGGTGTGGTTCCATTTGAGCTCTCTTCCAACCAAAGAAAAAAGCTAAAGCGGGATAGTTTGAACTTTTATTGGGATGATCCGTACCTTTTCAAAATTTGCACGGATGGAGTGATTAGAAGGTGTGTCTCAGAAAGAGAAAAAATGAGCATCTTGGAGGCTTGCCACTCCTCTTCTTATGGTGGTCATCATGGGGGAGTGAGGACGGCTTCCAAAGTCTTGAGCTGTGGATTTTATTGGCCGACAATTTTCAAGGATTCTAGTGATTTAGTAAAGAGCTGTGATGCATGTCAAAGAGCTGGTGGAATTTCAAAGAGAGATAAGATGCCTCTAAACACCATTCTAGAAGTAGACATTTTTGATGTGTGGGGCATTGACTTCATGGGACCTTTCGTGAGTTCTTGGGGAAACACATATATTTTGGTAGCAGTGGACTACGTTTCGAAGTGGGTAGAAGTCGTGGCTCTTCCTAACAACTAAGCCCGGAATGTTGTGAACTTTTAGAAGATATACATCTTTACAAGATTTGGGACCCCCCGTGCTATCATTAGTGATGGGGGGTCTCATTTTTGTAACAAGGCTTTCGATTCATTGTTGACCAAGTATGGAGTTAATCACAAAGTCACTACCCTATACCATCCCCAAGCAAGTGGTCAAGTTGAAGTTTCAAATCGGGAAATCAAGAGCATCTTGTCTAAGATGGTCAATTCTAATAGGACCGATTGGTCCAAGAAACTAGATGATGCTTTGTGAGCTTATAGGACGGCCTACGAAACGCCAATTGGGATGTCTCCTTACCGGTTGGTGTTTGGTAAGGCTTGTCATCTTCCGGTAGAGCTTGAACATAAAGCGATGTGGGCCTTGAAAAAGATGAACTTAGAATAGGATATAGCGGCTAATCTCCAGGTTGATCATTTGAATGAGTTTGACGAGTTTAGATTTCATGCATACTTCAGCTCGTCCTTATATAAGGACAAGATGAAGTACCTTCACGACAAATATGCTCAAAGCAAGGAGTTCAAGGTGTGTGACATGGTTCTTCTCTTCAATTCCCGGTTGAGGTTGTTTACGGGAAAGCTCAAGTCAAAGTGGAGTGGCCCTTTTGAGGTAGTAGGCGTGACTCCGTTTGGAGCTCTAGACTTAAATAACAAGAATGGTGAAATATTTCGAGTTAATGGGCATCGGGTGAAGCACTATTTGCGGAAGTCGGATGACAGCCAGGTTGTGGCACTCTTGCAGTTGAAGTGATGGAATGGTAACTTGCGTCGTGCCGCGACATTAAATCAGGCGCTTCTTGGAAGGGAACACATGTTTTTTTCTCTTTTCTTTGTTTTCTTCATCAGTAGGATAGGATTTTTGAGCTAACAGTGTGTGAAGTGTTGCAGGGAGTATGTTGAAATAATGCAGGAAAATACAAAAGTGACCAGTTCTCTGATGTTTGACCACGCGGTTGCACAATAAATCAGTGCGGTCCGCGTGGATTGTTTGAGACAGTGATCTGAGCCCAAGGAGACCCATGCGGTCCGCGTACCAAAAGTGTGCAGTCCGCGTGGGGAGGACTGAGAGAATGCAATTTAACAAGTCTCTGAAGATTGGCCATGCGGCACATCAGATCAGTGCGGTCCGCATGGAAATTAGTCACTTGAGCAGTTCTATGAAGTTTTCCACACGGTCGCGTACAAAATCAGTGTGGTCCGCGTGGAAACTAATCAGTGAAGAAGGTTTCTGAAGTTTGTCACGCGACCACAACACAAATCAGTGCGGTCCGTGTGACTTTGCTGGGCAAAATGAATACAGGTTAAATCCTGCGCGGTCCGCGTGCCAAAAGTGTGCGGCCGCGCAGGTGGGTAAGTGAAGGGTCCCATGCCTTTTTCTATAAATAGGGACTCGTGGTCTTCATTAAACCTTTTGGCCAAAATTCCTTCTGAGATCATTTTCACTGTTCATTCCCGTCTTTTGTGCTTCAATTACAACTTCAACTACTCTTGGTAACATTTCATATTTAATTCATTATCTTTATTACTTTATAGTGTATATAAATTAATCAATGTTAGTATAACTTCTTAATTTCTTTATTTTCCTCTTTTAATTGATAAAATTAGGATCAAGCATGCTAATTATAGAATTAGGGCTAAGATTTCTTGTAAAATAACTGAGTAGGGACACCTAGGACACATGATATTGAACACAATGGACTTAATTGAACAAATGTACCTTGTCAGTTTTGGTTTTTCCCTACGTGGCCGCACACTTTTGTTGTGCGGCCTGTGTGCTTGACCTTCAAGAGGAACCATACCTACGCGTCCGTGGTCCAAATCAGTGCGGACCGCATGCCCGAGGTTCAGTGATTGAAAATGTGGTTGTTTCTTCTATGCGGACCGCGTCGATTTCTGGGCGGTCCGCGTTGACTTCACGCGGCCGCGATGCAAATCAGTGCAGTCCACGTGGGTCAACTTCAAAGAGTTTATTAATCAAGTGCTCAGCTTGTGCGGACCGCGTGGCAAAATTGTGCGGTCCGCGTTAACCTCACGTGGCCACGATGCAAATCAGTGCGGTCCGCGTGAGTCAACTTCAGAGGGTATTACTTATAGCTGCTTAGCCTATGCGGACCGCGTGGCAAAAGGTTGCTGTCCGCATAGCCTCTGTTCTTCACTGTGCCTGTTCTGTATATACTCTTCTGTCATTGTATACTGCTCACGTGCTTTGACTAACTAATCTGGACTCTATTTTTGCAGGTAATGACGAAGAAACATCTACCACAATGTGGGGCTAAACAACCCGGGAGGGGTGGTCCCTCCCGAGGGGGCAAGGGCAAAAGGATTGTAAAACTCACCCCGGAGGTCTGGGAAAACATTAAGAAAACCCAAAAGATGATTTGGGAAGCTGACAGAGCGACCTCTCATTCCACGGGGAGTGATTGCGTTCCGTCCAGAAGTATTACCTCAGAGTTTTCCCCCTCCCACATGTCCGTCTCAGTACCAAACATGGCTTCCTCATCTCCAGAAAAAGATCAACCCACAGCTGCCACTTCCAAGCCAGTAAATGTAGTCTCAGACTCGTCTGATGAGTCTCGAGCTGAGGAGAATAGTTATAATAAGTACTCCACTTCTCCCACAGCTTCACTATCAGGGGAAAGTAGAGGACAGGCAGAGGGAGGTGAGCCACAGGTGGGTGGTATAGAGCGGACAAGAGATCCAAATATGTGGGCTGATCAATTTGTCAGTGAGCTAGCATGGCACAAGTTCAGAGAGTGGTGGCCAAAGAGGAGATTGATCCCGGAGAGGAGATTCATAGATGTGGACTTGCTTCCGCACAACCCTCATGTGCAAGCACAGTTCCATACGAGAGAGGGTTGGAGCTTCTTTAAGGAGCGGGTAGAGAAAGCGAATGAGCATATGGTGAAAGAGTTCTATGTATACATCCACCACCTAGTCTGGGATTCCACCACCACAAAAGTGAGGGATAAAGTTGTGTTGTTTGATGGGAAGTCACTCAATGAATTCTTGGGTTCACGAATGATGATGAATCCTAATATCTGGAGAAGTTGGCTCAAAAGGAGGAGGCCCGACCTTGGTTAGCAGAGGTGCTAGCAGCTCCCGGAACTGTTCCGGTGTGGCTAAAAGCACAGGAGAAGATTTACAGGAACACCCTCAGCTTCGAAGCGAAAGGGTGGTTGACCTTTGTCTTCAACTGTCTGGATCCCACCACTCATGACCATTCAGTGCCGATCGATCGAGCAGTGTTGGTAGCTTCAATCATGGCCGTCCTCCCATTGAATGTGGGAAATATCATGCATAGGTTCATCTCAAATGTGGGCCACGAGACCAAGACGAACTATCCATTCCCCAACACATTGGCATTGTACTTCAGAGAGATGAAAGTGAAAATAAAGAAGTTTGATGTTCTGGTGCCTCCGGCGGGGGCTTATTCATGGTATGATCAAAAGGGTCCGGACAACCCTAAGACGACCAAGAAGAGCCAAGCCACCACTTCCACCACAGCTGGCCAGTCTGAGGAGCCAGCTGTCACTACCACTGAGCAGACCACTTCACTCCCTCCGGGTCCATCCATAGCACCTTCATCCTCTACAGCTGATCCGGAGATTCCAGTCTCTAAGACGCATCGGTTCACTACCAACCAGCTATCCTACACATTGACCAGTTTGAACAAATGGATGTCAGTTGCGACATCCAAGTTGTCCACTCTGAGGACAGTGGTTCAGGCCCAAAGTGCACGAGTGACGATGGAGGTCCTAGCTTCTATTGGGAACACATTGAAGAAGATCATGGATAACCAAGAAAAGATGATGACAAAACAGGATAGTCTGGCAGAGGCGGTTGACTCACACAGCAAGGCACTCAAGAGCCTTTCTAGGGAGCATTGGAAGCTGATGAAGACCAAGGCCTCGACGGAGTCAGTTGCAGCTCCAAAGGAGCAGGTGGACAAGTTGGTAGCTGATCAGTTGCCCCTGGATCTGTTATTTGGTGAGCCGGCCGTAGAGCCACAGGCGGAGTAGTCACAAGAGGAGCCCAGGCCACGCAAGAAGAGGAAGCTCCCCAACACCGAGGGAGTGGTGATCATGGTAGCTCCTGAGCAGCAGGAGGGGCACTCCAGTGCACCCACAGCAGCAGATGAGCCTCCTCCAGAGCAGGCACCTGTCCCAGCAGCACAGCAGCACGCTGGGGACCAGTTTGAGGTCCCCACCACTACAACAGACGAGGGAGCTAGTTAGAGTTATCCAGTTGATCAGGCTTGAGGGACCATCTACATCCTTTATTTGTGCTTATTTGATAGTTAGCATTGGGGGCAATGCTAGCTCTTATTCGTGGGGGTGTGCCCTACTGTTTTTGTTTTGGACTGTATATATTTGATTACTTTCAGTACATTCGTAGATGTAGTATTTGTATATATTTTAACACTTGGATCTACTTTAGTTTCATTTTGAACATTTTTGATTGTATATTCGGATCTACCTTTGTACATATTTCATTTGCTTTTTCATTTTTGGTTATTCTCGGAAAATCATTAGTTTTTGTTTTAAAGCTTTCAATAAACCCTTGGTTTTCTTAATGCCACGCTTCTTTCCAAGGGTAAAGTGTTGTGTGAACCGGGTGGTTCTTCCCTATGATAGATAGCGTGACAACTTTCTTAAGGGTTGAGTCAGTTTTTTTTTCTTTTTATTCTTGTTTTTCAAACTTTTTGTTAGTTAAGGGTACCTTGGGCGAACTTCACTTAGGCCTAGCACATTTGTCTCAAATATTTTGGTCAAAGACATCAAGTTGTGTCTAGATTGGTGAAAGTTGTGGCCTTGAGAATCTTGTGTTGATCGAACAACCATCGATTGGTCAAATGGACCAAAGTGTGCTTGAATCTATTCTAAGGTTGTTATGGGCCTTAGACTCCATTTTTGGTGATATTTGAGTGTAAGTGTGGTGAGAAATAGAATTGTGAGCCCAAGCACCGTACCAATGGTCTAGAACTTGCCCTGAATGTTTGTTGAGGCAAAATCCTAGGTAAAACTTGACTTGAGAAGTGAGTGTAGGCTATCTTTGATCCAAATGAACATACCGTGAATCATTCCTTCCAACCTACTAATAAATGAATCACTAGTCACCCATTTTGAGCCTATAACCTTATTTCTTCATAAACCAAAGTGCAAGCCTATATCCAATTTAGACCTTCTATTGGCACCCAAAAATCTTCCCTTAAAGTGATTGCAAAAGTATAAGTTTGGGGGGAAAGATAAGATCAGAAAAAGAAAGGCACCAATGTGGCAAAAAGACACAAAAGCAATAAGTAAAAGAAAGGGCATGAAGAAAAAGGAAACAAAGAGAAAAACAAGGAAAAAGTTGAAAAAGACCCAAAAAGGGGGGACCAAAAAGAGTTGAGAAGTGAAATGGAAGAAGGAAGAATGAGAATGAAATGATCAAAGAAAGAAGCGTCAATTGCAAAACGGAAGAGTGCCATGGTGCCTCTCTTTCACCCATTAAAAGAGGAAATGTCAAAAAGAGTCAAAAAGGTGTTCCATAAATGAATCAAAAGAAGCACTTTAGGGAAGGTTGAACCATTAATAGCTAAATTCCTACCCTACCCAAAAAGTCTTCACAATGACTCCCAAAAAGTCCTATATGATCTCAAGTTGAGAAGAGCCTACATTAGTGGATACTTACATAATGGGCAAGCCTATGGTACCTAGTGTCAGGCTTAGGGTCTCTTCTTTGAGAGAGCAAGTGTGAAATTCTCCTTATTGATTTGAGCGCAAATACCTTAAAAGGTGAGGTGCACTTAGGGAGAACAGAAGATGTATGAGTTTAAGGTCCACAACAACCAAAGTGTTTTGAGAAACGCTCCTTGATGGATCGAGTCAACCCTCGAAGCTCTTGTGTCACACTTGAACCACAAAGCTTCAAATTTTCAAAAAGGTGTCAATGATACATTTGCATTAGGGGCAATCATTAGTCCCATTGATGTTTGTGAGGTTACCCCCGGACAAATAGGGGTGTTTTGGTGTCTTTTCTCTGAAGGTTAGGCCTTAGTTTTGATTTGCTTGAGGACAAGCAAAGGTTTAAGTTTGGGAGAGTTGATAACTAGGAATTTTGCATGGTTTAAACCCCTTCTTGCCTTAGCTTAGTGCATAAAATGTGTTTAAATGGCTTTGAATTGCTTACAAGTGCGCTAATTTGCTGGTTTGAGCGAAAAAAGGATGAATATTGTCAAAGCGGCTAAAAAAGGAGTGAAACCGGCAAAGCGTCAACAAAGAGATGAAGGACTTCAAGGAAGCATGTGCGGACCGCACTATTTTGGTGTGCGGCCGCACGGGATGGTTCAGAGACCCAAGAGATTCAAGCACTATCTGCGCGGACCGCACTGATTTGGTGTGTGGCTGCGCAGGAATGATCAGAGAAGGCCAATCTCCCATGCAGATCCACGCGGACCGTGTGCACAAGTGTGTGGTCCGCAATGAAGAAGACCAGAGATAAAATGTTTAAGGAACAAGTCCCACGCGGCCGCATGCCAAATCAGTGCGGCCCGCGTGGGTAAGGGATCAGAGAGTTTATTTTCAACAGATTTATACAGTGCGGCCGCATAACAGAAGTACGTCGTCTGTGTTACTGTACATGCACGACCGCGTGACAAAAGTACTCGGTCCGCGTGAGTTGTTCCATAGCCAGTTCTTTAGAAGCCCAAATGCCATACGCGGCCGCACGACAAAAGTGTACGGTCCGCGTGACACCCGCCGGGGCAATTTTGTCCGGAAATTTCAGGGTAGTATAAATAGCTTCTTTTTCTTTTTAAGGTTATGTTAGATTTTGCACAGTGACTGCTGAGCTCGTGAGACACTTAGATACACATATTTTGGGCAATTTTGTATTAGTTTAACATTAGATTTCAATTACAATTAATTACCATGTCAACTTTATCTTCAATTTCTTCATCTTCTTCAGTTTCTATGGCTAGCTAAACCCATAGCTAGGGTTGTAGCCCAACCCTAGTGTGGGTAATTGATGGGATAGATTACTAAATGCATGGATTATTGTGGGTGATTGGTTTTGGGTTGATTGAATGCTTTTAATTGGCATTTTGTGGTTGCAAACATGAAATCTATTTTTGTGGGTGTGGGATATACTTGAGAAAGAGAGTCTAAAACCTCTCAACCAACCTCAAAAAGGACTTGGGACGGACCCATGAGAATGGTAGTCCCAAGTAACATGTATAAACTTCGAGAGAGTAATTACCCAACTTGAGCCTAAGTTGCTTGGGCAAATTAGCCTACCCAATTGGTCTCAAGAGAGTCAATTGGTCAAAATTGTTCTCTCTACCGAGAGGTGTGAGAATGAATGTATAGAGCAACGGCTATCCGATAATCCCATACATCATCTTCGCATTGAATTTCTATACCCATTAGTTATTCCACCTATGTATAAGCTATTTCCCTAGTCCCCTTTCCCATTAGCAAATTACAATTAGAATTAAGCTTAACATAATCAAGATTTCACAATAGTAGTTGATACAATAGTTTATAAATTGAAAACACCAAAAATGATTGAAGTAAAACTAGAAGCTAAAATCCAATACTAGTTCAACGTAATTCTTCACTCCAATATCTAACTCCCTGATGAATTGACCCCGAACCACTATTCGGGTAAGAGTAGTTATTCCCGCTCATACCTTCGGGTTGAGTTTTCTACAATTCGGTCTCGACATATCAAATAACCAGAAATCACGAGGGTCCCGCCCTCAACAATGAATCAGAAGTAGGGCAAATATCAGCCCATCCAGAGACTCTCACTAGATCAATTCCGTCTACAAATGATGACACGGGCTGACTCCCACACTGGGGGGAGCATAGAAATCACAGCGCGTAACCAAGGTACTCCGTGATCACATCAACCTGCTGAAACGGACAACGTGAATTTATTACTAGCCTCATCACCCTTGACACACAACTAGAAACTGACGATAGACCAGGCTATCAATCATGAAACTTACCAATGGGATAGTTACATAAACATAGTGCAGTTCATGAAATGCACCCATAACTGGGATCAACAAATAAGGGAACTCGCCCTAATAAGCTGAGTTGTGAAGAACTACGGATAGTAGCCTTCCACAAAGCGACGGTAATAGCCCGCCAAACCAATGAAACTACGAATCTTAGTTGCTAAGGAGGGCCTGGGCCGGCCCTGTATGACCTCCACCTTCCTTGGAGCCTCTCGAATGCCCTCACTCAATACTACGTGGCCTAGAAAAGCCATAGACCTCAGCCAGAAGTCATTTCTGGAGAACTTTGCATACAATCTCTTCTCCCTAAAAGTCTGAAGCACTACCCCAGGCGGTGCTCATGTTCTTCTAGACTCCGGGAATATACCAAAATATCATCAATAAAATAAATCACGAATAAATCAAGATATGTCTAGAATACATTGTGCATCAAATGCATAAAATTCGTCGGGGCATTAGTCAACTCAAAAGACATAACAAGGAACTCGTAATGACCATACCGATTCCTGAAGGCAGTCTTTGAGATATCTAGCTCCTAAATCTTCATATGATGGAAACCTGAGCGCAAATCAATCTTGGAAAAATACATGTGCACCCTGAAGCTGATCAAACATATCATCAATACGAGGTAAAGAATATCGGTTCTTCACTGTAGCCTAATTGTACTGGCGGTAATCTATACACATATGCATAGAACCACCATTTTCTCTTCGCGAACAATATAAGAGCACCCCAAGGTGATAAACTAGGCCAATAAAACCCTGATCAAGCAAATCCTTGTAATTTATCCTTCAATTTAACTGAAGTTTTCACCTCCTCCTTGGTCTATAACTTTAGGTAAAGACCCAAACTTCAACATCTAACATTCATCATGGCTCCTGAATTCCACATTGTTACATTGCATTAGTCTCATCTCAACATACTTCTACTTTTAATAGCGCTTAATTACTTAAAAATTGTTTTTTCTTCAGGATGTTGCATCCTCCCACACTTAGGTCATTCATCCTTAGATACACAACGCAACTTACCTCTTCCTTCACACATCTAAATGTCTCAACTTTCAAACGTCCAATTCCTTTTTGAAATTTCGACAAAGTCTCCCCTGTACTTGGGCCTACCCACATGTTAGGGTAACACTAAAATAACTCCTAGCAACACATCCACAACCCAATGAAACACCACAATGCATATACCAATAATACTAATCGCTGGATTTCAAGTATCACATTATCATAATGATATCTGGACATGAAACACATTATCTGTATGCCCATAACCTCTTCGCTAACCATAATAGTAGTTCATAAATCGCAATATTGCCAATTAAATTTATGTTAACAAACATCTCATTTCGGACCGCCACTTTATTCACAACGAGGCATGAAGATCTCATAATAACATTCCTGAATTGACAAGTCACATTTAACGCCACCCCGGGCACCCATCTCATAGGCTAAAACTCAATAGTTATAACACCAAACACTCCAAAAAGATAATGAATATGAACACAAAATACAGAAGAATTGTCAGATAAGCCTAATAGGAATGACTCCCATTTAAATTATAGTACAAAATTTTTAATTTTAATAAAATGAGAATTTTAAACATATAACTTTTCACCGCCATGACCTTGTCCTTATATAACATCCACCGCAGCTTCTAGCTCGGTAATCACAAGCATTTTACATTATATAAAATTTGCGGATCTCATCCTTAACTCTTGAATCACAAGTATTTGCACATTATGCCAACTACAAATTTTTCATTTCCTTTCTTTCTTCCTTTCAATAATTTCTTTCAACAAAAATCACAACATATAATGAACCCTCATACCGATAGGGCATATAATTTACAATTGAAATAAATTATCCTGAAATCACATCAAAACCCATTGTAGTAAGTAATAGAATGTCACTTTTAGCCTCATTGATATTCTTAGTAACCAACACATAATGATAGGGAAAGCTATCTCCATATAATAGCCCAACGTGAGTATTCACATAAGTAGATCTCAGGATTACGAAGCACACTCATATGTGGAGCATATTAAGTAGGCCCACCTCAAAATCAAATCAAATTAAGGAATAATATTCTTTTTTATAACTATCAAAATCATACTTGTAATGACACCATCTGGTGTAATAGACTCAGCCACACTATAGCAATTATATAAGTAGGTTGGGCATCCACCTCTAACTTATAGCGTATGTAGATTAGTAACTATAATGGGGTGTGTTGACTGTGCATTCTGATGAAATAGATTTCTCCCAACTCTGAGACAACTTCTCATGATGTTTATACTATTACCACATTTATAACAACTCATTCGCTGTTTGATCACTCATAATGAGTCTGAGACAGATAACTAGAATAACCATGTAAGGAGTCCCATGCTAGAGGCGCATTAACAGATGACTTTTCCCATGAGAATGCCCTGATTAACTGGGGTACCACTAGCATTCTGAAATTGTTTCCATTTCCCTGCTGATCCTAAAATGTAGGGTTATTCTGAAATTATTATCGAAGCCCCAAGATTATCCCATACATATCTCAGGTCCTAATCATATACCAGTTTCCGAGAACTTTTGAAATCCACATGAATACATCCCAGGCCAAATCTAATATGACATATGGCCTGACAATTTGATCGTTGCTAGTGGAATCCCTTCACTTTGTGCAAGGCCATAAAATACATTCTGGTACTCCACAATAATAACCTTTATCACTCGTATGTCACCGTCATAAGACACCTCAGGCCATTTGTTTGATACATGTCCTTCCTAGGATAGTTAGACTTACTTCCTCTAGCATCTCGGATTCTACTTGTACCCTTAGCCAAATAATCATCTCACACGAACTACCTAGTCTACATTTCCATCAACTATCCTCAGATCTACATCCAGCTCATGATTCTACCAAAACTGCGATGATTAGGCAGTTAAGTGAACCTTATTAAGACTGTACTTATCACTGAATGTCAGAAACTAGTGCACCCCCATGTGCACAATTGAATGGACCTCTCAATACTTTTTCATTATCGATATGGATGACACGCAGTAATAATAGTTGAGCAAATTCCTAGCTCCCGTGAAATTCTTCTGTAGTAGCACGAACCGTTAGCGCATAATTGTTACCGAGTGCGCAATTTCAATTCACGAGTGGATGCAAAAGAATATATCATATAGGCTCCAACTGAATAAATGACGTACGATAAGGAATGAAATCAAGTGGATTTTTTTTCAAACGGTTACATAGCCTCTCAAAGATAAGTATAGACATCTTTGTATCGATCAACAAAACTTTTAAAAACCGGCATGTGTCCCATGACGATGAACCTAGAGCCCTGATACCAACTTGTCACGACCCTGGTTCACCAATCGCGAACCTATCATGACGGCACCCAGTCTTCGCGACTAGGTAAGCATATGTCACGACCCGGATTTTCCCCCAACATCGGGATCGTGATGGCGCCTACTCGTGGTAGCTAGGCAAGCCACTGTATTCATACTATCCTGTTTTTAACACAATTTTAATTAAATAAATGCGGAATACTTTATCGAAATGGATATAACAAATCACAAAGTGAAAATTATACCGAAATCCTCTACCCAAGACGTGGAGTCACCAACTCACAAACTACTATGGAATACTACACATAAAAGTCTGAAGGAAATATAACATAATACTGTTTGTCTCGAAACAAAGAGACTACAACTAATAACATAAATAAAGAAAGAGACGCCGGGCCTGCGGACGTCTGCAAGCTACCTCGGTCTCAAATATGATTAGCTCCCACGCAATCTACTTACTGTTGCTGCTGCTCCTGATCGTAACCTGGACCTGTGCAAAAACGCACAGAAGTGTAGCATCAGCACAACCGACCCCATGTGTTGGTAAGTGCCTGGCCTATCCCGGCGAAGTAGTGACAAGCCTAGGACCAGACACTCACATAAACCTGTGCAATTCAATATATATATGTGTACCACAAAATAACAAGAAATAATCAAGTAATAACACAATAAGAAATATCTTAAAAAATTTAACAACTAACCACAGTTAATAATTTCACAAAGAAAACAAAGTATAATGTAAACACGAATAATATCACTTCAAGAAATAACAAGCAATTGCACGGCATCACCCTTCGTGCTTTTACTCTCATCCTCACCAAATAAGCAAATAAAGTACACGGCATCACCCTTCGTGCTTTTACTCTCATCCTCACCAAATAAGCAAATAAAGTACACGGCATCACCCTTCGTGCTTTTACTCTCATCCTCACCAAATAAACAAATAAAGTACACGGCATCACCCTTCGTGCTTTTACTCTCATCCTCACATCCATAGTACGGCATGATCCTTCGTACATGGTTCAATAACAGAGGGCACGGCATGATCCTTCGTGCATAATCAATAAATAAACATGGCACGGCATTAACCTTCGTGCATAAATAAATAAACATGGCACGGCATCACCCTTCGTGCATTATCACTCTTCCTCACCCAAATAACAATCACGGTTAAGGGCAGAGAAAGAAACAACAATTCATAAATCGTCCCATCAAGGGCAATCAATAAATATCTTCACAACAAGTCCCAACAAGGGAGAACAATAACAATTCATCTGCAATATATCTCAAAATAATTATTTTTCCAACGACTCACGGTCATACTAGACGCCAGTGTATGGATGCTCGTCACCACAGCCCATACACCGCACTCGATCACATAACACATAACACATAATCCTAATCCCTCAAGCTAGGATAGAACAAACACTTACCTCGAATGTTTATGAACAATCAAATCCGTGGAAATATCTTTTCTTTCAATTTGGCTCCAATCCAACCGTATCTATACACAATTGATTTAATATCATCAATTCTACTCAACAAACTAATTCTTAATACCAAATAACACTTTTTCAACATTCTGCCATGAATAGTAAATTTCAACCCCGGGCCCACATGGTCGGAATTCGGGGTTAGGACCAAAATCCCGTTACCCATCCCCCCACGAGTTCATGTATATAATTTGTTTCAAAATCGGACCTCAATTCGAGGTCCAATTCCCCAATTTATGAAAAACCCTATTTTCTAACAAAAACAAGAATTTTACCATGAAAACATTTGATTTCTAATGAAAAACATGTTTAATGATGTTAGGAATTGAAAGAATTAAGTAAAAAGTGACTTACAATCGTTTTGATGAAGAAGAAATCCTTGAAGAGTCGCAAATGGGTGTTTTGGTTTTGTGAAAAATGAAGAAATGACCGAAATTCGTGTTTTTCAGGTCTCTGTGTTCGCATTTGCGAACATGGGTTCGCAATTGCGAACCCCGACCAATTTCTGGAGTTTGAAAAATAAGCTAAGGGTGGAAAGTTCGCATTTGCGAACATTTGTTCGCATTTGCAAACCAGGCTCCTTCGCATTTGCGAAGAAGGCTTCGCATTTGCGAAGCAAGGCTTAGCAGTGAGGCATCGCAATTGCGAAGAATGCTTCGCATTTGCGAAGCATGGCTAGGCATTGAAGGCCTCGCAATTGCGAGGTTATGTTCGCAATTGCGAACCCAAGCTTCCTGGACGCCCTTCGCATTTGCGATCGAGGGTTCGCATTTGCGAACCCTGCCTTGGTCTGTCACCTTCGCAATTGCGAGAAATTCTTCGCAATTGCGAAGCCAACAGCTGGGTGAAAAAAAACAGCAGTTCAAAATTCAGAAATTTAACCAACGGCCTATCAAATCTTTACCCGAGCCCCCCGGGCTCCAAACCAAACATGTACACAACCTCAAAAACACATTATGGACTTGTTCGTGCGATCATATCGCCAATATCACTTCGTTTCAATCAAATCAAGCCCCAAACTCATGGTTTTCATAGTTTTGATTTTCAAAACTTCTTAACTTGGAACTCAAGGTCCAAAACATCTCAAACGACATCCAAATGTCACCAAACTTTACAGAAATCACATATATAATATTTAAGACTTGTACCGGGCGTCGGAACCAAAATACGAGCCCGATACCAAGGTCTATTAATTTATTTCCTTTAATAATTGCATCAAAAACAATTTCACATAAAAATTCATAACTTGGGCTCTAGGCCTCAGGAATTCAACTCCGGACACATGTCCAAGTCCCATATTTTCCTACGGACCTCTCGGGACCATCCAATCTCGGGTCCGGATCCGTTTACCAAAAATGTTGACCGAAGTCAACCATATCAATATTAATATCAAAATTCTTCTACTTTTTCACATATTTCACATATTTCAACATAAATCTTTTCCAGCTTTGTGCCCGGACTGTGCACGCAAATCGAGGCAACTATAAATGAGGTTTTCAAGACCTCAAAAGCTCGGAATGATTAAATAAACAAGTGATGACCTTTTGGGTCGTCACAATCTCCACCTCTAAAACAACCGTTCGTCCTCGAACGGACAAAAGAAAGAAGTACCTGAGTCAGGAAACAAGTGTGGGTAGCGGCTCCGCATATCAGACTCGGACTCCCAGGTCGATGCCTCAGGAGGCTGGCCTCTCCACTGAACACGCACAGAAGGATAACTCTTCGACCTCAACTGTCGCCGGTCTAGAATGGCTACCGGCTCCTCCTCGTAAGATAGATCATTGTCCAATTGGACATTACTGAAGTCTAACACATGTGTGGGATCGCCGTGGTATCTCCGAAGCATAGATACATGAAAAACTGGATGCACGGCTGATAAGCTAGGCGGCAAAGCTAATCTGTAAGCCACCCCTCCCACTCTGTCTAGAATCTCAAATGGACCAATATACCTAGGGCCGAGCTTGCCCTTCTTCCCAAACCTCATCACGCCCTTCATAGGCGACACTCGGAGCAATACTCGTTCACCAACCATGAAATCTACATCTCGAACCTTACGATCCGCATAAGTCTTCCGCTTGGACTGAGCTGAACGCAATCTCTCCTGAATAGTCTTGACCTTATCTAAGGCCTCCCGAACTAGATCTGTACCCAACAACCGAGCCTCTCCCCGTTCAAACCATCCAACTGGTGATCGACATCGCCTACCATATAACGCCTCATAAGGAGCCATCCGGATGCTAGATTGGTAACTGGTTATTGTAGGCGAACTCCGCTAATGGCAGAAACCGGTCCCACGAACCTCCGAAATCAATAACACAGAGCTCGAAGCATGTCCTCGAGAATCCGAATAGTCCTCTCGGACCGGCCATCCGTCCGAGGATGAAATGCCGTGCTCAACTAAACCCGGGTGCCTAACTCCCGCTGAACCGCTCTCCGGAACCGCGAGGTAAACCGCGTACCCCGATCGGAGATAATAGATACCGGCACCCCATGGAGACGAACAATCTCCCTAATGTAAACCTCCGCTAACCTCTCCGACGAGTAGGAGACAGATCCTGGAATAAAGTGTGCTGACTTGGTCAGCCTATCAACAATGACCCAAATAGCATCAAATTTCCTCCGAGTCAAAGGAAGTCCAGTAACGAAGTCCATAGTGATCCGCTCCCATTTCCACTCGGGAATTTCAATCCTCTCGAATACACCACCAGGTCTCTGGTGCTCATATTTCACCTGCTGACAATTTAGACACCGAGCGACATACGCAACGATATCTTTCTTCATTCTGCGCCACCAATAGTGTTGCCGTAAGTCCCGGTACATCTTCGCGGCACCTGGGTGAATAGAATACCGCGAACTGTGGGCCTCTGCTAAGATCAACTCTCGAATCCCTTCGACATTGGGCACACAAACTCGACCCCGCAATTTCAATACCCCATCATCATCTAGGTTTGCCTGTGTGGCACCTCCCCGCTGTACTGTATCTCTCAATTCACGCAAATGAGGATCATCAAATTGCCTCTCACGGATGCGCTCTAATAATGAAGAACGAGCGACCGTGCAGGCTAACACCCTGCTAGGCTCAGAAATGTCTAATCTCACGAACCGGTTGGCTAAGGCCTGAACATCTAGAGCTAATGGTCTCTGATTGACCGGAATATATGCAAGACTACCCATGCCGGCATACTTTCTACTCAATGCATCGGCCACCACATTGGCCTTACCTGGGTGATATAATATAGTAACATCATAGTCTTTTAGCAACTCTAACCATCTCCGCTGTCGTAGATTCAACTCCTTTTGCTTGAACAAGTACTGTAGGCTTTTGTGATCAGTGTACACCTCACACATCACACCATATAGATAATGCCTCCGGATCTTTAAGGCATGAACCACCGCTGCTAACTTAAGATCATGAACTAGATAATTCTTCTCATGTATTTTTAACTGCCTCGAAGCATAAGCGATAACCTTACCATTCTGCATCAATACCGCTCCAAGCCCTGTACGAGATGCTTCACAATAAACTATATAAGGTCCTGCACCCGTAGGTTGTATCAGCACTGGTGCGGTAGTCAAGGCTATCTTGAGCTTCTGAAAGCTCGTCTCACACTCCTCTGACCACTGGAACTAGGCACCCTTCTGGGTCAACCTAGTCATCGGGGCTGCAATAGAAGAAAACCCCTCTACAAATCGACAGTAGTAACCTGCTAATCCCAAGAAACTCCGGATCTCAGTCACTGAAGCTGGTCGAGGCCAATTCTGGACTGCCTCAATCTTCTTTGGGTCTACCTGAATACCTTCCACTGATACAATGTGACCCAGAAATGCTACCGAACTCAGCCGAACTCACATTTAGAAAATTTGGCATATAGATGGTTATCTTTCAGAGTCTGAAGAACCACTCCGAGGTGCTGCTCGTGCTCTTCCTGGCTGCGGGAGTATACCAGGATGTCATCTATGAAGACTATCACGAACAGATCTAAGTAAGGCCCGAATACCCGATTCATCAACTCCATGAATGCTGCTGGGGCATTGGTCAACCCGAAGGACATGACCAAGAACTCATAATGCCCATATCTAGAGCGAAAGGCTCTGTCTTAGGAATGTCAGCCGCCCTGATCTTCAGCTGATGGTAGCCTGACCTCAAGTCTATCTTAGAGAATACCCTCGCTCCCCGGAGCTGGTCAAACAAATCATCAATCCTCGGCAGTGGATATTTATTTTTGATAGTCACCTTGTTTAACTGCCGGTAATCAATACACATCCGCATCGAGCCATCCTTCTTCTTTACAAATAACACAGGTGCTCCCCAGGGGGAAACACTGGGCCTGATAAAAGCCCTTCTCAAGAAGGTCCTGCAACTGATCTTTCAACTCTTTTAGTTCCGGCGGGGCCATACGATAGGGTGGAATAGAGATGGGCTGGGTACCCGGTGCCAAATCAATACAGAAGTCAATATCCCTGTCGGGTGGCATGCCCGGCAGGTCTGAAGGAAAAACCTCAGGAAACTCCCGTGCAATAGGGACCGAATCAATGGAAGGAACTTCTGCGCTGGAATCACGAACATAAGCCAGATAAGCTAGACACCCCTTCTCGACCATGCGTCGAGCCTTAACATAAGAAATAACAGTGCGAATGGAGTGGCTTGAGGTACCCTTCCACTCTAATCGGGGTGATTCCGGCAAGGCTAAGGTGACAGTCTTAGCATGACAATCAAGAATAGCATGGTATGGGGACAACCAGTCCATCCCCAATATGACATCAAAATCTACCATATCCAAGAGCAACAGATCAACACGGGTCTCAAGGCCCCCAAATATAACTACGCACGAACGATGCACCCGATCGACTACAATGGAGTCACCCACTCGTGTAGCCACATAAACTGGAATATCCAGAGCATAGCTGGGCACGACCAAATATGGTGCGAAGTAGGAAGACACATAGGAATATGTAGACCCAAGGTTAAATTATACTGAAGCACCTCTGTCACAAACAAGAATGGTACCTATAATCACGACATCTGATGCCTCTACCTCTGGCCTGGTCGGTAAAGCATAGAATCGGGGATCAACACCTCCCCTCTGAGCTACATCTCTGGGACAGTCATCCACTGGCTGACCTCTACCTCTGGCTGGACGGTCTCCACCTCTACGGTCTCGACCTCCACCTCTATAATCTCTACCCCCGCCTCTGGCTGGCTGGGCAGGCTGAGGGTCAGCCGGGGCCTGAATCATAGGACGAGGACCTCGCTGCTGAGAGTTGCCCGCTGCTATAGGGCAATTCCTGATAAAATGACCTGGGTCGCCACAACCGTAGCAACTCTTAGACTGATAGGGCTGCTGGCCCTGACGACCTGAATGGCCTCCACGAACACTCTGAAGAGGCTGAGCACTAATAGGAGACTGGTCTGAATAATACCCCCGAGAACCACGATCACCTGATCCTCCCCGTGAAGCCTGAAGGGCAGAATGAAAAGGCCTGGAAGACTGGCCTCTATCAAAGGATTCTCTGCTACCAGAGGAAGAACCACCAAATCTACTTGTATGACGAGGCCTCTTATCTGAAGAATAACCGCCTCCCCTAGCAAGAGCCATCTCAACTCTGCGTGCCGCATTGGCTGCCTCCTGAAATGATATGTCACTCCCCACGCCCATAGCCATCTGGAGTCTAATCGGCTGATTAAGCCCATCTATAAATCCGCGGACCCTCTCCCGCTCCGTGGGAAGTATCACCACTGCATGACGAGCCAAGTCAATAAATCTCGTCTCATACTGTGTAACTGTCATAGTGCCCTGATGGAGGCGCTCAAACTGCCTCCGAAGTAAATCCCGCTGAGTAGCAGGGAGAAACTTCTCCATAAATAGTTCCGCAAACCGGTCCCATGATAGAGCTGGGGACCCTGCTGGTCGAGTCAGGCAATAATCTCTCCACCAAGTCTTGGCGGATCCTGCAAGTCTGAAGGTACATAAATCAACTCCGTTTGTCTCCACGATCCCCATAGTCTTGAGAATCTCATGGCAACTGAATAAAAAGTCCTGAGGATCCTCTGATGCGGCTCCACTGAATGTAGTGGTAAATAGCTTGGAGAACCGATCAAGCCTCCATAACGAATCAGAAGTCATGGCCGCTCCATCGCCGGCATGAGCTGTGGTACCTGACTGAGTGGCCACAGCTGGCTGAATTACTGGTGCCTGAGGCTGAGGAGCTACTGGCTCCGGAGTATGAGCAATAGGAGTCTGGGCCCCTCCTCCAGCCTGAGAAGTAGGTGGGGCAACTGATAATAGACCCGCTCTGGCAATGCTATCCATAAATCCCGCTATTCCGACCAAAGCATCCCGGAGATCCGGGGTAATCAAAGCCTCTCCTGGGACCTGAGCTGGGCCCACTGGAGCTGTTGGAATCGGAACCTCCTCATCAATCTCAATATGAGGCTCCACCTCTGGGGTAGCTGCCTGGGGCTGAGCTCTACCCCTACCACGGCCTCTAGTACGGCCTCGGCCCCTGCCCCTCACAGGAGCTGTCTGGGGCTCAGGCTGCTGGTCGGCGGACGAAGAAGTGCGTGTCCTTACCATCCGCGAAAGGACAGAATAGAAATTCAATCAGTAATTGAGGAACAAGTCGCACGACAAGAAAGAACAAATGAGAGACTTTTTCCTAACTCAATAGACTCTGGAGGACAAGTACGGACGTCTCCGTACCTACCTCTCAAACTCTACTAAGCTTGTTCGTGAGTGGTGAGACCTATGTAACCTAGAGCTCTGATACCAACTTGTCACGACCCGGATTTTCCCCCAACATCGGGATCGTGATGGCGCCTACTCGTGGTAGCTAGGCAAGCCACCGTATTCATACTATCCTGTTTTTAACACAATTTTAATTAAATAAATGCGGAATACTTTATCGAAATGGATATAACAAATCACAAAGTGAAAATTATACCGAAATCCTCTACCCAAGACGTGGAGTCACCAACTCACAAACTACTATGGAATACTACACATAAAAGTCTGAAGGAAATATAACATAATACTGTTTGTCTCGGAACAACGAGACTACAGCTATTAACATAAATAGAGAAAGAGACGCCGGGCCTGCGGACGTCCGCAAGCTACCTCGGTCTCAAATGTGATCAACTCCCACGCAATCTATTTACTGCTGCTGCTGCTCCTGATCGTAACCTGGACCTGTGCAAAAACGCACAGAAGTGTAGCATCAGCACAACCGACCCCATGTGCTGGTAAGTGCCCGGCCTATCCCGGCGAAGTAGTGACAAGCCTAGGACCAGACACTCACATAAACCTGTGCAATTCAATATATATATGTGTACCACAAAATAACAAGAAATAATCAAGTAATAACACAATAAGAAATATCTTAAAGAATTTAACAACTAACCACAGTTAATAATTTCACAAAGAAAACAAAGTATAATGTAAACACGAATAATATCACTTCAAGAAATAACAAGCAATTGCACGGCATCACCCTTCGTGCTTTTACTCTCATCCTCACCAAATAAGCAAATAAAGTACACGGCATCACCCTTCGTGCTTTTACTCTCATCCTCACCAAATAAGCAAATAAAGTACACGGCATCACCCTTCGTGCTTTTACTCTCATCCTCACCAAATAAGCAAATAAAGTACACGGCATCACCCTTCGTGCTTTTACTCTCATCCTCACCAAATAAACAAATAAAGTACACGGCATCACCCTTCGTGCTTTTACTCTCATCCTCACATCCATAGTACGGCATGATCCTTCGTACATGGTTCAATAACAGAGGGCACGGCATGATCCTTCGTGCATAATCAATAAATAAACATGGCACGGCATTAACCTTCGTGCATAAATAAATAAACATGGCACGGCATCACCCTTCGTGCATTATCACTCTTCCTCACCCAAATAACAATCACGGTTAAGGGCAGAGAAAGAAACAACAATTCATAAATCGTCCCATCAAGGGCAATCAATAAATATCTTCACAACAAGTCCCAACAAGGGAGAACAATAACAATTCATTTGCAATATATCTCAAAATAATTATTTTTCCAACGACTCACGGTCATACTAGACGCCAGTGTATGGATGCTCGTCACCACAGCCCATACACCGCACTCGATCACATAACACATAACACATAATCCTAATCCCTCAAGCTAGGATAGAACAAACACTTACCTCGAATGTTTATGAACAATCAAATCCGTGGACATATCTTTTCTTTCAATTTGGCTCCAATCCAACCGTATCTATACACAATTGATTTAATATCATCAATTCTACTCAACAAACTAATTCTTAATACCAAATAACACTTTTTCAACATTCTGCCATGAATAGTAAATTTCAACCCCGGGCCCACATGGTCGGAATTCGGGGTTAGGACCAAAATCCGGTTACCCATCCCCCCACGAGTTCATGTATATAATTTGTTTCAAAATCGGACCTCAATTCGAGGTCCAATTCCCCAATTTATGAAAAACCCTATTTTCTAACAAAAACAAGAATTTTACCATGAAAACATTTGATTTCTAATGAAAAACATGTTTAATGATGTTAGGAATTGAAAGAATTAAGTAAAAAGTGACTTACAATCGTTTTGATGAAGAAGAAATCCTTGAAGAGTCGCAAATGGGTGTTTTGGTTTTGTGAAAAATGAAGAAATGACTGAAATTCGTGTTTTTCAGGTCTCTCTGTGTTCGCATTTGCGAACATGGGTTCGCAATTGCGAACCCCGACCAATTTCTGGAGTTTGAAAAATAAGCTAAGGGTGGAAAGTTCGCATTTGCGAACATTTGTTCGCATTTGCGAACCGGGCTCCTTCGCATTTGCGAAGAAGGCTTCGCATTTGCGAAGCATGGCTTAGCAGTGAGGCATCGCAATTGCGAAGAATGCTTCGCATTTGCGAAGCATGGCTAGGCAGTGAAGGCCTCGCAATTGCGAGGTTATGTTCGCAATTGCGAACCCAAGCTTCCTGGACGCCCTTCGCATTTGCGATCAAGGGTTCGCATTTGCGAACCCTGCCTTGGTCTGTCACCTTCGCAATTGCGAGAAATTCTTCGCAATTGCGAAGCCAACAACTGGGTGAAAAAAACCAGCAGTTCAAAATTCAGAAATTTAACCAACGGCCTATCAAATCTTTACCCGAGCCCCCGGGCTCCAAACCAAACATGTACACAACCTCAAAAACACATTATGGACTTGTTCGTGCGATCATATCGCCAATATCACTTCGTTTCAATCAAATCAAGCCCCAAACTCATGGTTTTCATAGTTTTGATTTTCAAAACTTCTTAACTTGGAACTCAAGGTCCAAAACATCTCAAACGACATCCAAATGTCACCAAACTTTACAGTAAATCACATATATAATATTTAAGACTTGTACCGGGCGTCGGAACCAAAATACGAGCCCGATACCAAGGTCTATTAATTTATTTCCTTTAATAATTGCATCAAAAACAATTTCACATAAAAATTCATAACTTGGGCTCTAGGCCTCAGAATTCAACTCCGGACACATGTCCAAGTCCCATATTTTCCTACGAACCTCTCGGGACCATCCAATCTCGGGTCCGGATCCGTTTACCAAAAATGTTGACCGAAGTCAACCATATCAATATTAATATCAAAATTCTTCTACTTTTTCACATATTTCACATATTTCAACATAAATCTTTTCCAGCTTTGTGCCCGGACTGTGCACGCAAATCGAGGCAACTATAAATGAGGTTTTCAAGACCTCAAAAGCTCGGAATGATTAAATAAACAAGTGATGACCTTTTGGGTCGTCACAGCATAACACAATTGTGGAATTTATAGCCTTTATGAACAACAAGAAAATAAAAGTGCAATAACATATAAAAAATGTAATAGATGCCGCTTGGCACATACACTTTATCACAATTACTATAATATAACCTCCAAGACCCGGAAACTCATGGGCAAACACAAGCTAAAGAGTATAAAATTGTGCCTCTATCCTCCAAGAGTATCTATACAACCAATATAAAAGGGAAATGAACTAATATCGCTAAGGAAGAACAGAAGGAGACTCTTCGGATCTACGGACGCAGCAGTTGCATACCTCAAGTCTCCCGAATAGCTCCGCGATCACCGATAATGTGCATGATCAGATAAAGCTAGATTTGCACAACAAAAGTGTGCAGAATAGTATCATGAGTACACCATGGCGGTACTCAGTAAGTGCCAAGCCTAACCTCGATGGAGTAGTGACGAGGAAGGTTAGGGCCCTACCGAGAATAATAATAATAACAATATCGAACAGTGTAAAGTAGGGAAAAATCTAAAATGACACCAAAATAAGATAGAAACTACAAGACCTTGACAGTTAAACTAAACAAGGAAAAATAACATAACAAGTACATGATCAATAGCACAGGATCTCCGGGAATTGAACCCGTAGTCCATTTAATTTAGTAGCACAGGAACTCCGGGAATTGAACCTGCAGTCCATTTATATCAGTAGAACAGGGTCTCATGGAATTGAACCCGTAGTTAATTTATCAGTAATCAGGATCTCCGGGAATTGAACCTGCAGTCCATTTATCATTAACCAGGATCTCCGGGAATCGAACCCGCAGTCCATTTATCAGTAATAAGAATCTCCGCAAATTGAACCCGCAATCCATTTGTCAGTAACGAGGATCTCCGAGAATTGAACCTGCAGTCCATTTATCAGTAACTAGGATCTCCGGGAATTGAAACTGCAACACATTTATCAGTAACCAATATCTTCGAGAATTGAACCTTCAATCCATTTATCAGTAACCAGGATCTCCGAGAATTGAACACGTAGTCCATAATACAAAGCACAATCAAACAGGGAAAATAATCAGAAACATGAAAATATACAACTACAATTAACAATTAAATTCTATCCCAACAGGTTCCACGTAATTTCACTTAAGACAATTAAGAATTTAGACAGTTCATTCCATCTAATTGTACTCCTCTAACTAAAACATGATAAATCTTGCACTTAACACGGTCAAATAACAGAAATATTACAGTTGAGCAATTCAAGTAAAGTGGATTTTAAATAATTTTCGTAAGTACACGCCCGTCACCTCCCGTACAAAATGTTTAAATCAACACATAAGATATCCTAAGGGGAGAGGTCGCCCACATAAAGTTAGACAAGTCACTTACCTCACCTCGGTACAAAACCACTCAAAAACAAGGCCCTTGCCACGAGTATCCGACTCTGAGTGACCCAAATCTATTCAAACCAATTACATAGTGTAAATAACATTGCAAGTAACTAATTACGCTATTAAAATTAAAGCTAAGGTGCGAAAATGGGTAAAATGACCAAAATACCACTCAAACCATTGACTCGGAATCAAAATATATTTACGTTTTCAGAACCCTCAGACTCACACGAGTCTAACAATATAAAAATCTTCCAAATCGGAGGTCAAATGCCCACTCAAATCATAAAAATTAGTTCTAAGAAATTAATGGAGGAATTCGAGTTTAGATTAGTGGATAATAATCATAAGAGAGTAAGGAACTGTTATCCAATAACTGCCTCTGAAAATCCCTAAAACCGAGCTCCCTAGCTTGAATTTGAGCAAAAATGGAAGAACCCTCATTTTTGAAATGTTATATTCTGCTCAGGTATTTTGTTCATGCGATCGCGTACAAGGGATTGCTATCGCATAGAGTAAAATTGGAAGGCCTGGAAAACGATCTATGCGATCGCAGGTGTCACGACCCGGATTTCCCACCATCGGGAGTCATGATGGCGCCTACTAGTGGAAGCTAGGCAAGCCAAATATTACTTACATTTCCATTAGTTACCAAACTCTTATTAAGACTTTAAATTAAAAACATATAATTACAGCGGAATAATTAAACTTAGCGGAAGACTTAGTCAATTTTATCAATATGATAGAGAAACCCAAACATGATACACTACCCAAGACTGGTGTCACAATACTCACGAACTTCTAAGAATAATACACACAATTGTTTGAAAGAAATATAAGTTGTTTATCTCGAATACATGAGATAACAGAATGAAATACATAGATAGAAGAGACAACGGGTCCTGCGGACGCCTGCAAGGCTACCTCGTAGTCTCGGTAGTCGGAATATCCACAATCGCTACTATCGCTGTGTAACGACCCGGCCCGTCGTTACGGGAATTTACCACCCCGTCATGTTGCAATTACATGCGACCCCATGTGCTGGAAAGTGCCTGACCTATCCCAGCGAAATAGTGACGAGACTAAGGCAAGTCACCCACATAAACCTGTACAGTTGTAATATATATACATATACAAAACATTTATAAGGAAAGACTCTGTTCTGAAATAACAGTCAATAACTCATAATATCCAGAGTAATCTAGTCAACGGAATAAATTTTACTTTCATGTCTCAATTCCTTTTTCATTTCATATCTCGTGGTAGGCGTACCACCCGCTCCCAACTGTAACAGTAAATTATATCTTGTGGTAGGCGTACCACCCGCTCCCAAATATATCAATAGATTATATCTTGTGGTAGGCGTACCACCCGCTCCCAATTGTATTAATAAATTATACCTTGTGGTAGGCGTACCACCCGCTCCCAAATATATCAATAGGCTACCGGCAACTATGACCAATTCCAAGATTTTAAATCACTTTGTGGTCGGCGTGCCACACGAACCAATTTCTTATCATATAAGTGGTCGGCGCGCCACACGATCCCGATCCCAATTCATTAATATATAAGTGGTTGGCGCGCCACACGATCCCAATTCATAAATATATATATATTACCGGTATTTAACCAATAATCTCTACATCAACAATATTTACAATTACCGGTTTTGAACCAATAATTGATAATAAATCAATAATTTATCTCCGTTACTGGTGTGACACCAATAACTCTTAATCAACAATTCATACATAACTAAATTCCTATTCCTTTAAGCTAGGATAGAACAAACACTTACCTCGAAAGTTTACGAACAATTCAATCCGTAGCAATGCCTTTTCGTTTCGAATTTAGCTCCAATCCAATCGTATCTATACATAATTGATTTAATATCATCAATTCTACTTAACAGACTAGTTCACATTGCTAAATATGATTTTTACAACATTCTGCCCGGAATAGTAAAAATCGACCCCGGGCCCACATAATCGAAACTCAAGTTTCGAACCAAAATAAGTTCACCCAATCATCCATGAGTTCAAATATACAATTTGTTCTTACGTTCGACTCCAAAACGAGGTCTAGATCGCAAATTCTTTGGAAACCCTTACTATACTCAATTCTTAATTTTTCTACCCATTTACACCTATTTAGGCTTAGGAATTCAAATAATATTGATGGAAAATGAAGAAAAAGAGTTAAGAATCACTTACCCAAGAAGTATGAAGAAGGATTGCTCAAGAATCGCCCAAGAAGCTGTGGAGAAGAGAAGGTTTTGTGAAAATGGGATAAAATCACGTAAGTGTTCTGTTTTGGGTATTAATTCACTGGGCGAAAATTTGCCCTTCGCGTTCGCGTGCACAGTGTCGCGTTCGCAAAGGGTTGGACAGAAATGGGCATCGCGTTCGCGTAGACACAATCGCGAACGCGTAGAAGAAATTCTTGGGGATTACAATTTGGCCTACGTGAACGCGTGGTGTCTTACGCGAACGCGTAGAAGTGGAAGGCCAGGCTCCGCGAACGCGGGAGCCTTCACGCGAACACGTAGAGGAAAAGGCTGGGGTCCAAGTTGTTGTACGCGAACGTGACCAGATGGACGCGAACGCGAAGAAGGAACATCTGCTACAGATTTTCTGCAGTTTTTTCAAGTCCAAAACCACCCCGATACCTATCCGAAACTCACTCAAGTCCTCGGGGCTCCAAACCAATTATGCACACTAACTCAATAACATCATACGAACTTGCTCGAGGGATCAAATCGCCAAAATAACATCAAAATCAATGCATTGAGCCTTAAAACTCAATAATTCTTTCAAATTTCATAATTTCCAAAATTTGCAATTTAAGGCTGGAAACAAGTCAAACGACGTCCGTTTTCAACCAAACTTTACAGGAAGCGCTTAACCGACATATATGACCTGTACCGGGCGTCGGAACAAAAATACGAGCCCGATATCACCACTTTTCAATCAAATTTTAGTTTTATTTTCCTTAAACATTTTCAAAAAACAATTTAACAGAAAAATTCTTTTACCGGGGTTCTAGACCTCGGATTTCAATTCCGGCATACGCCCAAGTTCCATATTTTTCTACGGATTTTCTGAGACCGTCAAATCACGAGTCCGGGTCCGTTTACCAAAAATGTTGACCAAAGTCAACCATATCAATATTAATATCAAAATTCTTCAAATTTTTCACATATTTCATATATTTCAACATAAAAATTTTCCAGCTTTGCGCCCGAACTATGCATGCAAATCGAGGCAACTATAAATGAGGTTTTCAAGACCTCAGAAGCTCGATATGATTAATAAAACAAGTGATGACCCTTTGGGTCGTCGCAGTAGTGACACGATTGCAATTGCATAGAGTAAAGTTTAAAGTCTGGAAAAAGGGTCTATGCGATCACAAGGATAGGACTGTGATCGCGTAAGGTAATGAGGTGCTGCTATGCGATCGTAGAAAGGTTGTTGCGATCAGAGAGAATGGAAATCATTATCTATGCAATCGTATGAGGGTTTATGCGATTGCATTGAAGGAAAATGGTTGGCTATATTTTTCTACTATGCGATCACATGACTGGGAATGCGATCCCAGAGAGCAATGGTCTGCAAGAGAAATCTTGAATTTTCAAAGTTTCAGAATTGATCCGTTGAGCATATGAAACACACTCGAGGCCCCCGGGACCTCAACCATACCCATAGACATGACCCATAACATCGTTCAAACTTTTTTAAATCCATAAACCACCTAAAACAACGCCGGAAATATGAATTAACCAAAGATTCAAGCCTATGAACTTTGAATTCTAACCAAACACATTTTCTATCAAAAACCTATCAAAGACTTGTCCGAATGACCTGAAATTTAGCACACAAATCCAAAATGATAAGACGAAGCTACAACAACTTCTGGAATCCCATCCCGTCCCGTCGGATTAAAAATTAACTATCAGATCGGAATTTCAAAAATTTCAAACTTCGCCATTTCAAGCCTAAAGGAGCTACGGACCTCTAAAATACATTCCGAACAAGCTCCCAACCCTGAAATCACCTAACGGAACCATCGTATTTCCATTGCGAGGTCGTCTTAGCACTACTCCAAATACAGACCATTTTCAACTATTAAGCTCTCTTTTAGGGACTAAGTGTCCCAAAACACTCCAAATTCTAGAATCGAACATCCCGGCAAACCAAAATAGCAGAAATGAATTTTTGAAAAGCAGTTAATGGGGGATCGAGGCATAAATTCCAAAAACGACCGGTCGAGTCATTACATCATGAGGATATTTATTGGATATGGATGCACGCTGCAACATGTTGTATTGATTCATGCCTGATTGGCTTATTACAGCGCTTGCGCAGGAAGCACCTCTCCAGGGTCTGACTTATTAGCAGTGAGCGCATATAGCTACTGAGTACAAGTGCAAGTGTTGAGAGAGAGCATCGGGCGATTGGGAGAATTGAGCGATTGTCAGGATTGAGTGAATGGGAGGACTAAGTGATTTATACTCTAAAAGTATGCATATGATTTCATTGTTGTTCTGCATTGTGATTGGCGTATATAATTGACTTGTAGATGCCGTGATGTATCATTCCTCGTTTCAGTTACACTATCCATTTTTACCTGTTTTAGTTACACTGTATAATTATTTCTATATTTGAATTGTATATGTTTAGCTCGTCACTATTTTCGGCCCAAGATTAGTCTTATTACTTATTGAGTACATTGAGTCGGTTGTGCTCATAGTACACTCTGGACTTTGTGTGCAAATTCAGATACTTCCGGGTACAATGGTTGCTAATCTTGGAACTTTATCAATTCAGAGATTTTTGATGTAGCTGCTCTGGCGTCCGCATACCTTGACTCTCATCCTTTATTTTTTAGTTTTTAGTATATTGTTCTATCTTTCCAGACATTATTTCAGACATGTTATGATATAGATACTACTGTACTCGGTGACACCCAAATTTTGGGGAAATTATTATATATCTTGAGTCGCAGTATTTCTCGTAGTAGTATTTATGAGATTATACTCTTAAACTTATTTTATCATGTTTAGCCTAGTGGTTTTATCGTGGTTTTCGACTTGCCTAGTATGCGAGAGGCGCCGTCGCGACATGTGAGATTTGGATAGTGACAACTAATTAGATAAATTCTTTTTCATTTGTCTTCATTCTTTTATAACAGTAAAATTAATGTTCATAATTTTGTGATTCTTAAATTAATTAGGGACCCCGTAGTTGCAAACCTCAATCTTGTCTATAAAATGAATATATATACCTCATAAGCTGTAAACTTATCTGCAGCATCTTTTAATTAGTGTTCGTAGGTAAAAAATCAAATCAAAGGACAAACTTATAACTTACTAAAACCTAATTATATACGAAATGAACTATCGCTAACCTTCGTCCCCACTAATGAAAAGTCGTGGATCATGTTTTATAGCAGCTTTCCATACAGCTAATAAAAATCTATATTAAGAAGAGTACTAGCTTTGAACATTTTCTCACACAACTTTCTTTTCATAACTTTTAGCTACTTTGAAAAAAGTAAATATGGGAGTTAAAGGCAAGTTGATTGCTTCAGTAGAGGTAAAGTGTGGAGGACATTTGGTTCATAATATTATTCACACTAATACTCATCATTTACCCAATATATGCCCTGGTAAGATTAACGGTTTTCAGATTCATGAAGGTGGAACCGTAAAGATTGGTTCGATAGTTAGCTGGAAATATAACGACGGTAACATACATTTCCCCCTCTCTCTCTATATGATTGATTACTCGCATCAATAAATGTTTTTACATTTAGGTGTTCGATATGACAGAGTAATTTTTCAAACAGAAAATAAAAGTTTAGTAACCATAAAATATAGTCCAAGTAAATCATTTGGCATCAAAAGGGGAAAAAGAACATCTTTCACTTATATGTGGAAGCTGTTTCCTTACATCTCGCCAATCTTTTAACTTCATGTGACACACTACAACAAATTAACAGTTAGACGTTATTATTAATCATTTGTACTCAGAACTTTTGCCAAACTACTCTCCAAACAAATTAATATATCGTCTGCATGATATTCGTTTCAATCACTAAAACAAACACCAACAAATATTTTTTATACATTTTTCAGGACAAAACTTCTTTCACAAAATATTGTTTCAATCGTACCGTAATAAAATTTATGTTTTGACTCCTTTATTGTCTCTTGTATTGCCCGACTGCAGATGGAAAAGATAAAGTTGCTAAGCAAGTGATTGAAGCGATCGATCATGAAAAGAAATCAATCACTTGGAAAGTGATTGAAGGAGATCTATTAGAGCTGTACAATTCCTTTACTATTATCATATCCAATGACCACCAATGGACTACATGGACATTTGTGTACGAGAAGAAAACTGAAGACACCCCAGAGCCGCTCGTTCTCTTGGGTTTAGCCCTCAGCGTTACCAAAGATATCGAGTGTCACCTTCTCAAGTAACAGAAATCTATGCTATTCAGTGGCTGATAGCCATATATTTGGCAGTATTGGCAGCTAGTTATAACTAGCTTGTGATATAAATAATGTTGTCTATGCAGAAATTATCATATGTCTCGTCCTATGGATGTATTTCTGATGGTCAATAAATATTATGTACTTTTGCAAGTTTGATATTTACCTTCAACGAAGACGATATATTTATCAGTGTGCTATTTGTTGTGTCAAGGAAGAGGCAAACCCGAAAATAAAGAAGATAAAGAACACAAAATTTTAATGTGGAAAAACCTTCAAATTGAAGGTAAAAACCACGGGATCACAAAGATCCAAAAAAACTCTACTATAACAATAAGAGGGTTACAATGTTCTCCAAATTGCCTACATAACAGGTGCCACGGAGCAACAATAGCAACAAGAGCAACAACTAATCAATTGAAGAAAGAGTATAATCCACAAAACAAAGCTGTTGTTCGAGGCACTAAATCAGATGCTACGAGCCACCAAATCCGATCTCCACCGTTCAAATCCAAGACCAAGATGTTACAAACACTCAGTCAAAATTTCAGCCCGACCCAACGGTTAACGAATCGAAAACGTGATTTGAATGTTGGCTGGTCGGAATAAAAAATCTGCAGCAGAAGACAATATTTTTCTTCTCTCTTCTCTCTTCTCTCTTCTCTCTTGATGAAAGCTCTCTCTAAACCACTCTTATGTGCTTAAGTCTTTCAAAGACTTGTATCAATGCGCATAGAATAATTCTCCAAGGTTGTCCTATTTATAGATCATGAGTGGTGTGCTTTCTCTTAAGCCAAAACTCACTCAAAATAGGAATAAACCGAATCCAATTCCAAATAAGATTGGAAACCAAAAGAGAATAGGATTAGGCTATTGGGCCTTTGGCTGGACAACATGGGCATGTGCCCAACAAACTCCCCCTTCAGCCAAGGGGGCAAATGTGTCTTCAAGTGGAGGAACTATTGACAAGCTTCATGCCTGCCAATTTTCTAAAAAATTCATGTTTATCTCCAACCACCGCCTTTGTCAGCATATCTGAAGGATTTTCATCAGTGTGTATCTTCTCAACCTCAAATAATTTCTCTTCCACAACCAATCTTATCCAATGATACTTTCTATTTATATGTTTGGTCTTAGAATGAAAAGTGGAGTGCTTGGTGAGACAGATAACACACTGATTATCACAAAATAAGATGTAACGTGGCTGCTCAAAGCCAATATCATTAATAAACTCCTTCATCCATAATAGTTCTTTGGCACCTTCTGTGACAGCAATATAGTCGGCTTCTGTGGTGGATAGAGCTATGCATTTCTGTAGTCTAGATTGCCAAGAAATAGCTCCCCCTGCAAAAGTGATCAAAGAACCAGAAGTGGATCTTGAATTATCAAGATTGCCTCCTAAGTCAGAGTCTGTGTAACAAACAAGTTCAAACTTGTCATTGGCAAAGCACAGCTTCAAATCTGCTGTACCTTTCAAATACCTTAATGTCCATTTTACTGCATCCCAATGTTCTTTTCCATGATTAGAAAGGAATCTACTAACAGTACCAATGGCATGTGCAATATCTGATCTTGTGCAAACCATAGCAGACATCAAACTACCAACGGCAGAAGAGTAAGGAATACGAGACATCTCGTTTTTCTATTCATCAGTAGATGGACTCGACTAATACTCAATTTGAAGTGTTTAGCAAGAGGAGTACTAACCACTTTTGCATCTGTCATATTGAACCTATTGAGTACCTTCTCAATGTATTGCTTTTGGGACAGAAATAACTCATTTCTATCTCTGTGTCAGTGGATTTGAATGACCAAGATTTTCTTTGCTGGCCCCAAGTCCTTCATCGCAAACGATTTGCTCAACTGCTTCTTAAGGACTGCGATTCTCGATTTATTCTTGCCGGCAATAAGCATGTCATCCACATAGAGAAATAAAATAATAAAATCATCATCAAAGAACTTCTTAAAGAATACACAGTGGTCTGAAGAAGTTTTCTTGTAACCTTGTTCTTCAATGACAGATTCAAACTTCAAATACCATTGCCTTGGAGCTTGTTTCAATCCATAGAGGCTCTTTTTCAATTTGCAGACATAATGTTCTTTTCCTTTAGTTATAAAACTCTTAGGTTGCTCCATATAAATCTCCTCATCTAAATCACCATGAAGAAAAGCAGTCTTGACATCCATTTGCTCAACCTCTAAATCTAGACTTGCGACTAAGCCTAGAACCACACGAATAGAAGACATCTTCACAGCAGGGGAGAAAATTTCATCAAAGTCAACTCCCTTCTTCTGGCCAAAACCTTTAACAACTAACCTCTCCTTGTATCTAGGCACAGAGGTATGGTTATCTTGCTTTATTGTTAATATCCATTTGTTAGATAAAGCTCTCTTACCTTTCGGCAATTTCACTAACTCATATGTGTCATTCTCATGGAGTGACTTCATCTCATCTTCCATCGCTTCGATCCAATGATATTTGTGATTATCTTGTATGGCTTCATCATAGTTCTCAGGTTCTCCCATGTCAATCAAAAGTACATACTCATCAGGAGGATAGCGCATGGATTTTTGCTTCTCCCTTGTAGATCTTCAAAGAGAGGTTTCAGGAGCATTCGAAATAGTTACCTGTGCATGAATTGGTTGATGATCAACCACAACTTCATCAACAGGAGCATCCATAACATTTACACCATGATGATCTTTTGATTTTGATCACTATCTCTATCATTGTATTGGGTTCCTTCATGTGCGGAAGATAGCAAAGCAAACCTTCAACGACGATAAATGATGCAATAGAGAGAAATCTACTAAAACAGACACAAATATTTAACGTGGTTCGGTCAACTGACCTACGTCCACAATGGAGATGAGCAATCCACTATAAAAAAAGAGAGTACAAAATATCGAGAGAACAACCTGTCACGACTCAAATCCGGTCGTGATGGCGCCCAACACTTAAGCTAGGCCAACTAGACCAACAATTACATATCACATCGAATATCAGTCCCAAATGGACATCCCAAGAAGAATATATGAGTTAAAGAACTCCAATAATAATAATAATGAACAAAATACGGAGAAGTGCGAAAATAACTGACACTCCCAAAGATCTGGAGTCACAAGTCTAGAGCCTCTAACAAAACCCAACAGGAATTGAGAGTACTGTATAGAAATACTCAAGTCCGAATACAAAATACAAAATAACAACTAGAAAGGAGAGGAGAAGCTAGGTTCTGCGAACGTAGGCAGCTACCTCAGCAACTCGATATGACACCACAAACGCTGGAAATGCCTGTCTACTGCTCCTGTGTACCTGAGTCTGCACACAAAAGGTGCAGAGAGTAGGGGTGAGTACTAAGTACTCAGTGAGTAACAAATATATACAAGTACCTGAAAATAAGAAATCCACTGAATACCACAGAATGAAGCTAAACTACAGTCCAATCCTTCTACGAACTAGCAACGACAGTACAATACAGCAACCACAGAGTAAATCAACAGATAAAGATGCAATGCAATGCACATAACCGCTACGGCGTGTAGCCCGATCCATTTAATGTCGACGACGCTCACTGGGGGTGTGTACAGACTCCGGAGGGGATCCTACAGCCCAAGCGCAATACTGCTGCGGCGTGGAGCCCGATCCTCATATCAACCGTTGCGGTGTGCAGCCCGATCCATCCTCAGTCCACAAAAATCAAATAAGTCACAAAAATAGTTCATTTTTCTAAATTCCAGTTTCTAGTTCATAATTTATGAAAAATACTTAACTTTATTAAATTTGCAAAAAAACCGGTGACTTAGCATATCAAAAAGGTGATTTAAATTTCCAGGACTGAGATCAGTGATTAAAGCAAATATAGCTATCACATAAATATTGTCCTTTAAGAATGCTACAGGTCGGCACAAGACCCCAAACAAGGCTTACCGCCCGCAAACATATCAAATACAGTGTATTTCCAACACTAATAGCATATTATTCACATCCGGGATGGACCAAGTGTCAATCCCCAGTCAATCAATCCCGCACCTGCCACGGTGTGCGAGCCACGCCCTACTAGCGTCACAATGTGCTAAGCCGGGGTTTCGAACCCTCAAGCTACCATATACACAAACTACTCACCTCTAGCCGGTTGTAGACTCGTCCGCGATGCCTTTTCCTTTGAATTTAGCTCCCTCGTGCATAGAATCAAGTCAAACCACAATAATTATATCAAATACGGGTCAAAGAATCATAACCCATTTCAATTTACATGAAATTTGCATAAATACACTAAGTTGGTAAAACCCGACCCCGGGCCCACTGCTCGGAAAATACCGAAATTAGTACCAACGCGATCCTCGTCTCGCCACGAGTCCGTGCATATAAAATTTATCGAAATCGGAATTCAAATGGCCTTCCAAAACTAAAAATCCCGTTTTCAATATATAGGCCACTTTTCTTCACAATTCTACCCAAATTCATGAAGATTGATGTTAATCCTACCATAAAATTATGTTTTTGAGTCAAGAATCTTACCTTCGACGAATACCCGATGATTTCTCAGTGTTTTCCTCGAGTTTTCTTCTCTCTAGGGCTCAAAATTGTATTTTGGGGGTGTAAACCCGCGAGCTCTCGGTTCTGCAATTTAATTCACAGCCAGAACATTTTGTTCTACGCGTTCGCGTGAGCTCCCACGCATTCGCGATGCTCGACTTCCAGTTACTCTTTGCGAACGCGACGCCAACCACGCGTTCGCGATGCTCAAACTCCCGGCCGCCCAGAATTCCTTCTACGCGTTCGCAATACTCCTCCAGCGAACGCGAAGCCTCACCCTCACACACCTACGCGAACGCGACCAATGGAACGCGATCGCGAAGCTCAAAACCCCTAGCCTACGCGAACGCGACGCCCCTTTTCGCGAACGTGATGCTTGATCCGTCTGGCCTTCGCGAACGCTACCTATGTCACGCGAACGCGAAGGTCTAATTTACTGGGCAGAAACTTGCAGTTTTTTGCAGATTTTGCCAAGTCCCATATGCCCGGTTGATGGTCTGAAATCATCCCGAGGCCCCCGGTACCCCAACGAAAACAACCAACATACTCCAAAACATGATACGGACTTGTTCCAATCACAAAACACCATCCTAAACATCAAAATCACCATTTACACACGAATTCAAGCCTAAGTATCTTCAAAACTTTCAAAACGGACATTCAATCCAAAACCCGATCAAACGATGTTCGAATGACCTGAAAATTTGCAGACATATCCGAAATCACATAACGAAGCTATAGAAATTGTTGGAATTCCATTCCGACTCCCGGATCAAAATATCACCTACCATCCGGTTTTCGCAAAAATTCAACCTTCGCCAATTCAAGCCTAAAACTACACCGGACCTCCGAATTCAATTCTGATTGCTCTCCTAAGTCATAAATGATCCCCCGAAACTAGTCGAATCATCGGAATCCGATTCCTTCAAACATGCTATTTGCTTCATTTTCAACCCAAATCACTCCTAACTCACCCGATATACTCTAATACTGATATAAAAGCAAAAGACATGTAAATGCAAGGTAACGGGGTGGTAATTCCCATAACGACGGGCCGAGTCATTAAATTCTCCCCAACTTAAACAAATGCTCGTCCGCGAGCGGGTTAAGAAACATACCTGCAGCATCAAACAAGTGAGGATATCTGCTCCGCATCTCCTGCTCGGTCTCCCAAGTTGCTTCCTCCACGGGATGACCTCTCCACTGCACTTTCACTGAAGCTATGTCCTTGGATCTCAGCTTACGAACCTGTCGACCCAAAATGGCTACTGGTTCCATATCATAAGTCAAATCCTCATCTAGTTGTATCGTGCTGAAGTCTAACACATGAGATAGGTCTCCGACATACTTCCGGAGCATGGATACATGGAACACCGGGTGAACTCCCGACAAACTGGGTGGCAAAGCAAGCATATAGGCCACCTCCCCAACTTTCCTAAGCACCTCAAAAGGTCCAATGAACCTTGGGCTCAACTTTCCTTTCTTCCCAAACCTCATAACACGCTTCATAGGCGAAACCTTCAGCAACACCTTCTCACCTACTGAATAAAACACATCTCGGACCTTCCGGTCCGCATAACTCTTCTGACGTGACTGAGCTGTGCGAAGTCTCTCCTGAATCACCTTCACCTTGTCTAAGGCATCTTGGACTAACTCTGTCCCCAACAACCTAGCCTCGCCGGGCTCGAACCAACCGACTGGAGACCTACACCGCCTCCCATATAAGGCTTCATACGGTGCCATCTGAATGCTGGACTGATAGCTATTATTATAAGCAAACTCCGTAAGAGGCAAATAATCAGCCCATGAACCACCGAAATCAATGACACAAGCACGCAACATGTCCTCTCATATCTGAATAGTACGCTCAGACTGCCCATCCGTCTGTGGATAAAATGCTATGCTCAACTCTACTTGTGAACCCAACTCTCGTTGAAATGTCCTCCAGAACTGAGAAGTGAATTGGGTACCTCTGTCTGATATAATAGAAATGGGAACTCCATGCAATGTCACTATCTCTCGGATAAATATCTCTGCCAACCGCTCTGAGGAATACGTAGTACACACTGGGATGAAGTGAGATGACTTGGTCAGCCTATCCACCACCACCCAAACTGAATCAAACTTCCTCGCTGTCCGAGGGAGTCCACTGACAAAGTCCATAGTAATCCTTTCCCACTTCCACTCAGGAATATCAATACGCCGGAATACACCACCAGGTCTCTGATGCTCATACTTGACCTGCTGACAGTTTAGACACCGAGCCACATGACTCATAATATCTTTCTTCATCTTTCTCCACCAGTAATGGTGCTTCAAATCCTGATACATTTTCGCGGTTCCTGGATGAATAGAATACCGCGAGCTGTGGGCTACCTCCAATATCAACTCATGAAGGCCATCAACGTTGGGCACGCATATCCGGCCCTGCATCCGCAATACACCATCACTATCAATAGTGACATCTCTGGCATCATCATGCTGAACTCTGTCCTTAAGGACAAGTAAGTGTGGATCATCATACTGGCGCTCTCGGATATAATCATATAAAGAAGAACGAGCTACTACACAAGCCATCACCCGACTGGGCTCAGAAATATCCAGTCTCACCATCTGATTAGCTAACGCCTGAACATCAACTGCAAGGGGTCTCTCCCCAACTGGAATATACGCCAAACTGCCCATACTAATAGCCTTCCGGCTCAATGCGTCAGCCACTACATTGGCTTTCCCGGGATGGTACAAGATAGTAATATCATAGTCTTTAAGCAATTCAAGCCATCTCCGCTGCGTCAAATTTAGATCTTTCTGCTTAAACAAATGTTGGAGGTTGCGGTGGTCTGTATATACATCACAAGATACACCATATAGGTAATGCCTCCAAATCTTCAATGCATGAACAATAGAAGCTAACTCCAGATCATGAACAAGGTAGTTCTTCTCGTGGGGCTTTAGCTGAGGAGAAGCATATGCAATAACTCTACCCTCCTGTATCAACACACAACCGATCCCAACTCTAGAAGCATCACAATACACCGTATATGACCCTGGGGCTGATGGTAACACAAGTACTGGAGCTGTGGTCAAAGCCTCCTTGAGCTTCTGGAAGCTCTCCTCACATTCATCAAACCACACAAATGGAGCATTCTTCCGTGTCAACTTAGTCAATGGTGAAGCAATAGATGAGAAACCCTGAACAAACTGGCGATAATAGCTTGCCAAGCTGAGAAAACTCCGAATCTCTGTAGCTGAGGAAGGTCTGGGCCAATTCTGTACTGCCTCGACCTTCTGTGGATCAACCTGAATACCATCACTAGATACTACATGACCCAGAAAAGTCACAGTGTCAAGCCAGAACTCACACTTAGTGAATTTTGCATAAAGCTTCTCTTCTCTCAACCAGTACAATACCACCCTCAAGTGTTGTGCATGCTCCTCTTGGATGCGTGAATACACCGGAATATCATCAATAAACACAATCACAAAAGAATCAAGGTACGACCGAAATACACTATTTATCAAGTGCATGAATGCAGCTGGGGCATTAGTCAACCCGAAAGACATCACCAGGAACTCGTAGTGCCCATATCGCGTTCTGAACGCCGTCTTCATAATATCTGAGTCCCTGATCTTCAACTGATGATAGCCCGATCGAAGATCAATCTTAGAAAATACACTAGCTCCTTGGAGCTGATCAAATAAGTCCTCAATATGAGGCAATGGGTACTTATTCTTTACTGTTACCTTGTCCAGCTGCCTGTAATCAATGCACATTCTCATTGTGCCATCTTTCTTCTTCACGAATAACACCGGTGCACCCCAAGGTGACACACTCGGGTGAATGAAACCCTTATCTAATAGTTCTTGAAGTTGTTCCTTCAATTCTTTTAACTCCGCTGGTGCCATGCGATAGGGAGGAATAGAAATGGGCTGAGTGCCCGGCACCAAGTCAATACCAAAGTCAATATCTCTGTCAGGCGGCATGCCCGGCAGGTCTGCTGGAAATACATCCGGAAACTCCCTCACAATGGGGACCGAATCAAGACTGGGTGTCTCGGCCTCAACATTTCTAATGAAGGCCAAATAAGATAAACAACCCTTGCCAATCATTCGTTGAGCCTTTATATAAGAAATCACCTTGTCGGACACATAATCAGTCAAGCCACGCCACTCGATCCTCGGATTACCTGGAATAGCTAGTGTGACTGTCTTGGCATGACAATCCGGAATCGCATGGTAAGGAGATAGCCAATCCATGCACAGAATCACATCGAAATCTACCATGCCCAGTAGTAATAAATTAACTCGGGTCTCCAGACCCCCAATAGTAATAAGACAGGATCGATATACCTGATCCACAACAACAGTATCCCCCACTGGGGTAGACACATGTATGGGCAAAGCAAGAATACCACGGGTCATACCCAAGTGATGTGCAAAATAAGTAGAAACATAAGAATAGGTGGATCCGGGATCAAATAAGACAGGAAGCATCCCTGTGGAAGACTGAGATAATACCTGAAATGACCGCATCTGAAGCACTAGCATCCTTCCTATCCGGAAGAGCATAGAAACGAGCCTGGCCTCCACCAGTACGATCCTCGCCCCTAGGGCGACCTCTGGATACCTGGCCACCAGTCCTAGCCGACTGTGCTGGCGCTGAAGAAACAGGAGTAGAAGACGAGGGCTGATCCCTCTGCTGAGACCGCTTACGAAGCCACTGAGGACACTCTCTCCTGATATGGCCCAAATCACCGCACTCAAAACAACGGCCTGAAGATGGAAGAAGGGGCTGCTGAGGACCCCTCGCTACAAATGAACCATGTGCTGAGGAAGTAGGAGCAGAGCTCTGAGCTGGAAGAGCACTCAGTGCAGGCTGACTCTGCTGACGGCTCTGCTAACCCTGATAACCCTGATGGCCCTGACGACCACGATCTGATGAAACCCCACTGGACTCTGCACGTCCAGACTGATGAGACCTGAAAGAACGACCTCTGCTATGCTGAGATTGGCCCCTGAACGGAGCACCACTGTAACTACCAGTACCACGAGGCCTCTTAGCCTCTCTCTCCTCCCGCTATCTGCGGCGATCTGTCTCAATGTGATGGGCAGCATCAACCACCTCCTCAAAGGTAACTGCCGAAGCTCTCTCCCTGGTCATCAATATGCGGATGGGATAAATAAGGCCATTAATAAATTTCCGAATCCTCTCTCTGTCCGTAGGAACCATCCACATGGATGATGGGCCAGCTGTGTGAATCTCATCTCATACTAATTAACCGTCATATCTCCCTGCTTCAACCACTCGAACTGACGTCGCAGCTCCTCTCTCTGAGACTGAGGCACGTACTTCTCCAGAAATACCGTGGAGAACTGCTGCCAAGTGAGGAACGCTGGCCCAACGGGCCTACGCCTCTCAAAATCCTCCCACCACTGGAATGCTGCACCTGTAAACCGAAAAGTGGTGAATGAAACACCGCTGGACTCTAGAATACCCGTGGTGCGAAGCATGCGCTGACATCTGTCAAGAAAACCCTAAGCGTCTTCGCCCTCAGCACCACTGAATGTCGGAGGCTGTAGCCTCTCAAATATCTCCAAACGACGATGTTCATCGTCGGGCATAACTGGAACCATATAAGCCGGAGCTGGTGCAACGGGCGAAACTGGCTAAACTGGCTCGGGTGTGTGAGCCACGGGGGTCTGATTCCCTCCCCTGCCTGTGAAGAAGACGCTGCAGTAGAGGCTGCAACGACCTGAGCCAATCCTGTGCATACTGATAAGATCTGGGCCAAGGTCTCCTGAAGACCCGGTATCACAATGGGCACTGCCGGTGCCTGAACCTGAGTTGACGGAGCGTCTGCCGCTGGAATCTGGTCCTGAGCCTGGGCCACTGGTGCAAGAATCTGACCCTGTGTCTGGTCAGCTGGTGGGTCAGCAGGTGCTGGTACTGCTGCCCTACCTCTACCACGACCATGGCCTCTAGGTGCCAATGGTGGTCGTCCGCCACGTCCGTTAGCCCGTGTTCTCACCATCTGCGAGAGAATAGAATATGAAAAAATTCAATTTCATGATAAGATAAATCGCACGATATGAATCCAAGAAAATGAGGTTTTTCCTAAAGATTCTGTAGCCCTCCGAGGATAGATACAGATGTCTACGTACCGATCCGCGAAAGCCTACTAAACCGGCTCATGACTCGCGAGTCCTAGTAACCTAGGCTGTGATACCAACTTGTCACGACCCAAATCCGGTCGTGATGGCGCCCAACAATTAAGCTAGGCCAGCCAGACCAACAATTACATATCACATCGAATATCAGTCCCAAATGGACATCCCAAGAAGAATATATGAGTTAAAGAACTCCAATAATAGTAATAATGAACAAAATACGGAGAAGTGCAAAAATAACTGGCACTCCCAAAGATCTGGAGTCACAAGTCTAGAGCCTCTAACAAAACCCAACAGGAATAGAGAGTACTATATAGAAATACTCATGTCTGAATACAAAATACAAAATAACAACTGGAAAGGAGATGAGAAGCTAGGTTCTGCGAACGTCGGCAGCTACCTCAGCAACTCGATATGACTCTGAAACCGCTGGAAATGCCTGTCTACTGCTCCTGAGTACCTGAGTCCGCACACAAAGGTGCAGGGAGTAGGGGTGAGTACTAAGTACTCAATGAGTAATAAATATATAAAAGCAGCTGAAAGTAGGAAATCCACAAAATGACCACAGAATGAAGCTAAACTACAGTCCGATCCTTCTACGAACTAGCAACAACAGTACAATACAGCTACCACAGAGTAAATCAACAGATAAAGATGCAATGCAATGCACATAACCGCTACGGCGTGTAGCTCGATCCATTTAACGTCAACGACGCTCACTGGGGATGTGTACAGACTCCGGAGGGGCTCCTACAGCCCAAGCGCAATACTGCTGCGGCGTGCAGCCCGATCCTCATATCAACTGCTGCGGCGTGCAGCCCGATCCATCCTCAGTCCACATAAATCGGATAAGTCACAAAAACAGTTCATTTTTCTAAATTCCAGTTTCCAGTTCATAATTTATGAAAAATACTTAACTTTATTAAATTTGCAAAAAAACCGGTGACTTAGCATATCAAAAAGGTGATTTAAATTTCCAGGACTGAGATCAGTGATTTAAGCAAATATAGCTATCACATAAATATTGTCCTCTAAGAACGCTACAGGTCGGCACAAGGCCCCAAACAAGGCTTACCGCCCGCAAACATATCAAATACAGTGTATTTCAACCACTAATAGCATATTATTAACATCCGGGATGGACCAAGTCTCAATCCCTAGTAAATCAATCCCGCACCTGCCACGGTGTGCGAGCCACATCCTACTAGCGTCACAATGTGCTAAGCCGGGGTTTCGAACCCTCAGGCTACCATATACACAAACTACTCACCTCTAGCCGGTCGTAGACTCGTCCGCGATGCCTTTTCCTTTGAATTTAGCTCCCTCGTGCATAGAATCTAGTCAAACCACAATAATTATATCAAATATGGGTCAAAGAATCACAACCCATTTCAATTTACATGAAATTCACATAAATACACTAAGTTGGTAAAACCCGACCCCGAGCCCACTGCTCGGAAAATTCCGAAATTAGTACCAACGCGATCCTCGTCTCGCCACGAGTCCGTGCATATAAAATTTATCGAAATCGGAGTTCAAATGGTCTTCTAAAACTAAAAATCCCGTTTTCAATATATAGGCCACTTTTCTTCAAAATTCTACCCAAATTCATGAAGATTTATGTTAATCTTATCATAAAATTATGTTTTTGAGTCAACAATCTTACCTCCGACGAATACCCGATGATTTCTCAGTGTTTTCCTCGAGTTTTATTCTCTCTAGGGCTTAAAATTGTATTTTGGGGGTGTAAACCCGCGAGCTCTCTGTTCTGCAATTTAATTCACTGCCAGAACATTTTGTTCTACGCATTCGCGTGAGCTCCCACGCGTTCGCGATGCTCGGCTTCCAGTTACTCTTCGCGAACGCGATGCCAACCACGCGTTCGCGATGCTCAAACTCCCAGCCGCCCAGAATTCCTTCTACGCGTTCGCGATACTCCTCCCGCGAACGCGAAGCCTCACCCTCACACACCTACGCGAACGCGACCAATGGAATGCGATCGCGAAGCTCAAAACCCCTGGCCTACGCGAACGCGACGCCCCTTCTCGCGAATGCGATGCTTGATCCGTCTGGCCTTCGTGAACGCGACCTATGTCACGCGAATGCGAAGGTCTAATTGACTGGGCAGAAACCTGCAATTTTCTGCAGATTTTGCCAAGTCCCATATGCCCGGTTGATGGTCCGAAATCATTCCGAGGCCCCCAGGACCCCAACGAAAACCACCAACATACTGCAAAACATGATACGGACTTGTTCCAATCACAAAAACACCATCCTAAACATCAAAATCACCATTTACACACGAATTCAAGCCTAAGTTTCTTCAAAACTTTCAAAACTAACATTCAATCCAAAACCCGATCAAACGATGTCCAAATAACCTGAAAATTTGCAGACATATCCGAAATTACATAAAGAAGCTACATAAATTGTTGGAATTCCATTCCGACCCCCGGATCAAAATATCACCTACCATCCGGTTTTCGCCAAAATTCAACCTTTGCCAATTCAAGCCTAAAACTACACCGGACCTCCGAATTCAATTTCGATTGCTCTCCTAAGTCATAAATGATCCCCCGAAACTAGTCGAATCATCGGAATCCGGTTCCGAGCATTCTAACTCAATAGTCAACTCTAGGTTGACTTCCCAAATTCAAGCTTCCTTCAAACATGCTATTTGCTTCATTTTCAACCCAAATCACTCCTAACTCACCCGATATACTCTAATACTGATATAAAAGCATAAGACATGTAAATGCAAGGTAACGGGGTGGTAATTCCCATAACGACTGGCCGAGTCGTTACACAACCTCACGAAGAGGTAAATACTAATGACACACTAACACTTGTTCCGAAAAGTTCTCCCATAAACACTACTCTCAAGCCCCCTATGGCTACATTGTGAATGCTACTGAATGAGAAGGAAGGATCCTCAATTTATAGAAGTCCAAACATTTTCCTACAAGAAAAGGAACTGGCCAAATATGGAAGAATTTCTAATTTCCTTTTACAAAAAAAAAAATCCAAACTTAGGTAATTATATTGCCCCTTTCCTTTAAGAGATAGGAAAACCAAATACGGTAAGAAAATTATGGCAAACATCTAACACTATTCACATTCTTTTTTCTCAACCATCTTTTTTGGAGTTCTCCAAGTAGTTATATGTTGACTAATATAAACAGAGATTTATTATGGAGTAATTAATTTATGAGATTAAGTTGTAAACACCTAAAGAATTAATAACATATAATACACCCAAAGTGTAAGAAACTTTTATACTATCTGGTCCTCTAAAAGATATCTATAAATATTTATTCATAAGAGGGGGAATCTATATGTAAGGGATGTCATCTGCTACGCAAGTAAACGTTACATGATAATATACATAAAATTACAATGGCATTGCATATAAGTTTGGTGATTTTGTGAATATGAGAGACTTAGCCGAAGTAATGTTGTCTTTCATGTAGAATCATTAAATTGGTTATTTCAAAAAAGGAAGGAAAATGTATTACCCCTTAGGAAG
>JASVEL010011781.1:0-150818 GCA_032618575.1 Nicotiana noctiflora | reverse complement strand
CTGAAGTAGCAAATGCAATTATCATTCTAGAAGTCGAGCATGAAGTTATTTGTAATTGCTGAACTTAAGCATTCTACTAGCTAAAGTTTTGTTCTCTATTTGTTGTACTTAAGCATGTTTTAGCTGAAGTTTTGTCCTTGATTCAATAGTTTTGTTGTAAAGCTTTTTCAAAAAATTCAGCAAAAGATGGCGAAGTTGTTAAGTTCACTTGTAAAAACTTCAGCACTAAATAAGCTGAAGTTTGAGATGCATTAGTTTGTCATAAAGCTTTTCAAAAACTTCAGCGAAAGCTGCAGAAGTTATTTAGTTCATTTGTAAAAAACTTAAGCACTAAATAAGCTGAAATTTCAACCTAGATTCATTAGTTTTGTCATGAAGCTTTTTCAAAAACTTCAGCATAAGATGTTGAAGTTATTTAGTTCTTTTTTAAAAAAACTTCAGCACTAATAAGCCGAAGTTCAGTTTTGTCATAAAGCTTTTTCAAAAACTTCAACAGAAGATGCTGAATTCTGCAGTTCATTTGTAAAAACTTCAGCACCAAATATGCTGTAAATTTATACAGGTAGCAGGAAGAAGGAGGCGCCTGAAGTTGTAAAACTTAGGGTATAGGTTAAATAATTTAAAAAATATGGGCATAGGTTAAATGAGGGCGACAAAATAGGGCGCCCGCGCAATTTTTACAATAACTTTTAATAGAAAATCAATTAAAATATAGTAACAATTAGTGAAATATGATAAGAAATCAATTATAGAAAGTTGATACAACACCACCAACAACCCAGTAAAATACCACCAGTGTAGACTATGGATGGTAGAATATACGCATACCTCACCCCTGCCTCGTAAATATTTTTTTGACAGCACAAATATGTCGAGTGGCTCCGGAGCCAATCCACCACTCCTTCGAATTTCTAACTAAGGTATATTCCGAAAGCATTGCACAAAGATTATCAATGTCATTATTCTTCTCCACTATGTTGTCGTGTCCTTTTTTCTTATCCTCTTTTCGGGAGGCGACAATTAGAGGCTTTGTGACCAACTCTTTCACAATTGTGGTAGTTGCCCTTAAACGTTTTTTGCTCCTTAGTCTATCTGGAAGATCTTTTTCTCTTCTTACTTTTTGGAGCAGTCTCCTCAACGATATTAGCTCCCATGATCGTTAAATTTCCACGAGACTTATCCTCGACTATTTTGTTGTCTTCCTTAATATTGAGACGAATCACAAGATCTTCCAACTTCATTTCTTTGCGCTTGTGTTTGAGATATTTATTGAAATCTCTCCACGAAGGAGGTAATTTTTCAATCATTTCAGCCACTTGAAATGCTTCATTCACGACCATACCTTCAGCAATAAGGTCATGAAAAATAAGTTAAAATTCCTAAACCTAGGTTTCCACAGTTTTGTCGTCTATCATTTATGGTCTAGAAACTTGGTAACCACGAACTTTTTCAAGCATGAATCTTCTGTCTCGTACTTCTTCTCAAGTGTGTCCCATAATTCTTTAGAAGTATTCATCGCACTGAACACGTTGTACAAGCCATCCTCTAAAGCACTTAAAATATAACTTTTGCAAAGAAAATCTGACTGTTTTTACGCCTCAACAATCATGAACTTTTCACTATACGACATTTTTGCAGCAGACACTGGAGGCCCTTCACTAGTGAATTTTTGCATACCATGTGTGGTAAGCCAGAAGAACACCCTTTGTTGTCATCCTTTGAAGTTGGCTTCAGAAAATTTCCCTAACTTTTCTGCCGGTGGAATATCAGTCCGGCTTAATGAGGCTATCATCGTTGCTATAGCAGTCGCAAAACAATTTCCATTATCAATTGTCATTTCTCATTGTCAACAATAACAGAAGGGTTCAATCAATGACAAAACTAGAACAATAAATACTATAATTAACGATAAACAATATGTATAATAAATAAAAACCAAAGTTTTTATAGTGTTGCACAGAAAATGATGAAGTTTTATGTTCTTCAAATCTTTTTTTTTTTCTGAATTTCAACTCTGATGAAGTTTTTATATCTTCAAATCAGAATAATAAAATTCAATCGGAGTAGAAAACACAAAGGTTTTATTTTTCACAAACAGAATACAGAATATAATAAAGATTAATTTCCTTAAGATTGTTAGTAATATGTATTATTGTAAAATAAATAAAACAATAAACTTTCTGAAAAAACAGAAGCAGAAAGTTAGTAGAACTTAGAACGTCAACATAAATTCTAAAAACAGTATAGGAATAAATCGAGCCCATTGAATATATAGTCTATTCTTAAGAAAATTATTCTCCTCAAGTACACGAGGTTTTAGAATATATCATCCCACGATAGAACGATTTAACTCACCAGTATATCAATACCTAATACTCTGGTGATCGGCGAACTACTCGATGGTCATAAAACACACTGGAATATTTTGTGCAGAAGAAGAAGAAGAATAGAAAATTTAGTAAGTAAAAATTTTGGGATTCAAGGCATATTTATAGCCAATTTCGTACTGTGTTTGAAAAGATTTCACAACCTTTCAGAACAGCCATAACTGTTGGAACATGTATGAATCCTTTCAGAACAGCCATAACTGTTTGAACAAGTGTGAATATTGTGAAAAAATTAAAAACGGATTTAAAATGATCAGGGAAAGAAAAATAAACTGGATCGGACCAGGTCGATGGTCATAGGTTATTCCGGATTGAAGTTTTGTTAATTTAATATAATTAATTAATTAATTAATTTGAAAGAAATTTTGTCCAAAAAGATTAATCAATCAATCTTTGACCAAATTCAAATTCGAAGCTGAGCAGCAACGACATTTCTGTATTCATCATTGCATTAAAGAAAAAAAGAAGTATGAAATATCTGTATCTGGATAAACTGTTCCTTAGCTGAAATGTCAGGTTGCTTAATATAGACTTCGGGTGTGTTTGGTATGAAGGAAATTATTTTTCGAAAAATATTTTTTAATTTTTTCATGTTTGGTTAGCTTATATATTTTGGAAAATATTTTTCTCATCAATTAATATTTTTCCTATCAAGAGAAGTGAGAATATATTCCAAAATTCCTTCTCAACCTTCTCCACCGTATTTTATACTCTCATCTAGGGGTGAGCATTGGTCGGTTCGATTCGTTTATGAATATTATCGGTTTACCATATCGGTTATCCGTTTACAACTTTGATAAACCGATAACCAAACCGATAAAATACCGATTATCGGGTATCGGTTAATCGGTTATCGATCATTATTGATTCGGTTATCAATTTGTCCGATAAGATAACTCAATCTAGAGTTAAGCAAAAAATAAAAGACAATTCACTGGAGTTAACCAAAAAGCAAAAGAATTCACATATATTATACTAAAGACCTAGGAGTAACTAGTAAGGTCTATGAAGAATGAAGATGAAGCAACTGAAAAGTGAGGTTGAGAAAGAATAAGAGAGAATGAACTGAAGCCCTAACATTTGTATATACTTAAGGGTAAAGTCATAATTTTATTAATTCTTATTGGGTTATCGGTTAACCCATTAACAAATTTGGCAAATCAAGGCTCGAATCGATACCCAATAGTAAAAAAATTCTGAATCGTTACCGAACCGTTAACCTAATGACCCGATAATGATAACCCAATAAACAATTAACGGTTCGAATTATCGATTTTACCCGATATATGCAGCCCTACACTCACCAACCACCCCACCCCACCCCAAACCCACCCACCTAACCCCACTTTATGCCCTCTCTCCAAAAAGGTTTTTTTCGCACCTTCCACCCACCCCGAATTATAATTTTTTTTGTAATTTTAAATTTCGTTTTCCATTTGTTGAAACCCCCCCACAAACACGCAACCCCGTGCACAATTTTTTTTTACTTTTTGTTGTAATTTTTAAATTTCTATTTTTTTTCTACATCCCCACCACCCCCTACCGAACTTCCCCAATACCACCCCCTCCCCCCCACAAATTAATTTTTTTATATAGCTAGAGTTTTTACTTTTTTTATCTTTCGGATTACAAGTTCAAAAATTTACAAATTTCAAAGTTAAAAGTTCGGAGGTTTAATGTTTCGAAATTTAGTTTAGAAATTATAATGTTTACCGGTTCAAAATTTCGCGGTTTCGAAAGTTTTGCGACTCAGAAGTTTATGAAATTTGTGGGTTTGGAAGGTTGTTGTTTCGAAAGTATGATTTCATGTTTATTGTATCAAAATTATTTTTGAATACTCTTGAGAAAATATTTTTCTTAATTTGCGTACCAAATATCAGAAAATGAATAAGATTACTACTTATTTTCCAAGAAAATATCTTCTTAAAAAATATTTTACGGAAAACATACCAAACACACCCTTGAAGCCCGACCTCTGTGATGCTTTCTCTACTCGGTTAGGACGAGCTGAGCCATTTATCTCAGTTGGGCCTGGACCAATTTATAACAAAGAGGGGACTTGTAGCAGCTCAATTCACAATTTTCTAAGCACAGATACATTTCCCAATCTTCAGTATCAAGTACTCACTGGTTGACGAAGGGCTTTATATCTATGATTTTGTACGACGACGAAACATGAAGCTGTACAATAGTGGAAGTGTGGGAGCGGGACGCTATGGGGAGGCCTAACGAGTAACGATAGTTCACAGTCAGATTGCTAATTCGAGTAACCTTTCGAACAGACGAGATTCCGCATATACTCATTTCGAGATGATATGTTAGCCTTATAACTGCTAATTGAGGCCTAAGGTATAGCAGTCAAATTCAATTTTTCCGATAATTTGGAGTATACACATCTTATCAGATAAAATGAAACCATACAACCCCTAATTCCATAAGCAACTTGACAATGACAAGTTCAATTTAGTTTTTAAGCTAATACTAGCACTCAAAAGATTTAAGTAAACCTGCAGAGTGCAGACGGCAGTGGTAACATCTCCATTTAACATCATCTTTTGCGAGTATCTTTTCCGAGGAGCCACCTGTTGTCGTTTTATCAGTTTACCAGTTTATAAAGTAAAGTGTTATGAAAGCATGTTGCAGCAGTTCGGTGGCGCAACAAAAAATCATTTGGTTAAAGGCAAAGTCCAAAGGAAGAAATAAAAAAAATCCAGTATGTGGCTATCGATTATTGAACTCGGCATTTGGTGAAACTGGGTGTATAATTCCAATAGAGTATGTCACGACTGTGATTAAATTCTACAAGGAAAACCCTCACTGACACAGCAGCCATAAGAACTGATCCACAAAAAGCAAACAAAACCAAAAAACTTTTGAATCCTGAGTTCGTAGAGCAACTAAATCTCTCATCATCTCAACCAGATTTATTCCGGCAGAAAAATTGCAAGCCACTATCAATGATGATCATCGTCATCACCATGTCCATCTGGAGGCCCTCCAGGGCCAACCACCTCCAACTGCATAGAATTAAATCATTCCCAGTATGAGCTTCATAATGCGTACAAGCTTAAGAATTAAAGTCAGCATGGATAGCTCATTATTTGGACTGGCATTATTGATGCTGAGACATGGCATACCATTACCATACTCAGGACAATTGTTGGCTAGAAGTAGAACTTTACAGCTCATATTCCCTCCCTCCCTCCCAACTACCCCTTTCTATATTTGAAAAAAAAAGAAGACGCAAAATATCACCCCTATTGCTGGAAGGAATCAGAAATTTCAGCTGATTAACGAAAGCAGCAACCGTTCACACACAAGACGGATATGAATTCATGTACCTAAAAATTCCTTAACCGCCTAGAACTTAATAATATGGCCCAACATAGAAATTTTGTACTTACCACAAAATATTGTGTGCATACTGGGCATTCATGTGGCTTGCCCTTCTCGAGCCAGAACCAAACAACATCATGCTCATCTTCTGTTAAATTAGAAAAAGACTCAGAAGACAGAGTGAACTGGCTAAAGGGAAAATCTGTAGTGGAGACTTTTTTTCTCTGATGTTACGGAGACTTACCGCCTTCACCTCCTGGACATCCTACAATTCTTCTGTCATAGTAGGATTTAACAACAGCTGGTGCTTCCTGCATTTAAACATATTCAGTTGTTTGATCACACTCCTACATATCTAATGGAAAGAAAACTTACAATAGTAGTTTATCAATCTAAACAATCTATTTACGCATAATCCTTTTGTTTTTGTTGAGAAATAATTCATTATCCCGAACCTATACATAAGAAGGAATAGCAGTGAACGTACGAATTAGATTTGTTTGAGGACTCATAAGCACACAATGTTTTACTTTCGCAGACCTCATTGTTGACAATAACAAGATAATTACACTTGTGTATACTCGAGAATTTCTGAGACGGTTTGAAACTTGGTGGATAAATGGTCGCCTCTCTACCCTTTCTCCACTTAAACCCCTCTGCAGCAAAGTTCGAACCTCACGGCGTGTACCAAACCCACACACATTTGCCGCGCTCTTGCCACCAGATCAAAGCCCAAGGGCAACGTGATAATTACATTTGTGTTTTTTAAAATGTTACACACAAAAAATATAACAAAGATTTTAGCCAACTCACGCAACAAATTGAAAATTGGAACGCTGAAAGACATGTGAGAGAATTCGATTGAGGTATGAGTTTGACATGAGTATTTCAAAGTTTGATAAGTTCCTAGTGAATTCTGAAAGATCTAGTCGAAGTATCCATCCTCAAGCAGAAAGGAAGACTTTGTAACAGTCTGAGAACTTGAACTGATCTGTTTAAGCTTCTCGTAGCAAAGAAAACGCTAAGCTGCGCAAGTTTACGTACTTGCATGTATGTGCACTTATTCACACATGTACATGTCTTTCTTGTAGGTGAATGGTTATGCCTTATGAATAAAAATGATGATGAAAGATTAAATACTTAGAAACCGCATTGCTTTCAAGATACAACCCATCTAAGCTGACAATATTTTATAGCCATGTACAAGTGTTAATGGAAGATGCAATCCAAAATGGACACTTTTGTTTCCATGTACAAGCTAACATATCTTGTGAAAGTGCAAAGCAAAAAGCACATAAGCACGTGAACTAGGGGCAATATTTGAGTGATAATAAAACTAGCCATTAGCTCGCATGCCAACGAACAGCTGGCACATCATTAGATTACTGAGCATGATCCATAGAAGGAGATAATATTGACTATTCAATATTCCACAGCAAACACAAAGACAAAGAAGTAAGCAGCACTGCGCTTCAATTAAGCAGATTTATTCTTATCCAAATTTGATTTTTTTCACTTGAAGCAAGAATAGAGAGGAGAAGAAGTGGAAGTGTGGAACGCGTTTTGATTCCCTATTCCATTAGAAAGTGAAAGCACAGAGAGCTCACAGTCGTCACTTATCTTTTTCATCCTTTCAAAATTGCACATAAGACGGGAGGTGAAGCTCATCTACTTCTACTTCACTAGTGCCAGAAAACATGGGGCAAGAATGAACTAGCTCTGATGCCCCTCCCCTCCTTATATGAAACACAGCATCATGTTTAACGTTTAGTATCCAAGTTCAAAACAGTAATAGAAGTCTTGCTAAATATTATGGATCAAATGATTACCACTGCACTTGAAAGAGGGAAAGCAGCACCTACCTACAATTTATTACTCCTCCGTTTCAATTGATGAGATAATTTGGCTAGCTATGGAGTTTAAGAAAGGGATAAAGCTCTTGAAACTTGAGGTCTTAAACATGCCATGAAATTTTTGTTGATATAAAAGCATGCCACAAAGGGTAAAACAGGAAGTTTAATGATACATTGTTTTCCAAAATAGAAATCATTCTTTTTTGAATGGATTAAAAAAGAAATGGTGACACATATAAGGGAACAGGAGGGAGTACTTTACTTAAGAAAGACGCAGTGCAACAACAACAACAACAACAACCCAGTATAATCCCATAAGTGGGGTCTGGGGAGGGTAATATGTACGCAGACCTTACCCCTACCCGGGGGGCAGAGAGGCTGTTTCCAGGAGACCCTCGACTCAAGACATCAACAAAAGACGATAAATTAGTACTATCAATAGACTCATATTAAAATAACATAAAATAACAACATAACACAAAATAATAAAGTAGCAGCAGTATAAGAAAGACGCAGTGGCTATACAAAATTACAAAGTATATGAACATTTCAGAACTAGATAAATGTGAAGGAACAGAAATTGGAATCTTTACAAGGCGAACATGGCATCTTCTTTCAGATACTTGTAATGTATATACACTACAAAGTCAATACTGAATGCTGGACGAAACTTCAGTTTTGTTATACGCAATATGACCTAATAGAAATCGTACTCATACATATCAGTAGATAGAGAAACTCAGTCAAATACCTAAACAAACGGCTGTTCCAACAATACCTATTCATGAGTGATGCACACTATCCATGATAGAAAGAGCTAAATATCATCACAAATGCAAGCTACTAGCTTTATCTAATACAATGATACCCATGGGATAATATAAAAACAACTTCATTAACTGACAACAAAGGTAACAAAAACAAGAAGCAATAACCACGTTTTGCCAATTTAAACACAAAAAGAATATGCACACTGACCTTTGTGCCAAAAGGACCTTCAGGAAAGTTGATGTCAAGAAGCTCCTTTCCCTAAGCACGAAACAAACACACATATCAAGTATAAGTTACAGTCACAACTAACAAGTATGCTTGAATCAATATATTTCAATTAGACTATTAGTAGAAGCAAACATATAACATCAAAATCCTAAACGATTAAAAATAACTCACTTGAAGCTCAGCTTCAAGCTCTTCGCGCTCGTGACCGGTCGCAATTGGCATTACATCCTCCACACTCTTCTTCACAACATTTTCTGCTCCACAAAACAACGAATTCACAACAAAAACAAATCAAATATACAATACATACATACATACATATATATACACATGCTTATATATGAATAAACGCATATGTGTGTGTGTAAATGCTTAAGATCTGATAAACTTAGCGTTACCTGAAGCAGTACTGAAGTGGCGAGAGGAGAAAGGAACCGTGGGTTGGAAAGCCGCCGGAGACGGCGATAAGGAGGTGGCGGCGGAAAACCGATTGGATTTAGGGGCAGATCGGAGTTGGCTTAAAATCCGAAACTGGGTATTAAGTCTTCTCCACATGGTTTTCTTCAAGAGTTAGGGTTTCGATTCGATCTCAGGTCAGGTATGGCTCCTTTTGGATGAGATCAAGAGTTCTTTTATCAGTCTCTTTCTCGTTGTTGTGCTTTTTTAGAAGCTTTTTGGGCGTAGAAAATGAAATGAAATGGAATGAGCGAACGTAAGGGTGGCACGGACCCGATGCCCAAGGGTTGACTCGCTCGTGCGACAATTTCTCCCACGGTGTGTGGATGTGGATAGCTGTTTCGTCAAATTTCTAATTTTAACTAACCCTTACACAATTTTTTTTTTTAACTAAAATTTTATTAAATACCAGAATATTTACAAGTAAAGAGCCATAGCACGACTACAACTCAGTCTGCTATCTTAGTTCAGGACTGAAAAGCAAGGAAAATTTTTCGCTCAAGAACATTTGAGCTCCGTGATTTTCAATTTTATAGCTTATATTTTAATTTAAAATCAACTAACCCAAAAATAATATGCTAAGATTCAACATTCAACTCTAATAGGTTCTCATAATCACCATTTAACTTTTAAAATAGATTCCTTAAACTTTTAAATTAATTTTCGAATAGTAATTGCGACTCAAATATTAAATTAAACAAACCAAATTCATTTGGGTGGTGAAAATTAGATTTTTAACAAGCTTAAATATGTGAGTTTAAATTTCGAATTTGATTTTATGAGAATTTTGGAGTGGGTGTCATTTAGACTTGTTAGAAATAGTATAAGGAGGTTGTATATAAAATTTGAAGTGGGATTATACTGGGTTGTTGTTGTTGTTGTTGTTGATGGAGATTTGGACTGGTTTTGAATAAAAATTACAACTGAAAATCGTGAAAGAAGTTCGTCTATAGACGCTTGTATAAAGACGTATAAAAGTGTATAATGTGTGTTTATACACACATATACACTATTATACAAGATTATACATAATTATACAAAAATCTGATTCCGTCTTCTTCCTTGCGTTTTTTCTTAAATTTAACTTAAATCTTGCCCAAATCTACTCCAAATCACTTCCAATTTAAATTTTGAACTCTTTTTGATATTTTTAATCAATTGGTACAACATCCAATCCAAACAACTAACAAATTAAAAAAAAAATTCAAAACCAAAGCTTTGAATGGTCTTCAATGGTGGACTTATACTCTTCAATTTTATTGTATTGCAAGCATGTGACATAAGAGGATAAGCAAAAAATACACGGCTACTTGAATCATATGTAGAAGATGTGAGAAGAAAAGAGAGAAAGCAATGGTTGTGAGAACAAAAAATTAACTCCATAAGTTTTAGAAGCATTGGTTGTAAGAACACAAATTTTAAATTTGCATGTGCTTTCAAAATATGTACAATATGGGCTAAGTGGGGAAAAACTTAAAAATATGGGCCATTTTTTGTTATTGTGTGAAGTCACGTGTATTTTCTTGTAATTCTTTCGAAAAGCAACTATCTTCTACTAGGCTAGCAAATACAAAATTGTTGAATCTTTTATTGAATTCTAGCGGGAGTTCGGACATTACACACATATGCTATTTCCTTCACTATTTGTTCTTCCTTTTTTTATCTCATTTTGAATCTCCGTTGATTTCTTTCGATCCATATTGCATGCGCCCATTCTGTATAGGCCAACTTGAATATCTCGGCTTGCTGCGATTTACCTTTTGCTCTTTGGATGATCCACTTTTCCATTAGTTCCTATTGTGTAGTTCTGAAGTTTGGAAACTGCATCCATTTTAGTACCCCTTCCCAGACTTAGGTAGAATAAGGACACTCCATGAAGAGATGGTCTATTGTTTTGTTTTGATTGTTGCACAACTTGCAATCTTGATCCACATTTACACCCTATGAGGCAATTCTATCTACAGATAGAAGCCTGCTTGCATTTGTAACCATACTGTGAATTGTGTTGGACTTTTAAGCCATTGGGCTTTAAAGATGAGTAGTGTGAATTGGGTAATGGTGGGAAATTAAATGGACTGGATTGGGCTTCAAAATTTGGCCCGGTTTATTTGGTTAAACTAGTTGACCCAGTTTGATAAATAACGTTAAAAGAACGTTATTTATCGGTGTCTATTCACAATGAACAGATACCATGAAGAGGCACCATACCTTTTCACAAACAGACACCATGAAGAGGCACCATACCTTTTCACAAAGCCAACAATTTCCTATAAATTCAGGCATGGCTTTCATTCTAGATATTCAATTGCCTATAAATTCAGGCATGGCTTCCATTCTAGATATTCAGAAATTCAGAAATTCAGAAATTCTTTCCCTCTCTCTGCAAGTTCATTAATCCAAAAATTCTTGAGCTTTCTCGTTCCTTGAAAACCGTAAGTGTGATTCGCTCCGCTCTTTGAGTTCGTTGGTATCCTGCTTCTTGTATTGCCACTGTCGCAGGAAGGTTATTCCGTTTTATCCTGGGAGGATTTAATCCATTACCTTGGCAATTGTGAGGGGGTTAAAATTCCTTAATGACACACAAGCAAATTGTGAACTCGGAATTATATATTCTATTTCTTCTTCCTCTTATTTTTTCCTTAACAGTGTTGATTTTGATAATACGCGTTGCATAACATCTTAAGGAATTTTAAAGAAAAAAAATAATAATAATGAACGTACGGGTTTGAAGTATATAAAAACTTCACCATTGTTACGTGTTGTATGTTTGGTTTGGTATTGAGTTTGAAGATATAAAAACTTCACTGATTTAATAAAGTTCTGTATTATTATTTTTTTTTTGCGGCATTGTTTTACATTAACTTGGAGACTAAAGCCTTGTTGCTTTCTACTCCATTAATTGTTTCTCTCCGGTTTAAAGTACATAAAAACTTTGCCGGAATAATAAACGTACGGGTTTGAAGTATATAAAAACTTCACCATTGTTACGTGTTGTATGTTTGGTTTGGTATTCAGTTTGAAGATATAAAAACTTCATTGATTTAATAAAGTTCTGTATTGTTTTTGACTTTACAGAAATATGACGAATGAAAACCAAACTAATGGAAATTTTGCGGGAACGGGTGCTACTATGACGAGTGTGGTTGCATCGTCAAGCCGTTCTACTCTGGCCCATGCTATGGCACCGGCAGAAAAACCCGGAAAATTTTCCGGTATTGACTTCAAACGCTGGCAAATGAAGATGCTCTTCTATCTTACTACGTTGAGTTTGCAACGTTTTATCAAGGAGGATCCTCCGGTCATGGCTGAGGATACTCCGGACAATGAACGACTTGTTGTAACCGAAGCATGGAAACATTCGATTTCTTATGCAAAAATTACATTTTGAGTTGTTTGGAAGATGGTTTGTACAATGTCTATAGTGTCATGGAAACTTCAAAAGCGTTATGGAATGCGCTTGAGAAAAAGTACAAGACCGAGGATGCAGGACTTAAGAAGTTCGTGGCTGCAAGGTTCCTGGATTTCAAGATGATTGACACTAGGTCGGTCATAACACAAGTCCAAGAACTACAAGTCATTGTACATGACCTCCTTGCTGAAGGTATGGTCATTAATGAGGATTTTCAAGTTGCCGCTTTCATTGAGAAACTACCTCCGTTGTGGAAGGATTTTAAGAATTATCTTAAACACAAACGGAAGGAGATGACTCTAGAAGACTTGATTGTTCGTTTGAGGATAGAAGAGGACAACAAAAATGCTGAAAAGAAGTCACGTGGAAACTCGACAATTGTGGGGGCAAACATTGTTGAGGAGGCACCACAAAATAAGAAGAGGAAGAAAGCTTCCGGACCAAAGAATTACCCAAGCAAGAAGAAGTTCAAGGGTAATTGCCACAACTGTGGAAAAATTGGGCATAAGGCGGCAGATTGTCGTGCGCCAAAGAATGATAGGAAGAAAAAGAATCAAGCCAACATGGTTGAAGATGAAATGGAAGACTTGTGTGCCATGTTGTCCGAATGCAACTTGGTAGGAAATCCGAAATAGTGGTGGATAGATTCTGGAGCCACCCGCCATGTTTGTGCTAACAAGGAATTATTTTCTTCTTATATCCCCGCAGGTCCCGACGAGACTATCTTCATGGGAAATTCATCTACGGCCAAAATTGAAGGAGTTGGCAAGATTGCGTTGAAGATGACGTCTGGAAAAATAGTGACTCTAAACCAAGTCCTCCATGTTCCAGAAATTCGCAAGAATCTTGTGTCTATCTCACTTCTTGTCAAGAATGGATTCAAATGTATTTTTGTTTCTAATAGTGTTGTAATTAGTAAGAACGATTTGTATGTTGGAAAAGGTTACCTAAGTGAGGGCCTTTTCAAGCTAAATGTAATAGCAATTCCAATCAATAAAGTGAATGCTTCTTCTTACTTGCTTGAGTCAAACACTTTATGGCATGCGCGTTTAGGTCACGTAAACTTCAAAACATTGCGAAAGATGATAAATCTAGAAGTATTGCCAAAATTTGATTGCATTAATTCTAAATGTCAAATATGTGTGGAATCAAAGTATGCTAAGCATCCTTATAAGTCCGTTGAAAGGAATTCAAGTCCTTTAGACTTAATTCACACGGATATTTGCGACATTAAGTCAACACCATGTCGCGGTGGAAAAAAGTATTTTATTACTTTTATTGACGATAGCACGAGATACTGCTATGTTTATTTACTTAATAGTAAAGATGAGGCAATTGATGCTTTCAAGCAATACAAGAGTGAAGTTGAAACGCAACTAAACAAAAAGATCAAAATGATAAGAAGTGATAGGGGTGGCGAATATGAATCTCCTTTTGAAGAAATATGTTTGAAAAATGGCATTATTCACCAAACAACTGCCCCTTACTCTCCACAATCTAATGGAATTGCGGAGAGGAAGAATCGAACGTTGAAGGAGATGATGAATGCATTGCTAATAAGTTCTGGCTTACCACAGAACTTGTGGGGGGAAGCTATACTTACAACTAATCGGATAATCAACCGTGTACCTCATAGTAAAACACAATCCATTCCTTATGAAAAGTGGAAAGGAAGGAAGCCTAGCTTGAAATACTTCAAAGTGTGGGGGTGTTTAGCTAAGGTACAAGTTCCTAAACCTAAAAGGGTTAAGATAGGTCCAAAAACGGTTGATTGTGTATTTATTGGATATGTAACCAATAGCAAGGCATATCGTTTTCCGGTTCATAAATCAGAAAATCCTGAGATTCACATTAATACGATAATAGAATCAGATAATGCTGAATTCTTTGAAACTATTTATCCGTATAAAAAGGAAAGTGAAGTGACCTGCCAAAAGTCAAAACGACCTCGGGAGGAAATAACAAATGGTATGCCTAATGAAGAAAATCCGAGAAGAAGTAAACGTCAAAGGACATCTACTTCATTCGGTCCGGATTTTTTGACTTTTCTGTTAGAAAATGAGCCTCATACCTTCAAGGAAGCAATGTCTTCCTCAGAAGCACAATATTGGAAAGAAGCTGTCAATAGTGAAATAGAATCCATATTGAGCAACCATACTTGGGAATTGGTTGATCTTCCTCCAGGTAACAAAACGTTGGGTTCTAAATGGATTTTCAAGAAGAAAATGAAAGACGATGGTACTATTGACAAATACAAGGCAAGACTTGTCGTCAAAGGATTTAGACAACGAGAAGGTCTTGACTATTTTGACACATACTCACCGGTAACAAGAATTACATCCATTCGGATGCTAATCGCGTTAGCCGCCTTGTATGATCTTCAAATCCATCAAATGGATGTGAAAACAGACTTCTTAAATGGTGATTTAGAGGAAGAAATCTACATGGACCAACCCGAGGGGTTTGTGGTTCCGGGAAAAGAAAAGAAGGTGTGTCGACTTGTTAAGTCCCTTTATGGACTAAAACAAGCACCCAAGCAATGGCATGCGAAATTTGACCAAACAATGTTGTCAAATGGATTTAAGATTAATGAATGTGATAAATGTGTTTACATTAAAAACGTTCCAAATCATATAGTCATTGTTTGCTTATATGTTGATGATATGCTAATAATGAGCAAAGACGTTGCCGACATTCAAACTACTAAACGCATGCTTGCTAGTAAGTTTGATATGAAAGACTTAGGAGTTGCCGATATAATTCTAGGAATTAAAATCCAAAGGACTCCTCAAGGTCTAGCTTTGTCTCAATCACATTACGTGAAAATGGTACTTGAAAAATTCAAACATTTGGAATTTAGAAGTGCAAGGACTCCAATTGACTTAAACAATCATCTTATGAAGAATAAAGGTGAAAGTACATCTCAATTGGAGTATGCTCGTGTGTTAGGAAGCTTAATGTACATCATGAACTCTACACGACCTGATATAGCTTGTGCGATAAGTAAACTTAGTCGATTCACAAGTAATCCCAACAAACATCACTGGGTGGCAATGAAACGAGTTCTGGGATACTTGGAGTATACTCAAGACTACGCTTTGCACTACAATAAATATCCTGCACTTATCGAAGGATATAGTGATGCAAATTGGATAACCGGCTCAATAGAAACAAAGTCCACAAGTGGATATGTGTTTACGGTTGGTGGAGGAGCAGTATCTTGGAAGTCTTCTAAACAGACGTGTATTGCTCGCTCTACAATGGAATCGGAGTTTATAGCATTGGATAAAGCCGGTGAAGAAGCTGAATGGCTTCGGAATTTTTTAGAAGACATTCCGTTCTGGCCAAAACCTTTGGCTCCTATTTGCATACATTGCGATAGTGAGGCTGCAATAGGACGGGCAAGGAGCGTTATGTATAACGGAAAGTCTCGTCATATTCGGCGAAGACATAATACCGTTAGACAACTACTTTCTAGTGGAATTATCACTATTGATTATGTAAGATCAAAGGATAATGTTGCGGATCCGCTTACAAAAGGCTTAACTAGAGAGGGAGTTGAGAAATCATCTAAGGGAATGGGACTATGGCCGAGGACAAGTCAACATGGCGGTAACTCTACCTAGAATTTTGGATGTTCCGAGATCTAGGTTCAAGGAGCTCAAACAAAGTTGTGATTGACCGGTTCAACATTGTCAAAATAAAATCTTTGGTCCATTCTCGTGATGAAGACAATGTTCAGTAACAAGGATAGAACTTTACACGTTCTTTAATGATTACCTAAATTTGATGAGGTGTCTATCAAATAGTGTCAATCTAAAGGATTACATGTTTAGGAATCACCTATGTAAGTGTGAAGTGTAAGCCGCTTCAAGGAGAATTCTGTAAGGCCAATTCTCTACGCACTTATGAGACCAGGCGGTGTTCATGGCTGAAACGAACACAATAATGAGAACCAAAAGACGGTTAAGGGTCGATTGTGTGACATATGGTTGTCTAGGTATACACCAAAGTTCGACGGTTCAAAGATATCAAATCTACCGATTGACCGAGTATATCCGACATATGTTCACTATGGAAAGTTCAAAGGGAAACCTACTTATCCGGATGCGATCGATCTTTTCTTGCGAATCACACAATTTCCATGTTTTTCTTCTATATAGCCATTCCCCATTCATGTGGGGGATTGTTGGACTTTTAAGCCATTGGGCTTTAAAGATGAGTAGTGTGAATTGGGTAATGGTGGGAAATTAAATGGACTGGATTGGGCTTCAAAATTTGGCCCGGTTTATTTGGTTAAACTAGTTGACCCAGTTTGATAAATAACGTTAAAAGAACGTTATTTATCGGTGTCTATTCACAATGAACAGATACCATGAAGAGGCACCATACCTTTTCACAAACAGACACCATGAAGAGGCACCATACCTTTTCACAAAGCCAACAATTTCCTATAAATTCAGGCATGGCTTTCATTCTAGATATTCAGAAATTCGGAAATTCTTTCCTTCTCTCTGCAAGTTCATTAATCCAAAAATTCTTGAGCTTTCTCGTTCCTTGAAAACCGTAAGTGTGATTCGCTCCGCTCTTTGAGTTCGTTGGTATCCTGCTTCTTGTATTGCCACTGTCGCAAGAAGGTTATTCCGTTTTATCCTGGGAGGATTTAATCCATTACCTTGGCAACTGTGAGGGGGTTAAAATTCCTTAAGGACACACAAGCAAATTGTGAACTCGGAATTATATATTCTATTTCTTCTTCTCTTGTTTTTTCCTTAACAGTGTTGTCGAGCATTATTGTCAAACCTCAATGTTTTCCATGATAATTTTGCATTGTTTCCCAATAACTGATGATAGATCCGCTTGATCGCACTCTCTGCTTTGTTGGTTTGAATGAGTGTCATTGAGCTTCTTGCCTCAAACAGCTTCTTTACCATCCATCCAGCTTGTTTAGGGATATCCATTTGAGCAAATTGTTGGTTCTTGATATAGTATGCATGTAGCCATCTAATCCATAGCCTATCACTTTTGTGTTCTATATTCCAGCTAGCTTTACTTATTGCAGCTTTATTCCGCATTCGCATATTCATCAATCCTAGACCTCTCATTGATTTTGGAGTACAGACCTTCTCCCAAGCAATTAAAGCCTTCCTAGTGATTGTATTTGTTCCTGACCACAAGTAGCTCCGACAGTAGGCTTCAATTGTATTTATCACTTTTGAGGGTATAACAAACAGTTGTGCCCAATAAGCTTGAATTCCAAAGAGGACGGCCTGGATTAGTTGGGCTCTACCTGCATATGACAGCTTCTTGGCAGTCCAAGAGGTGATTTTAGCCACCATCCTGGTAATCAATGGTTGCCACTGGATTAAGGAGATCATTCTTGTTGCTAAAGGAATTCCCAAATATTTGAAGGGGAGTTCTCCTTTAGGGAATCCTAGAAACCTTAGTATTTGTTCCTATTGTGAGCACATGATTTTTGCACCGGACAAATAATTTCAAAATTAAAATAAATATGTTTTTGAATGCAATTACTTGATTTGTTTGGAATTGGCTCTACTTTTGAGTTTGAATAAGTAGAAATTAGAAGAAAATCGAAAAAAAAATAGGTTAAGTAATTAGTTCGTTAGTTTAATTTTTAGAAAATTAAAAATAGCTTAAGTAGTAGAAATTAGGGAAAAATAGCAGAAAATTACCAAAAAATACTAGAAAATTAGAGTAAGTAGGAAAATTAGGATTTATATTTTTCATAAAAGAAAAAGAAAAAAAAAAAATAAAAGAAAATACATAAAAATCATTAAAATCAGAAAATACAAAATATATATGTTGTGTAAATGAATTTGGGCCAATTGTGGTCCAAACCGTTGGCCCAATCCTTAAGCCCAAACAGACCCGGTCCAAAGGCTGTAAGCAGAGATGATCTCAGCCGTTCGTCTCCTCAAATCAACGGCTGAGAATAATGTTTGAATTATAAGAGAATTAATTAATGCTGAGATTTAATCGCAGCCGTTCATTCAATGTGATTTAACGGGCGTTACCTTAGTCTAATAAGCAAATGATACGACGCCGTTTTAGTAACGCACGTATAAGCCGTCGATCTCCATCAATTGGACGGTCGAGATTATCTCGGATATTTGGCCTATATAAAGGCCTTGTCTGAACGGCCGTCTCATTTTAGCCATTTCATAACCCTAATAGCCAGCCGCCCTTCTCTTCATCTTCATCACCATCGTCTTCAACCCCAGCAACCCTAGTTAGCCATGGCGGCCACCACCCTCCACGGTGGTCGCCGGCCTCCCTTTACATCTCCTATCTTCTTCTCCTTCTTCATCATTTCATAATACACCTAAAAAGAACCCAGAAAAATACCCCGTTCTTCAAAGTCCCGGTCACCGGAGTTACACCGGTGACCACCAAAGTATGAAGAACCACATGAAACCAATGCCGTTCTATTCCACTTTACATGATCTATCCACCCATACCACTGGCTCCCCTCGAATGTCCCTTGAACTTCTCGAATATCCCGAAGAAGGTCGTCGGAACCCTAACTCCGGCGACCCCAAATTCAACCCCCGGTCAAGACCACATCTTTTACACCCCCAAAACACCCCTCTGCAATCAAAACTCAAAAAGGCCTCGTCTTTAGGCCTGAAAGAAAATCAGAGAAGGAAAAAGTGGATAAATCGAAAAAAAGAAGTCTGGAAAAGAATAAAGAAAAAGAGAAACAAGAAGAAGGCCTGAGAGTCTGGGAGAGTCTGAGAGAATAAAAAGGAAAAGAAAAGATTTAGGAAGCTTGGGGGACAGACCCCGCAAGCTAAGTCCCTTCCCTTTGTCTGTTATTTATTTGATTTCTGTGTTTAGCATGTCTTCTATGGCTTTTCTGATTTTAGTTTGCGTTTGTGAGTTGTTGCTTGATTATGTTCCCCATAGTTCTGTAGTTCACATTTCTTTTGTTGTTTTACCTTGTTAATTGTTGACTCTGCTATACTGATTATTTGTTTCACATGCTAGCTTAAGATTTTTCTGTTATTTTCTCATGTTAAGCGTTTCCTCTCCCTCTGTGTTTTATCCAATGTCTGTTGTTTGCTTATTATTATGATCATCTCTTCTGATTTGTTATTTTTGAGGGTTTGAAATCCTGTGTTAGTCATATTATCTTTGTTTCTTTGCTTTCATCTGTGTTTCTCTTATCTCAAATGTCTCAGCATGTCTTTTTCTATCCTGTAGACTCTTAGTTTATGCTTCGCATGTTAGTCATAAGGTTCTTATATAATTGCCTCTTCTTTTGTTTCACATCTCTTGCATGTTTCTCTAATGATTAATCATAAGGTTTCTTTGCCTGCTTCTCTTGAGCCTGCTAATAATGGGATTTTATCTGTTGATTGTCCTGTTTTTATGGTTCTCTGCTATAAGTTCAAAAATGCCATCTTTCCCTTGTCATTTTAACTGTTGAGTTTTGATTCACTACAAAAGCATGATCTTTGATTTGTATCTGCTATTTAAAATTAAGTTCAAGATATTGTGGCCACTCTTGTTGCCTTTGATGATCTATGATAGAATTAGGCTTCTTTTTCATCTTGTCCATCTTCATAATTGTTTGCTACCAATCATGTTAAGTCATAAGAGTCACTTTGAATTCCCTTTGTTTCCTCCATCTTGTAGATATTGCAGTCTTTGAATCTGTCCAGCTTTTACAGTCCAGCTTTCTCCCATGGTCATGAATGCATAATTTTGATAGTAGCTTAACTTCATTCTTTTCTCATCTTTACATTAAGTCGTTTTTTGAAGTATCCTGGTTGATCTTTCTTGTTTCTTTTGTCACTGTTTCTCCATGTTCTTCTTTTCGTCATCTTCATTTTATTTGTCATGCATTTGTGCTAGATTTAGGATTCCTCTTCATTGTTTCTTCATATCTCTTCCCTTCTTTATCTTCATCTTGATCCATCACATATATACATAAGGCTAGGATTAATACTTGAAAAGATATATCAGCTAACATGCCTATGCTATTGTGTGTACTCCGGGCTTAAATGAATTCTGTTTCTTAGAGTTTAACATTCTGAGCATGTTTATGCCTTGAACCTTGGTGATTCTGAGTTGTTCAAACTTTCATGTGATTGGAACTGGTAGTTATTAAGTCTTAATTAGCATGAATTCATACTTTGTCTCATAAAATTAGATAATGTGAATTAGTCAACTGAAATTCAACCATATCAATTGCCTTCTCTGAGTTTTGGTTGATTATTACATTTTGTTTGATCTTATGTGTCCTAATATGCAATCCATGTTGAAACTGATTTAGTTTTACTGGTTCTAGTTGAGTGTAAGTGTTTGATTAACACTGTTTGAACCCTAGGTGAATTGGTTATAGCTGTTAGCATTAGGTTCTATGAAAATGGTTAATTTTTAAATAGGTTAGAACTGAAAATGAACAAATAGGTTATAAGTTTAATAATTGGCCTAAGAATGGTCAACCTTGCAAAGGGTTGACCAATTCTATAAGCCCTAACACACAGCTCACTGTTAAACAGTGGCTGGTTGTGCAAAATGGTTGTGTCTGCAAATGCAGACTGGCCCAGGCTCTCTTTGGAGCCCTGAACAGCAAAGTGGCCAAACCTGTAAAGGTTTTGGGCCCAGCTGTTCAGTATAAGGCTTTGATAGCCCAAGCTAAGTCTCAACTTGAGACTGGCTAAGTTTTAAATAGTTTAAATATAATAATAAAACAGGCTATGCCTACAATTAGCTTTAATTAGGAATAAATGGGTCTTAATTGACTGGAATTAGTTTAAAAGTGACTAAAATTGAAATAGTTCTTAAAAATAAAAAAACTGGCCAGCCCTTAAATACTAATGCCAGGGCTGGCCATTAGTTAAATAGGTGCAAAACAAGCTGAAAATCTGCCCTAGGTAGGCTAGTAAATCAGCAGTGCCCTTAGGGGCATAATTGGGTATTAAAAAGGTAAAATAGTAAATAGTTAGAACTTAGGAGGGTAATGGAGACACTTGTGCTCCTGATTTCTGCAATTTTGCAGAGGTTTAGGGGTATAATGGTCTCCTAAAAATGGAAAATCTGTAAAAATCTTTAACTATTAGGGATACATTGGTAAAAGCCCATAAAAGAGAACCTTTAGAACCTTCCAGCACATGCTGGAAGGGTTTTGATAACTGAAAATGGGGACTTAAGTGTAGATTGGATAATTTTAGGAGGGGGAGAAGTGGGATAAAATCCCATAACTTTCTCCCCAAGTTTCAGCCTTAGGTTAGCTATATATACCTCTAAGAATGGGGCTGAAAAGGGGATTCCATTGGAGAGCAATCTGAGTTAATATTTGGGGTTCCAATCTGAGTAATATATAAGAAATACATTTGGGGTTCCAACATTGAGCAATCTGAAATTCATACTTAGGCTAATTATTGAGAAGAAACACTAGGAAAAACATAGCAAGTTAGCAGTGATCATTTCTGGAAATTCCGGGTGTGAGAGCTAGTGGTTTTAATCTGGTTTTTCTGGGCTTTGTTCGATTATCTACTTGGGTTTTTCTCTGATATTCCTGTTGCTGTTTTGCTGTGTTGCTGTTGCTGTGCTTTCCTTCATTTCACTGTTGCATTGCTGCTGATCTTTGCTGTACCTGCTACTTGCTCTTATCCCTAGACTCATTGGTCTTCTTCTCCTTTGATCCAGGTATACCATTCTTATCATTAAAGCTGTAATGCCAAGTTGCTGAATAAAAATGGAGCTCTAGATTTTGACTGCGTGGCCGAGTAGTATAGTTTCATTGTTGTTCTTTTCAATTTGTAGTATATATGTAACTGAAAAAACAGAAACAAAATCATGTAATAGCTAGTAGTAGTGATAGTATAGTAGTAGTAGTAGTTAGTACCTCACTTAGTTAATTAGGTAAGAACTTAAAACATAAGTAAACAAATCATGGTGTCAAATAGCTATAAATTACTGTTTCATAAAGAATGTCGTAGATCAATATGTAGTAATAAGCAGGCTTAAGAAGAAACTCATGAATTAGAGAACACAATAGATCACCTGCGAATGGGTAATGTGATATAAAATAGAAGCAAACGGTAGAAATCCAGTGATAAAATCCCAGTGTACATTTCACAGCCACTTAGTGTATTAATATCGGTACCCATTAGTAAGTTTATAAACTATAGATCTCCTTTCATACAGCTAATTGATTTCCTAGTTTAAAAGCTTCAGTGTCAATTTAACCGAAATGAAAGTGAAAGTAGTCAGTAGTGTAATTCTTAATGAGCGGTTAATTTAGAAATAATGTTGACATTTAGACTTAATCCCCAATCAATTTGTTTACCCAGAATTAGTATGAACTTCGTTGGTTGGTTTAAAGGTTAAAAGTAGTTGGTTAAATTTCTTATGCATAGTTATTAAATTTAAAGCTAGTGCTTCATGTATTGAATATCTTCTTTCTCTGATTAATAAAATGTTCAAAGTTTTACCTCTTAATTATGTGTATTCATCAGAATGTTTCTGTTTTGCTAAATTATTTGGTTTGGGTCCAAACATATCGTGGGCCTGAACTATGGTTTTATTCGACTGGGCTGCCCCAAATACAAATCTGAAGACTGCTTGGACACATCTGGTACTAAGCCGAAGACCCAGGCCCAATAACAGAATTCGACGGGCCTGGGATTATTATAGTGTTAGTGATACGATTAAGGAAAGAACAAGTGTAGAAAACGTAGTTAAGTACAAGTATTGAATCCTTTAATGAAAATTGGGACGAGCCTCGCCCGAATAACACCGGGCCCCCATTTAGTAATGATATAAACACAAATAGATCCGGGAAAGCTAATAGCCAATTCCATAGCTTCTCCCAAAAGATTTAAAAGCCGATAGACATTACTTTAGGGCACGATTTTAATATACCTTCCTATGAACGAGTGTGCACTTGGTGTGACTCAAATCCAAATCTCGGTAAAGCTGAAATACACCAAAAGTCATAGGCGTACTGGTTGCGGTATGACTCGAGGCGTGTTTTCGCGATACCGCAAATTCCTAAAAAGTGATATTTAACGTAAAAGCACATTATGTTGTTAAAACTTATAATTGAGTTAAAACAAAAGTCAAGAACGACAGTGGAGCGACCGTGCTAAAACTACGGAATCCGGGAGTGCCTAACACCTTCTCCCGGGTTAACAGAGTTCCTTATTCGGACCTCTGCTTCGCAGACATTTATAAGAGTCAAAATTCCTCGGATTCGGGATTAACCGGTGACTTGGGACACCATTGTCATTCCCAAGTGGCGACTATGATTAATCTCTAATAAAATCCCGAACCGATTGTCCTTAAATTGGAAAAACTCCTTCCCTTACGTTATTTTATCCATTTCGGATAATTGAACGTCGGGGTATACCCTACAAGTGTATTTATACGCTTTAAGCAGTGTGGGGTAGTAAAAAAGGGAGGTGTGACACCTATATCTCTTGAATCACCCCTCCAAAATAAATTGAGCTTTTCTCTTTGTTGGCTTGGAGCCCTGAAGCCTCTGAGAAGTCTTGAAAGCATATATGGAGTATAGTCACTGATTTAACATCACCTCTAGTGAATAATAACAAAATCATCTGCAAAAGACAAGTGAGTCAAGTATAGTTTATAGCACTTTAGATGGTATTTAAATTCTTGGCTTTCTTTCACTTTATTGAGATTCCTACTGAGGTATTCCATTGAAATTGCAAAGAGGAATGGGGAGATTGGATCTCCCTGCATGAGTCCTTTGGCTGCATTGAAAGGAGTTGTAGGTTCTCTATTAACCATAATTGAGTAATTGACAGTTTTCACACACTCCATGATCCATCCAGTAAACTTTTTAGGAAAGTTTAGTTCATCTAGGACTTGCTCCAAGTACACCCATTCCACAGAATCATAGGCCTTTTGGAGGTCTATCTTTATCATACATCTAGGAGACACGGTTTTTGTTGTATAGCCTTTCACCAATACTTGAGCAAGAAATATATTATCGGAAATTTTTCTTCTTGGGATGAATCATGTCTGCACCTCACACACAACTAAAGTATTTTGAGTTTGAATCCCCTAATTGTATCCATTGAGCTCTATACTTCTGCTTTAGAATGCTTTCTTCAACCAGACTCCATTTTTAATTGCATTAGGGCTTCTTTCTCCTTTATCACTAGAGTGTCATTATAATTTGCTCTCAGTGCTGCTTGAACTGTTATAAGTTCTTCTCTTGCTCTGTCAATTTTCTCTGTAGTTGCCTGAAACTCTTTTTGATTTAATTGTCTAAGAGTTGATCTCATTGACTTTAGCTTATTCCAAACATTCTGTATAGGATCATTGTTCAACTGCTTCTTCCAATGTGCCTCCACTATTTCCAGAAATTGTGCATGCTCTCCTCATATATTAAAGAACATGAAGGGAACTCTGATCTTTTGATTCATAGTCTGAAATGTCAACAACATAGGTGCGTGATCAGAAATGTTAGGTAAATCATATTCCAATACTATATGACCCTAGTTCATCATCCAATCATCATTACCAAAAGCCCTGTCTATTTTGCTACTGACTCTTTCCCCTGCTTGTTGTTTATTTGTCCATGTATAATAATCCCATTTCCATTGTATTTAATTTAGTAAGGAGTAGTTTATACAATGTGCAAACTCTTTAACCTCATTAAATGTCACCGGATGGCAGCTCCTTCTATCTGCAGTAGTTAGGATTGCATTAAAGTCTCCACAAACTAACCAAGGGCAGTTAGTGTTGCTTGATATATCTTGCAAACTTGACCGTAGACTTCTTCTTTCTTCAACAGTGTTAAAACCATATACAATGGTTAGAACACAATGGATTTTAGAAGCAATATCTCTAACCTCACAGTGAATCAACTGAGCCTCCACCTTTAAGGTATTTATACTATATTCTCTTTGATCCCACGTAACCCAAATTCTCCCATTTGCTGCAGCAGAGTAATTATTCGCTATACCCTAGTTTGGTACAATATTTGAAGTAATGTTTGACCACTTGTGATGTTTAACCTTGGTTTCCAGCAGCCCCAACAGTTTAATATTTTTTGTCTTATATATTTTCTCAACTCTTTTTGTTTATATACTTTATCCACATCCCTAATATTCCATATTAACCAAGTCATTGAGCAATGATAGGTCCACCGGGTTCAGGTGGTTCTACTTGTCTCATTCTCTGTACTTCCCTTTGTGTTGCTCCAGTCTTTCCATTCTTTGCATTGCTCAACATGACAGTTCTTAGCTGTAGGAAATTAATCAAGTTCAGCTCTGAGCTAGGTATCTCCCTGCCTTAAGCTGTATTATTGGACCCTTCCACATGAGTTGTAACAATATTGTGTGCTCCTTTATCCATTTGTTGTAATTTGTTCATATCATCTTTGTGTTGATTGATTGCAACCATAGTTGATGGTTGTGTCTCTGTCAATTGACTCTTTAAGGGGACATATTTAGGTTTCCATTCCTGGATCACTATTTCCTGCTCATCTCTTCTTCTATTTTGCATTTGTCTTCCTTGTTGTTCAGGCTGCTTCATACAAATGTGCCATATAGTAAACACTTATGGCAGAATTGAGGCTTCCATTCAAACTCCACCTCCTGCTGAAATTTCTTCCCATTTGGCTCCATACCCACAATTGTGTCAAGGAGTGGCTTTGATACATTGACTTCTATTAACATTCTCGCATAGGAAATCCGTGTTTCTTTAGTTGTACATTCATATACAAACAATGGTTTCCCCAGTGCACTAGCTATTCTACCCAGAGATCCACAACCCCAACAACTCATAGGCAACTTGGAAAATTTCACCCACAATGGTATCTCTGTCATAAACTCTTGACTGAAGTCAAATTCAGGAGTCCATGATTTCAGAATAATTGGTCTGTTTCTAATAGAATAAGGCCCAGAAAACAGTATTTCATTCATATTATTGCTGCTATGGAATCGAACCACATAGTAACCCTCGTCATGTAGAAATAGATATGGCATCACTATAGAATTCCATATATGATATATATACATGTGCATGGTTAAATACCGTGGTGTCTCCCCCATCACATAGACAATGAGGGCATTTCCACTTCTCCGTTTCTTTCTCCACATCACTCTTCTCTAGCTGGACTATAGGTTCGCCATTAACAATTTGGGGTGAAAATAGTTTAATGTCATACCGTTCTCCGCAGCTCTGTTTCCAGTAAATAAATTATTCCATTTAGGTTTCAATTCCTCTTCCTTCACTTTATTCGGTTCATTGTGTGTCTCTGGATTCTCACCTTTGTCCCTTGTGTCACACCCTTTTTTTAACCAAAACAAACCTTTCACTAAACCCTCTTAAATTAATAAAAAGAATTTAGTAAAAAGAAAAGCTTGAAAAGGGTTTTCAATTTTGAAAGTGACAAAAATTTGTGTTCAAAAGGATTAACTCAGAGTCGCCACCTGACATTGATTTCGGTGTACCAGGCCACCGTTTTTTAAAAATGATTTTCCTTTAAAACACTTTAGACTCCAAAACTAAGTCTACACCAGAGATTCAGGTAAGGAGGTTCATTTGACTCAGGGAGAAGGTGTTAGGCACTTCCCAAGTCCCGTGAAGGTCACGGTTGCGCACTCGCTATTGTTGGCTTCCAAAATGTTCGAATTGAGGTAAAACGCATAAAAATAGAATAAGCACACAAGAGGCTCGAGGTTGTCCCCGCCTAAGAAAAAGAAAAATAAAATACCACGAGTTCTATTTTTGCCTTCAAATACAAATACTTCGGGGCATACACCGGATAAAATATATACAAATCCTTCGAGGCATTCCCGAATAAATTTAACTAAGGGAACGACCTCTCACCTCAAAACTTAACAAAGATCCTAAAAGCTTGCCTACCCAGGTGTGGTCGGCCTAAGCATGTTACTAATGGTCAATATTATAAATAAAGAAAATAGAAGGAAATAAATAAAAGAACCAAGTAACAGAACAATTCAATTCATGTTCATGTTTGTTTTTATTCATTTTATTAGGCCGAGCCCGATACATAAAGCATGCAAACAAATTTAATTACTAATGGGCTTGGCTTGGCCCACTCCCACGACCAACAGTCATTCAAGAAGGATCACCAAAGAACTCAACTAGACAAATCAGCTATCACGGCCATCAAACAGAAATCAAAGGCATTTCAGTTTCAGAGATACACATCCAAATAAATTTACCTCATGCTTCATAACCAATGTCTTTGAGGCACTCCTAATGCAATGAACACCATGAGTCTTTACAGGGAATAATCTTAACAACAACAACAACAACAACAACCCAGTATAATCCCACAAGTGTGGTCTGGGGAGGGTAATATGTACGCAGGCCTTACCCCTACCCAGGGGGCAGAGAGTAATCTTAACAAAACACACAATTCAAGCAAATATTCTCATGAATGACCATGGTCAACTCAAACTACATAAACCCAACATGGAAATCAACAACATACCTTCTGATTCAACAGACAGTGAATTCTTGTTAGTTTCTTTACCAATTCAGACTTTCCAAACCACACCAACTATAATGATTTTTCTAAAACCAAAACAACTAACAAGTGATCAAATCTAGTCTAGACTCTTCACATTTGAAAATATCAAAGAGCATAAGAAAATATTTTTCGTGTCAGTAGAGCAATACCACACCCTTTTCCTAAAATACTCAAGATCAAACTGACATATATATGCGAAAACAAAATAAAACAGAACTGTTCTAGCTAATTACGGAGGCAACAAGGGAGTTTTAATTCAGCATGTGTGCTATTGACCAAAGTTACTACGAGTTCATTTTTTTCAGCTTAACAATCAACAAATTAGGATTGATCCAATCTTCACTGATCAGTCAATTAATGTAACTTGAAGCATAAGATTCCCATACTACACACTTAAATCCCAGACTGCACACTTAAAATCCTAAGCTTGGAGCAAGTTCGCACAGAAACATCTGAAAATATTGTACCAAACCAGCCAGTCTTGAACCAAAACGACAACGAATTTAAGATATTAGGAAGACGAACTAATCCATTAATGGGTAGAAAAACTTAAACAAATTTCTCTAAGACTACACTATGTTCAAACTGAGAAAAATGAACCAAACAGTTAACACGAGTCGACTCCCAAGTTTTAGTTAGTAAGGACAACCTACATGCTAATTAGTCGGACATTGTCACTAACCAACATGGAGAAGCTGAATGAAACTGTAGTAACAAACAGGTATGGAAGTGATTCCATTTGAACCTAAGAAACTAGCTTAACCACAAAATAACGACGGAACTCCTTAACTAAATCTCAATGTAAAAGCCATTCAAAACTTAGCACGGATACTAGGCTGTCACTTGAAACACATGAAAACCGGGCAAAATACAAGTCAGCAAGACTAAGGTTAACCAAGAAACCATACTGTTTTCTATTTTTGCGTGTATAATCACACAGGTTCACAACGAGAAATGACAAACTAATGGATAAACAACTTCCAATCACACAGAGAATTCTAGAACAAGTAGAACTAAACAGAGAACTGCATTTTCTCAGTCAAAACTGTATTAATTCAAACCAAAATAAGACACGTCACTGATTCATGATTCAATTAATTACCCTAGGATTAGCTAACTCAAATCACATATACAAGACTAAGCATGAAGATTCAGCGAGCTTCTCAAACAGTAGAACCAAATCAAGTGCAACAAGTTAAAATGACAAGAACAGATTGACCAATAGCACTCTCGAGCATGAATCGTAACTAGAAGCTAACTCCAATCACAACCTCCACTGAAACACGATCGAATATCTATCACTACAGAGCAAATTCCCTATGGTTCATATCATATTTGGATCAACATTAACGAGAGTAAGAAGGAAAGAGGAGAACATGAGATTGCAAAATTCTTCAACTAAATTTGTTTGAAATTGGATACAAGTGAGCTTGTCACTGAAATTTGAAGTAACAGCCGCAAACAAACATGAATCAAACCAACAATAAAGCAGCAACAGGAAACACGAACCAGAATTCGACCTCAAATGCACCACAAAAACTCGAATCAACACCTCGATTCAATTTACGTCGAACACACACAAATAAACTCAGTCGGGCAGAATGGAAAACATCTCCATTTCTTGAATACCAAAACCAAAAGAAGAAACTAAACTATTTTTGGAATTTTTCTGATTTTTGTTTTGAAATGAAAAAGTGATTCGAACAAGATGCAATTCGAATTTCAACTTTATTCTTGTGTTTTTTTTCGAATGCCCAGAAACAGAAAATTTTGAGAAGAAGCCAAGAACCTTAGTTTTTCCGAAAAATTCCCAAATTTTTTTTCGTTCTCTCCCCCCCTGAAATTTCCGAAAATTCCCTCAATATATAACACTCTCTCGAATCTTCGCTGCTTCTTCAGTAAGAAATCGTGTGGGACCACCAAATCAAATCCAGAAAATCCCTTTTCAAATAAAAATCGAAAAAATGGAGATTATTGGACAAAATTCTTCATCCAACGATTCCCATTCTCCCCATTTTCATTCAAGGGCTCGGATTTTATGTTCAAACAAAAGAAATAGGAGACGAATTATGCAAATATCGGACTAAAATGATGAGATTCGTTGGGATTCGGCTGATGTGGAAGAAATATGAGAGGAGGGGACCATGAGGGAGGGGGACCATGTAATGATTTGATGAAGATTTTGGTGGTTTTGGGGTGGGATTTCGCGGCAGAAATGGGGTGAAGAGGGGGTGGCGGCCGGTTTGTTTGGAGGGGATTAGGGTTATGTTTTTTTTTCTTTTTGGGTCTTATGGGTTGGGGGAGTTAATATGGGCCGTTAGATGAATATTGGTTGATGGCTGAGATTTGAAGGGGGATGGGGCGGGTCAGCGGGCAGACGGGTCGCGAGCCAAGGGTATGGAGGTGGGCTACCCGATTTTGGGCCATTTTTTGTGTGAAATTGGGCCCAAAACTTGCACTTCTTCAATTTTTATCAATCTATTAAATAAATAACCCAATCCTTTAAATTAAAACCAAATTAATTTCCATTAATTAAATAAATTATGTAATAATATAAAACTATATATACATATATTATAATATATTATATTTTATGGATTAAAACAAGAGTTAAAATCATAGTAAAAACAAAAATAAGGCTATAAATATAAACAAAATATTAATAATTTAAACTGAATAGGATAAAATAGAGCATGAAAATATTTTTGTATATTTTTCAATTTTTGGTGCCATTAAAATTAGTAATAAATTAAAATCCTATAAAATAAACCCAAATAAATATCCAAAGAAAATACTAGGATTATTCAAGGTGATTCTAAAGCGCGGGTCAAAATTACATGCCTACAGCTGCCCCTCTTTGATGGGAAACACAGAGTGTTTTCAGACAAAGAACAACAAGACATGTTTTTTACCCGACCCTTATTCAGAAAGACAAACTAAGGAAAAGAAAATGTGACCGAGCTCTGGTATCTCAGTTGCCTACATATCCTCGGCTATAGAAGAATCAGGCCACGTGTAGTTCAGAGTAAGAAGAGCAATGGAGTGTACCGAGGTGGCGAGTCGAGCCGAGTGCCATCGAGGTTCCAGTCCGCGGTTCCTGCCATTACATCAAAAATAAAAGGAGAAGTTACAATGAAAAATAAAGAAAAATACAATATCCTATCTACTTTTGTCTTGAATCTGCCTTGAATCTCTTCTTCATCTTCAACATGAGATTTAAAGTGGATCCTATTCTTTCGGCGTGCTCCTGACGCTTCTTGAATTTGTGAATTGAAAGTAACTTTGAAATAAATTCCTTCGTTATCCAGGGGGGCGCCTGATTACCAAAACTTGAAATGTATTCCCTTGTTATCCAGGTGGGCGCCTCACATTACAACAAAACAAACAAAACAAAAGAAATTTTTCTGTCCCAGTTTGGGACTGGGGCATAAATGTGAATGTTAACTGGACTATGCTACCTACAGAGCTCTTAGAGTTTGAAAATTAAATCCCATTATCCAGGAGGGTCCTGAAAATTCAAAAACTAAATCCCATTATCCTGGAGGGTCCTGAAAATTCTAAAACTAAATCCCATTATCTAGGAGGGTCCTGAAAATTCTAAAAATTAAATCCCATTATCCAAGAGGGTCCTGAAAATTCTAAAACTAAATCCCATTATCCAGGAGGGTCCTAAAAATTCTAAAATTAAATCCCATTATCCAGGAGGGTCCTGAAAATTCAAAAACTAAATCCCATTATCCAGGAGGGTCATGAAAATTCTAAAACTAAATCCCATTATATAGGAGGGTCCTGAAAATTCAAAAATTAAATACCATTATCCAGGAGGGTCCTGAAAATTCAAAAATTAAATCCCATTATCCAGGAGGGTCCTGAAAATTCAAAAAAAATAAATCCCATTATCCAGGATGGTCCTTAAAATTCAAAAATTAAATCTCATTATCCAGGAGGGTCCTAAAAATTCAAAAAATTAAATCCCATTATCCAGTATTATATTAAAAGAAAAGGGGTCAAAACTGATCCTAGACTTTTGGAATTGGTACAATAATGTCCTCTGTTCACTTATTATGAAAAAAATTACCCTCACTATTATCTTTTCGGCTCAAGAATGCCCTTACGACTGACGGCCATGTTAGATTAAAAAAGTTTAACGGAAAAGGGCCTGATATATCCCTCTACTTTGTTTTATTGTTCAATCATGTCCCCCGTTATACTTTCCGTCCAAATTTACCCTTGTCGTCGATCAAAGTTCTATATTTGCCCCTATTTTAACGGCTGGGACACGTGGCATATTCTGAATACGAAAAAGGGCCTGATATATCCCTATATTTTATTTTATTGTTCAATTCTATCCCTCGTTATACTTTCCGTCCAAGTTTACCCATGCCCTCCATCAAAGTTTTATATTTGCTCCTATTTTAACGGCTGGGACTGTGAGCACGTGATTTTTGCACCGGGCAAACCGTTCCAAAATTAAAATAAATATGTTTTTTGAGTGCAATTACATGCTTTGTTTGAAATTAGCTACACTTTGTGTGTTTGAATTATTAGAAATTAGAAAAAATCAAAAAAATAGGCTAGGTAATTACTTTGTTTTAATTGATTAGTTTTAAAAAGAAAACTAGCAAAAATAGTTTTAAGTAGTGAAAATTAGGAAAAATAGTAGAAAATTGCCAAACAAATACTAAATAATTAGAGTAAGTAGGAAATTAGGTTTTTATAATATTCCATAAAAGAAAAGAAAAAAAATACAAAAGAAAATACATAAAAAATAATTAAAATACCAGAAAATCCAAAAATAGGTGGTATAATAAAGTTGGGCCAAAACGAATTTGAAATTAGTGGCCCAGTCTGCTTTGGCCCAGTGAATTGGCCCGTCCGATCCTACGAGATTCAATCTCCACCGTTCAACAAGCTGAATCCAACGGTGGAGATATATTGGTCGAATTAATTAGTTAATTAAAATAAATGGATTTAATCTCAGCCGTTCATTCAATGTGATCTAACGGGCGTTGCCTTGGTCTCATAAGCATCCAAACGGCGTCGTTTTTGTAACGCGCCTAACAGCCGTTGATCTCCATCATATCAACGGTCGAGATTACCTCAACCCCCTCGCCTATATAAGGCTTTTGTCTGAGGGGGGCGGCCATTTTTCCAATCCTTAACCCTAGCCGCCTTCTCCTCTCTCCCTCTTCGCTTACTTCATCATCTTCAGCCCCTCGAACCCTAGCCGGCCATGGAGGCCACCACCTCCCACGGTGGTCTCCGGTCATCCTCTAACCCCTTCTTTCTTCTTTTCCTTCTTCTTTGTCTTCTTCTCCATCAAAACCCCTAAAACAGATCCCTGTTCTTGATTGTCCGGTCACCGGAACTTCACCGGTGACCACTCAAACAACGAACCTCCGCCTCAAACCAACGCCAAAAGAACCACAATAGCCTGATCTATCACCCTACCCCACTGGCTTCCCTCGAATCTGCCCCAAACTCTTCGAATATCCCAAAAAGCGTCGCCGAAAACCTAACTCCGGCGACTCAAAACTAAACCTCAATCAAGATCCAGTCTTTCTATCCTCCCAAGCACCCCTCTTCAAACAAAAACCCTAAAAGGCTTCATCTTGAAGTCTAAAAAAGAAAGTCAGAAAAGAAAAACGAAAAAAAGGGAATAAAGTAAAAGCAACAAGGAAAAGAGTCTGAAAGTGTCTGAGAGGGAGTAAAAAAAGTGAAGAAGGGAAAAAGAGAGGAAATGGAAGCTCACGGGACCGGCCCTGCAAGATAAGTCCCCCTCTCTCTCTATGTTTGCTTGTTTTCTTTTTGTCTGTTCATTTCATATTTTCTTCTATTTTGTTATATCTTGTTGTTTTTGATTTTGTTTTGTTTCTCTGGTTTAAAAGATTCGTCCTGATTTCACTTTTCTTCTTCATCTCCTATGTATACAGTGGTTCCTGGTTTGTTAGCTTTCAATATCTTGGTTGTTTTTCTCTTCTGTTTCTTTGCATGTTTAATTTTAGTATTAGTTTAGTTGTTTGACTTTCATCCTTCTTCACCTTTATATTAGGGTTTCCTTAGATAGCTTGCAATGTCTTTACTGTCCTTGTATTCTCCTAACTACATGATATAATTTTGGTTCTAGGTTTAGCCGTTTGATTCTCATTCTTCTTCATTTCATGTTTATACTAGGGTTTTCCTTTAATGTTGGATTATATCACCTCTTATGTTCTTTCATTTGCATTTTTAGTGATTGATTATCTTTCTGTTGCTTGGCATGATAGATTTTAGAATTGTTCTTCACTACTTCTTCATGTTTTTCCTGTTCCTCATCTTCATCTTATCCATCACACGTCTGTATTAGATTAGGGTTAGTATTTGGAAAGTTTTAGGTTTAGTAGGTTCTAGCTATTATCATTCCTGTTTTACTATGTTAGAACCAAGTCATAATAGTTTAATTGTTCTTGTGTTTAGATAGGTTGTGTTCCAATTCTCTTGACTGCTTTGTGGGATTCAGCCTTAATGTGTCTATGTCAAATGAACTTCGAGTGTGTTTTGAGTCTTTCAGTGAGTCATTCAACATAAGATGTTTCTAACTAAGCCTGCTCAATGTTAATTGGCACTTTGCTATTGAAAATTAAGTTTGTAAGTCTAATTGATTGAGATTCAACAATACTCAAACTTTTCTCTGAGTTTTGATTAGTTGGTGGACAAATTTGATTTCATTTGGCTATGTGTGCAATTATCTGTTGAAATGGCTATGTTTATAATGGTTTTGTGTTAGTGAACACTATTAATACCTATCATGCTTAGGTGAATTGGTTATAGCTGTTAACTTTGAAAACATGTGTTAAGTGTTCTAGAATAGGCTAAAATTAAAAAATCACAAAAATAGGCTATAAGTTAAATAATTGACCAAGAGTTGTCAATTTTGCAATTGACCTACTTTGTAGTCCTGCAATTAGTCTTAAAAGGAATTAAAATAGGTTAATTATGCAAGAATTGGCTAAGTCTGCAAATGCGGACTTGCCCAGGCTCTGTTTGAGCCCTGAACCACATGTGGCTAAGCCTGCAAAGACCTTAGCCCAGCCTATGTTCAGTAATTGGGCTTCAATTGCCCAGGCTAAGTCTCAACTTGAGGCTGGCCATTAGTTTAACAGTCTGAATGCTTTAATTAAGCAGGCTAGTCCTGCAAATTAGTTTAATTAACTTTAAATGAACAAAGATAGGTTATTAGGTAATAATTGACCTAAGAGTGGTCAACTTTGCAAAGGTTGACCAACTCTATAAGGTCCTAACACACCAGTCCACCTCAAAAGGGGCTGGTTGTGCAAAAATGGCTAAGTCTGCAAATGCAGACTTGCCCAGGCTCATTTTTGAGCCCTGAACTGCAGGTGGCTAAGCCTGCAAAGGCTTGGGCCCAGCCTAGGTTCAACAAATGGGTTCAATTGCCCAAGCTAAGTCTCAACTTGAGACTGGCTAAGTTTTAAATAGTTAATTTTAATAATAAGGCAGGCTAGTATTGCAATTAGCTTAAAATTGAAATAAGAAGGTTTTAATTAACTGAAGCTGACCTAAAAGAGGCTAAAATTGAAATAGTTCCCTAAAGTAGAGTTGGCCAGTCCTTAAATACCAATGCAAGGACTAGCCACTAGTTAAATATAGTCTTAAAATGCTGAAACCTGACCTAGGTAGGTCAGGTAATTCAGCAGTGCCTTCAGGGGTATAAAAGGGAACCAATTTAGTAATTTGGTAAATAGTTTGAAACATATAGGGTTAAGGGAGTCATTTGTACCCCTGATTTCTGCAATTTTGCAGAGATTAAAGGGTATAATGGTCTCCCTAAAATGGGAAATCTGTAAAAATCTTTAACCCCTAAGGTTACTTTGGTAAAAGGCCCTAAAAGGAATCTTTTAAGAACCTTCCAGCACATGCTGGAAAGGATTTCATAACTGAAATGGGGGTCTAAGTGAAAATTTGATATTTTTAAGAGGGGGAGAAGTGGGATTTAATCCCATACTTTCTCCCCAAGTCTCAGCCCTTGCCCATTCCTATAAATACTCCCAAAAAGAGTGAAATAGGGGCTGGCTTTTGATAAGAAAAGTTCAGAGAAAAAAATACTAATATAGCAATAGAGTGTTTCTGGGATTTTTCGAGTGAGAACTTGTTGATTTCTTCTGATTTTTGGGTTCCTTGCTCGAATTTGGTCTGGATTTCTACTTGCTTTGCTGTGGGATTCCTGCTTGTTATTGTTGTGTTGTCTTGTTCATTTGGCATTCAATTCCACTGTTGCATTGCTGTCTGAGTTCATTGCTGTGCTTATCTGCCTGATTCCCCTAGACTCATTGGATTTTCATTTTTGATCCAGGTACATCTCTCTTTCAGTTGAAGCTTGTAATGGCAAGTGGATAAAAATAAAAATGAAGATCTGGATTATTGTGTTATTTGTTATGTACTAGTTTTTCCTAGACATTTGTAACTTTAGTTTGAATCTGTAGTATATTACAGTAGATAGTAGTAGAAAAACAAACACAAAAAGATGTAATAGCTTAGTGATAGAATAAGTAGTATAATAGTAGTAGTGTAGTAGCAGTAGCATATCACTTAGTTTAATTAGGTGAAAACTTCTAAAACATAAGTTAGCATATCACTGTTTTCTTCAAAAATCGCTAATTATTCATTCACAGTAAGCTTCTTCGTAAAAATGAAATCACGTAGTTAACCTTACCGTCGTGAATCTGTACATAGACACAAGTAGGATTTAAATCATAGTAAAATCAGTGGTTTAGTAATGCTTAAGTCGTGAAGCCATTCGAATTTAGATATTGGGTTTGTGTATTTGAAAAAACTGATTTATAAAGTCATTGCTCATATAGTTAGTTAATTTTGAGGACCTAAGTTCGGATCTGAGTAATTTTAAAGAGGAAACAGTTAGATAAGGCATCAACCGGATTTGTGATATCTAATAAGTTTGGTTCATGGTAAAACCAGTAGTGTAATTGTGCAATCCTATGCATGATTCCCTTTAGCCTTAGACAATCAATAGATAATTAGCTTAACTGTTCTTCAAGCCTCACATATAATCGAATTGTTCTTCTTAGATTTTTCAACTAGTAAATAATGTAGATGTTAGTGTCAACTCATTAATAGAGGTCGAGATTAGAAACCGTCTTTTAACTCAAGTCTTGTGTATAGTAGATAATTGATTCATGATTTGCTGATAAATTGTATACTGATTTCTCTTTTGATGAATAAAACATTTTGAATTCATTCCTATTTTACATCATTGTTCTGTTTACATTTCTGCTTTTGGTTATTTTGATCTGGTCTGGACCTGTTATTTAAAAATGGGCCTAAACTGTGTCGTGAACTTGGTCGAGTGGTCAAGCGCAAGCCTGAAGACTGCCTGGGCTTTAAGGCCTGGGCTGGCCCATTGCTTGTCTAAATAAGTGATGTAAAGGTCCAGGCCCAAATAACAACAGAAATAATAAGGGCCTGGAATATCTAGTGTCAAACACGGTTAAGGAAAGAACATCCATAGAAAATATAGCTAAGTATTAGGATTGAACCTTAATAATACTTGGGACGAGCCTCGCCCGATATCAAACAACGGGGCCCCCTTAGTAATGAAATAACATAATTAGACTCGGGAAGACTACTAGCTAACTCCATAGTCTTACCCAAAACAACTAAAAGCCGATAGACTACTTAGGGCATGATTTAACGTACTTTCCTTAAATACGAGTGTGCACTTGGTGCAACTCAAATCCCAAATCCCGACAAAGCCGAAATGTACCGAAAGTCACAGGCGTACTGGTTGCGGTGTGACTCGAGGCGTATTTTTGCGATGTCGCAAATTCCATAAAATATATAATTAAAAAGCACTATATATTGTTAAAATCTATAATGAGTCAAACAAGAGTCGAGAACGACAATTGAGCGACCGTGCTAAAACCACGGAACCCGGGACTGCCTAACACCTTCTCCTGGTTAACAGAGTTCCTTAACCAGATCTTTGTTTCGCAGACATTTTTTGAAAGAGTCAATTTCCTCGGATTCGGGATTAACCGGTGACTTGGGACACCATTATTATCTCAAGTGGCGACTCTGATTAATTACAACAAAATCCCGAACCGATTGTCCTTTAATTGGAAAAACTCCTTCCTCTATGCTATTATATCCGTCTCGGGTATTTGAGCGTTGAGGTATACCCTATGAGCGTATTTATATGCTTTTTCCTAGAGTGGGGTAGTAAAAAGGGAGGTGTGACAGGCTCTGGCGACTCTGCTGGGGATCCCAACCCCGAACTTCGATTTCAGGGTTTAAGAACTCGAGCTCCTTAGAATTGCTGTTCGCGATATTGTTTGACTTCACTATATGATTTGAACAACATGCTATGTGATTTATCGCTTTGATATTATGTGGATTCTATATAAAAATTGTGCCGAAAACCCTTCTCTTCTTCACCCCCGGGGATGTGCTTACATGAGACTCCCTTTTCTGTTAAAGTCACCTTAAACTAAGAAAACAGAGGCCGGATAAGTTACAAAGCCGATTGACTCCGCGGGTCACTGGTACGTAGCCCCTCCTCGATTCGAGTTGTCCGCTCGGGTACACGGTCTAGCAATCCATGAAACCATAAGATTTTGGACATAGGTCTAGGACGATTATTTGCATCATATCTGACTTAGGGGACTCAACACAGGGGTTGGGTCTGTCTAGGACAGGTGACCCGGTATTTAGAAAAGACCGAGCATATTATGTGTTGCATTTTATTGCCCTTGATCGTTATGCGGACTGGCGAAAATCCTGAGGCTAGTAAATTTGTTGAAAAGAAAAACAAAGAGAGAGAAATGAGAATTAGTGAAATTGGGTATCCGAAAAATCCGAAAATGTGAAAAATGGTTTTGTTGTTGAAATAAGTGGTCAATTTATCTGACCGAACTACGCAGGTTTGATTCTCTCCATTAGGTGGGATATGTAGGCAACCCTTAAACGGGTCCAACCACACTTTTAGAAAAAGACCAAAAAGATTTTTTTTTTCAAATAATCGAAGTGATGCTATTTTTGGAAACAGCCGAATGTTCCGAAAGGATGCCAGAAGGCTGTTTTGGCAAAAATGGGCACTTCGAGAGCCATAATTCTTTCAAAAATGAAAACTTGCATTGAAAAAGATTTTCCTCTTTTCTAAATAAATAGCCTTAATAAATGTGCTGGATGAGCACAATGTTGAATGAACATTTCTCCTTAATGAATAAAATCCCTTTGGAGCTAAAACTGTGGTGGCAAGACATGGGAACGGAAAATCGGGACTGGGTCAAGGGTTACTTGAAAGATCTCACAGGATTATTGGATATAATTCCCCGAGGCGACGTAATTAGAGCATTGATCGCATATTGGGACCCGGCACACAATATATTACATCTCCTGGATTTTGAACTCACTCCTACTCTGGAGGAAATTGCTTTCTATATAGGGAAGAATGAGGTCCCCTTAAAAGGAAAATACCCGGTATCGCCAAGAACGGTAACGGTGCATCGTTTTCTGGATTCTTTGAAAATTGCAAGGAATGTCCACAATGAAGACTTAGCCAACGGGTTTTGCTCCTTAAACTTCATCTATAGTAGGTATGGACATATCGGGGGTTTTAATGACTCCACGAACAAGTTATGTAGCATGTCCAACCGAGCAAAATGGGAGGAACATCGAAGGTTTGCTTTCTTAGTGGCATTTCTCGGAATTGTCATATTTCTGAGAAAAAATGGGCACATCAGCATAAAGGTTGTCGGGGTAGCGAGCACATTAATAGTACAAGACAATTGTACTCTAGCTCCAATGATTCTAGCTGACATCTACCGTGCCTTGACTGCATGCAAAGCTGGAGCTAACTTCTTTGAAGGGTGCAATTTGATTTTGCAGATCTGGTTGATTGAACATCTATGCCATCATCCTTCGTTCTCAAGTTATGGTTCGACTGGACGAACATGTCTGGAAGAATTCTATACGAGAACAAAAGAAGTCAAACTGCCAGAGGGAGTAAAGGATTGGATTTCGCATCTTCGATCATTGACTGATGGCCAGATCGATTGGACATATGATTGGCTACCTCTTGACGAGGTAATATATATGCCGACAGAAGGGTCACATTTCTTGATCATGGATTTAAAAAGCATCCAACCTTATGCTCCGTATAGGGCCCTGCGACAGCTGGGTAGATGTCAAGTTATTCCGAGAGACGGGGACCTCAGTTCGCAAGCTATAGAAATTTGTCCGGATGGGCAATTCCGGAAGCAAAGATCCGGCAAATTTGGAATGAGTGCCAAAACCTGAAAGTGGATACTTGTGTGCAAAATAGAGCCCGGGGAGAAGTATCGTCTGGATATTTCACATGGTATCGACAGGGTGTTGAGCATGAACGGCTTTCGAAAAGACCACACCTGCAAGACTTGGTGGAGCAGTCTAAGGAAAACCAGAATTGGGCGGCCAAAGAAAGAGAATACAAGGCCAAAATCAGCTTGTTGGAGGAACAATTGAGAAATCTCCAGGTTTGAAAGTGGTTTACATGCAGCATCTGATGAAAGAGAGAAAAAGTAGCTGAAGAAAGAAAACAAAATGTTAAAGGCTCAGGTTGCTCAAATGAAAATTGCATCCGAGACCCCCATTCGCATAGCCCGGGATGAGAAATTGATTGAGACTCTCCGGTGCAAAGTGAATGACTACAACTTTGACTTGGACAAGGCCGAAAAGGAATTAGTCAGGGCTCGGAAGCAAATAACCAGAGATGCTGAGGAAAGAGCCAAGTTGGTTCGGCAGTTACAAGATAAACATGAATTTGAGGTAGCTCGGCTAAGAAAGAAAATGGTTTCAGCCACAATTAAAAGTAACAATATTATCAAAGATCTCGAAGAAGAGAGAGAGCATTGTTACACAACTATGGTTCGACTAGAGTTGGAGCTGCAGCAAATACAGAAAGATAACCAACATACCTTGGATGCTCGCACTGAACAGATAAGCCGATTGCTTCAAGAAAAAGGGGTTATTCGAGAGAAGATTGTTCGCATTGCTCAATACATCACTCGGAAGAGTCAACTGTGTGAAGATATGTCCCGAGGAACATTTGTATCAGCGGTGAAGTACTTCGTGCAACAAGTCATGTCTGACCTGGATAGGCTCCCAAGGGGATTAGCATATAGGCCCGCGGCAAGACCGAACGATGTCTCGCGGGCACTAGGAGCATTAATGTATTCATAGGGCATGCATCTTATTGTTTGTATTTCTTTGCATTAGCATTACAACATCATCTTGTAAACCAATGTTTTTGAATTATCAATGAAAATCAAGTGTTGTTGTCAATCCTTTTGCTTTATGATTTCTTTTAATTACGATAGGCAAATAAATAGGAACGCAATTATCAAATAAAAAATGAAAAAAAAAGAGAAAAAAAAGGAGAAAAAGAGAGATGATTGGTTCAAATAAGTAAGGCCGGGATGATGCATGACGACTCGAGGAAAATGTGTGTACTTTAAAGTCGTTGCATTTTATCTCTTCATGAGCTAACAACTAATGGGTGTTGATTGTCTATGAGATCCAGATTTTGTGGCAACTGGCATTCTGGCTACTCACCCTTACAACACGAGATATAAGAAAATGACAAAAGCTGTGTCGCAAGAAATTAAGGCAACTGTCATGGATCCCGCTCAAGAGGAAGAAATTGTGGATGTAGCGGGGATGAAGGAAGAGATGTACAAATTAAAACAGCAGATGGCCGAAATGTATCAGGCTTGGTCTAGAGGTCAACCCCTGCCAACTTACCCTGCCAATCCCACATACATCCCTCCAGCTAACCCCAATCCTGAACCACCCACATTGAATGCACCCTCTACATACCCTGATTACCATCACTATTATGCCTCCACTTCCCAAGTACCACCACCTCCAACAAAATAAGTACCATCCCATGCACCCCAAGTTGCTCCAGTGTATGTGGCACCTCCACCTGCCACCATGCACAAATTATCTAGTGAACCAGTGTTCCACATACAAGATCCTCATTACTACCCATCCGAACTAACTTTCCGACAGCACGAATTCCACACTCCGCTGATGGAGATGAGCGAAGAGAAACCTGCTAAAAATGCGGGGCAAGAGGAGATGGCTAGGAAGGTGAAAAGTTTGGAATATGCCTTTCGCAATATGCAAGGATTGGGAGGGCAAGTGAGCGTGGCATACAAGGATTTGTGTCTGTTCCCTGAAGTGCAACTTCCTGCTGGATTTAAGTTGCCGAAGTTTGATATGTATAGCGGACATGGAGACCCGGTGGCCCACCTCAGGGGTTATTGCAGTAAAATGAGAGGTGCAGGAGGCAAGGATGAGCTGTTGATGGCATATTTTAGCCAAAGTTTAAGCGGTTCTGCTTTGGAGTGGTATACTCGACAGGATCATACCAGGTGGTTCGTTTGGGACGATCTCGCGCAAGCCTTCGCGAACTATTTCCAATACAATCTGGAAATCATACCAGACAGACTATCACTCACAAAAATGGAGAAAAAGCCAGGAGAAAGCTTCAGGGAGTTTGGTTTCAGGTGGAGAGAACAAACGGCAAGAGTAGATCCGCCGATGAAGGAAGGGGAAATGGTAGATTGTTTCCTACAGGCTTTGGAGCCTACTTATTATGGTCATTTAGTGTCAGCAATTAGAAAAAGTTTTAATGAGGTTGTGAAGATGGGGAGTTTTGTTGAGGAAGGTTTAAAAACAAACAAGATCATGAGTTTTTCGGCAATTAAGGCCACGAATCAAGCAATACAGACTGGGAGTGGAGGAGCAATTGGAAAGAAGAAAAAAGAAGAAGTAGCAGTTGTGGAAAGCAGGCCTTGGAACCGTAACCAATATCATAACCCACCAAGACCATACCGTCCATACCCACCAAACCCGTCAACTCCATACAACCCGCCAACCACATATAGCCCACCAACCACATACAATGCACCAACCACATATAACCCACCGCCACCATATTACCCACCAACTGCCCCGCATTACCACCACCCACAAGCCCAAACCTACTCACCACCACCGCCACATGTATGGAGAGCCCAAGCCCCACATAATGTCTACCACACACAAAATACATACCCTGCTCCTAGAACCTACAGAAACCCAAACAGACCCAGGCCTGACCCAGAATGGAGGAATAAGGCAAAGAAAACATTCACCCCGTTGGGGGAATCATATACTAGCCTCTATCACAGATTAAAAGAGTTGGGGATGTTGAGCCCGATTGAGTCTAAACTGCCAAACCCACCTCCGAAAAACCTTGATCAATCTGTCAGGTGTGAGTATTGTTCAGGAGCACCAGGACATGATACTGAAAAGTGTTGGCATCTGAAGAGTGCTATCCAGGATCTTATTGATAGTCGGAGAATTGAAGTGCAAGCTCCGGAGGCTCCTAACATCACGCAAAACCCACTGCCAGTTCACCATGAAACGCATATGATAGAATTGGCGCAGGATAGGAGCAGTCGGAAGCCGTCTCAGTCTGTTATGATGATTAAAGCCAGTAGCAGAATGGAAAAGGAAGCCAAGAAAGAAAAAGTGATTATTGTGGAACCAGTAAAAAGGCCAGTGGTGGTGGAGAATTTGAAGGTTGTAGTACCAGGCGTGAAGCCGATATTAACAGTGAAAGGCGCGAATGTGGAACCAGTGATCATAAGACCGGTAGTGCAGATGCCGGTAGTAAACACGAAGACTGTACCTTGGAATTACAACAAGTTAGCAGTGATCTATAAAGGGAAAGAGGTATCTGGAGAAATCAATGAAACTCAAGGTTTGACTCGGTCTGGGAGGTGTTTTGCCCTAGAAGAGTTAAGAAGAATGAAAACAGTGAAAGAGAATCAGTTGAAGAAGCCAGTGTCCGAGGAAGAGGCGGAGGAATTCCTCAAAAAGATAAAAACACAAGATTACTCCATAGTCGAACAACTGAGGAAAACCCCTGCACAGATCTCTTTGCTTTCGTTGTTAATACATTCGGAAGAACATAGGAAAGCTCTGTTGAAGATATTGAACGAGGCTCATGTTCCAGAGAAGATCTCAGTCTGTCACCTTGAAAAGATTACCAATAAGATCTTTGAGTCTAATAGGATTAAGTTCTCAGATAATGAATTGCCTGTTGAGGGAACCGAGCATAATAGAGCACTTTATCTTACGGTGAAGAGCGAGGAGTCGGTGGTGACCAGAGTATTGATAGATAATGGTTCAAGCGCAAATATTTGCCCCCTGTCAACTTTGGGGAAGCTGAATGTCAGTCCGGATAGAATTCGAAAGAACAATATAAATGTGAGAGGATTTGATGGGGGAGGTAAAAACACATTGGGAGACATTGTCTTGGAAGTAACCATTGGGCCTATGGATTTTACTATGGAATTTTAGGTGTTGGATATTGCTTGTGTCCTATAATTTATTGCTAGGACGACCATGGATCCACGCGGCCAAGGCAGTGCCGTCGTCTTTACACCAGATGGTCAAATTCGAATGGGAGCAGCAAGAAATTGTGGTGCATGGGGAAGAAAATACCTGCAATGTTGTGATGCCGTTTGATGGTGCTGATGGAGATAAGGGACCTTGGGTCTACCAGGTGACATATACCATAGCAGTAAACAAAATTGCTGAAGGAGAGAAACTGCCGATCCCTACGGTACCACCTACTGCTGTGATGGTGGCCAAAGAGATGCTTAAAAACGGGTTTGCGCCAGGAAAAAGGGCTGGGCAAAGCTTTGCAAGGAGTTATCCAACCGGTTCAACTGCCAGAAAACAAAGGTACTTTCGACTTAGGGTTCAAACCCACCTATGCCGACATCCAAAGAGCCTCTAAAGCCAAAAAGAACTGGACCCTGCCTAAGCTTATACCCAAAATATCCGACACCTTCACCAAGCCTGGTACTAAAAATATCAGACATCTGCTGTGTCAAGGTACATCGAGACCCGACCTGATGAAGAGCTTCTGAGATTTGAGAAGATATTTGGGAATGTGAACATGGTTAAAGTGGGGGAAGGCACTAGCAAAATGCACGTGCAGTTTGTGGGATCTGGCGTCATGCTGAACAATTGGGAAGCCACTCATTTCCCTATCAGGAAGGAGTCCTGGTAGTTAGCTCTAAAAAATTCATCACCGCTTTCCCAGAAAAATAATTGCTACTTTTTGTAGTTCTCCCACCCCCTCATGAAAAGAAAAATCAAAATGTATCCCGAACTTTGTTCATCTTTTTATCAATGAAATGAAGTTTTCCTTTTTTCTTCATTTTTTGCCTTATTTTCTTTATTTTTTCTTTTGTACAGTTCTGTATGTGTTGATTCTGATGCCATGTCATGCGTGAAGGATTCTCGACCCAGTTCTGACAGTCGCATTATCATACAAGAAATTGAGGAGGATAGTGAGATAGAATGTGAGGATGAGGAAGCCCTGGAGGAAATAAGTAAGGATATGAACCAATATGAGGAAAAGCCCAAACCGAATTTGAGTGATACATAATCCATCAATTTGGGGAGCGAAGATAATGTCTGGGAAACAAAGATTAGTGTTCATTTGGAGGCACCCCTCAGGGATGAATTGATAAGGTTGTTGCATGAGTTTAAGGACATTTTTGCTTGGTCCTATGATGACATGCCCGGACTTAGCACCGATTTGGTGGTACACAAGTTGCCTATCTACCCTGAATGCCGGCTAGTAAAGCAAAAGTTGCGGAAATTCAAAACGGACATTAGTGTAAAGATAAAAGAAGAGGTGAATAAGCAGTTTGAGGCAAAGGTCATACGAGTCACCAAATACCCCACCTGGTTGGCGAACGTCGTGCCGGTCCCAAAGAAAGATGGAAAAACCAGAGTGTGTGTGGACTACAGAGACCTCAACAAAGCCAGTCCAAAGGATGACTTCCCATTGCCAAACATCCACATATTGATCGACAATTGCGCCAAGCATGAGATCGGTTCATTTGTAGATTGTTATGCAGGTTATCATCAGATCCTGATGGACGAAGAAGACGCGGAGAAAACTGCTTTCATTACACCTTGGGGAACGTATTGTTACAGAGTGATGCCGTTTGGATTGAAGAATGACGGGCAACTTATATGAGGGCAATGACCACGATGTTCCATGATATGATGCACCAGAAAATTGAAGTATATGTGGACGATGTCATCATAAAGTCCAAAAAGCAACCTGATCACGTGAGGGATTTGAGAAAGTTTTTCCAAAGACTCTCGAGGTACAATCTAAAGCTCAATCCTGCGAAGTGCGCCTTCGGAGTACCTTCAGGGAAGTTGTTGGGGTTTATAGTGAGTCGGCGGGGTATTGAACTAGATCCATCAAAGATCAAAGCCATCCAGAGTCTACCTCCGCCGAAGAACAAAAAGGAAGTGATGAGCTTATTGGGAAGGCTGAATTACATTAGCCGGTTCATCGCTCGGTTGACATCAACATGTGAGCCGATCTTCAAGTTGTTAAAGATAGATGCAGCGGTGAATGACCGACGAATGTCAAGAAGCCTTCGACAAAATCAAGGAATATTTAGCAAATCCTCCAGTGTTAGTTCCTCCAGAGCCGGGGCAACCTCTGATTCTGTACTTGACAGTGCTTGACAACTCCTTTGGTTGTGTGCTAGGCCAACACGATGAGACGGGCAAGAAAGAGCAAGCTATATATTACCTCAGTAAGAAGTTCACATCTTACGAGGTGAAATATACTCGGCTGGAAAGAACTTGTTGCGCGTTGATCTGGGTGGCTCAGAAATTGAAGCATTATTTGTCAGCATACACCACATACTTGATATCATGACTGGATCCTCTGAAGGACATATTTCAGAAGCCTATGCCTACAGGAAGACTTGCTAAATGGCAGATTCTGCTCACAGAATTTGACATTATCTATGTGACTCGTACGGCAATGAAGGCGCAAGCAATTGCCGACCACTTAGCAGAAAATCCAATGGATGATGAATATGAGCCTTTAAAGACATACTTTTCGGATGAGGAGGCTATGAATGTCGAGGAAATAGAACAAGATGAGAAGCTAGGATGGAAAATGTACTTCGACGGAGCCGTCAACAGCAAGGGCGTTGGTATCGGAGCGGTACTCATTTCAGGTACAGGTCAACACTACCCCGTCACAGCTCAGCTTCGATTTTTCTGTACCAACAACATGGCTAAATATGAGGTGTGTATCTTGGGATTACGAATGGCTATATACATGGGTATTCAAGAGATTTTGGTCATGGGTGACTCGGATCTCTTGGTACACCAAATCCAGGGAGAATGGGAGACACGAGATTTGAAATTGATACCTTACCGGTATTGTTTGCATGAGTTGTCCCAAAGATTCCAGTTCATAGAATTCAAACACATCCCAAGAATGCACAATGAGATTGCAGATGCTTTGGCTACATTGTCCTCTATGCTGCATCATCCGGACAAGACCTATATAGATCCACTCCAGATCCAAGTCCGTGATCAAAATGCTTACTGCTTTGATGTGGAAGAAGAATTGGATGGAGAACCGTGGTATCATGACATCAGGGAATACCTGAAAGCTGGCAAATACCCGGAGCAGGCCACTGGAGATCAGAAAAGAACTATCAGGCGCTTGGCTAATGGATTTTTTCTCAGTGGAGGAGTTATATACAAGAGAACACCAGATCTGGGGTTATTGAGGTGTGTGGATGCACAACAAGTTGATGAGATTATGAATGAAGTACATGCTGGAGCCTGTGGACCCCACATGAGCGGATATGTCCTAGCAAAGAAGATTTTGAGAGCTGGGTACTATTGGCTCACTATGGAGCGTGATTGTATCAGATATGTGAGGAAATGTCACCAGTGCCAGGTACATGGAGATCTGATCCACTCCCCGCCTTATGAGTTGCATACAATGTCTGCACCGTGGCCCTTTGTCACCTGGGGCATGGACGTTATCGGTCCGATAGATTCAGCAGCCTCCAATTGGCATATATTCATCTTGGTTGCAATCGATTATTTCACCAAGTCGGTTGAGGCAAAAACGTTCAAGGCAGTGACAAAGAAAGCGGTGGTTGACTTTGTGCATGAGAATATTATATGCCGGTTTGGAATTCCCAAGGTGATCATCACAGATAATGGAGCCAATCTAAATAGTCACCTCATGGCGGAAGTTTGCGAGAGATTTAAGATCACACATCGCAATTCCACACCTTATAGGCCAAAGGCGAATGGGGCGGTAGAAGCTGCAAATAAAAATATCAAGAAGATTCTCCGGAAAATGGTGGAGGGATCCAGGCAATGGCATGAAAAGCTACCCTTTGCTCTTATGGGTTACCGCACGACAGTGCATACTTCTATTGGAACCACACCTTACTCACTGGTGTATGGGACGAAGGCTGTTATACCCGCAGAAGTAGAAATATCGTCATTGCGGATCATAGCTGAAGCTGGAATAGATGACGAAGAATGGGTAAAAGCCCGGCTGGAACAACTAAGTCTCATTGATGAAAAGAGATTGGCGGCAGTTTGCCATGGGCAGTTGTATCAACGAAGAATGGCCAGAGCATACAATAAGAAGGTGCGTCCTCGGAAGTTTGAAGTCGGACAACTCGTATTGAGGCGTATCTTACCGCATTGGGCCGAGGCAAAGGGCAAATTTGCGCCAAATTGGCAGGGACCATTTGTGGTATTGTGGGTGTTGTCCAATGGGGCATTATATTTAACAGATGTTGAAGGAAAGTGCGTAGAGACTGCTATCAATTCGGATGCGGTCAAAAGATACTATGTATGATTCCTTTTCAATTGTATGTTTTGTATTTTGTTGTGATTTTGGAATTGAAATGACGAAGGCGTTTTATTCTCTATCCAAACACTTTATCCATTGACAACCCCTTTGAGCCTTGATTAATATATTCTTTCATACCCCTCTCTCAGAATCGCTTATAACGTAATAGGGAAATTGACGATTAAATTTGGCAAAATGGAAACTGATGAAAGAAAAAAAACAAGAAAAAATGAGAAAGAAAAAAAAAGAAAAAAAAAGAGAAAAAAAACAAAAAAAAAATCGGGAAAAAGTAAAAAAGAAATCCATCTAACAAATGAAGTTGGATGAACTGCGTCTGACTTGATCCCGAAAGGGTATGTAGGCAGCCTTCGTTGAGGTTCAGTCACAATAAAGAAAAAATCCAAAAAATTCCCCACATATTGAAACTGGGGCAGAAGTTATGTTGAATAAATTCCGAGAGTTGAAAATATTTTTGAACCCTCGTAAAATTTTGAGCCTTTATACCTTTCTTTCTTAACCCATCCAAAAGCCACGTTACGGTCCAAAGAAAGACCTTCTGATCAATTCCAAAGTGATAACAGATGCAATGAAGGAAGAGCAAGACATCGGATAATACCCGTGGTACAGAAAACAAAATACAAAAGGAAAAAATGAAAAATGAAAAAAAAATGAGAGAGTCTCATCGGTGAAAACCTTAACCGGCACTGTGAGGCGATTGTGAGTTTGAGAGAAATAAAATGAGAGAGTTTCATCAGTGAAAACCTTAACCGGCACTGTGAGACGATTGTGAGGTTGAGAGAATAAGTGAGAGAGTCTTATTGGTGAAAACCTTTCGAGGCACCGTAGGGCGATCGTAAGAATTACCGGAAAAAGAGAAAAGGCAACAAAAATAGTATCAGTTTGGGTTGAAGATAATTCGGAGTCAGAATAATGATTGGAACAAACTGGGTCAGAGTTTAAATACATGGATAAGTTCTATCATCTCTCCAAAACACCCTTTACCCTCTTTCATTTTTTCTGCATTTCATTGTTTACCTTTGGAGAGCTAACTACCAGCTCCTGATGATAAAAGCTGAAACAACACTGGATTAGAAAGAAAGAAGAGTTGGGGAGAAAATAAAGAAGTTTGGCAAACATGGCCAAAGGAAAAGAAAACAAAACAAAAAGGAAAAGTAAGAAAATACAAAAAGAGTTTGCAAGAGATAGGCAGCTGGAAAAAACCGCACAAGGAGAAAAAGCAAAAAAAAGAGGAAAGCAATAAGAGGCAGGGACGGCAGATGCCAGTTGCCAGCAGTTTATATCTAATAAATTTTGTTTCATGATGCATGCAGGAACAAATTGTCACTAATCACCTTAAAGTGAATGTGACCAATGTGGAAAATAGAAAACACTAAAAAGAGAAGGTTTGCCAATAAGTGGAGAAATTCACAGGTGAGAGATAATTGGTCAAAGAAAATACCAAAAAGAGGAAGGTAGCATCTTTTAATCCACTCCCCAGTCATCAGGCTGAGGGAATACTTTTCTGCATTGCACATTTAATTTCTGTTAGGCGCCCACCTTCTAACAAGGGAATACTTTTCTGCATTGCACGTTTAATTTCTGTTAGGCGCCCACCTTCTAACAAGGGAATACTTTTCTGCATTGCACGTTTAATTTCTGTTAGGCGCCCACCTTCTAACAAGGGAATACTTTTCTGCATTGCACGTTTAATTTCTGTTAGGCGCCCACCTTCTAACAAGGGGAATACTTTTCTGCATTGCACATTTAATTTCTGTTAGGCGCCCACCTTCTAACAAAAGGAATACTTTTCTGCATTGCACGTTTAATTTCCGTTAGGCGCCCACCTTCTAACAAGGGAATACTTTTCTACATTGCACGTTTAATTTCTGTTAGGCACCCACCTTCTAACAAGGGAATACTTTTCTCCATTGCACGTTTAATTTCTGTTAGGCGGCCACCTTCTAACAAAGGGAATACTTTTCTGCATTGCACGTTTAATTTACGTTAGGCGCCCACCTTCTAACAAGGGAATACTTTCTGCATCGCATATCAAGCACGTTTAATTTCTGTTAGGCGCTCACCTTCTAACAAGGGAATACTTTTCTGCATCGCATATCAATCACGTTTAGTTTCTGTAAGGCGCCCACCTTCTAACAATGGAATACATTTCTGCATATTTACTTCCTGCAATTTTGGTTTTATGTTAGCTAAAAGCCCACACTGGGGCAGAAGAAAAGGTTGTTGTTTTGTTTTGTTTTGAGCAGGCTTCAGCTCGAGGACATGAAGTATCATTGAAAATCAAAAAAGGGGAAAAGCAAGAAAAGAAAATCAACAAAAAAGGAGGAAATCAAGAAAAGAAAATCAACAAAAAAGATAGTCGGCATCACAGAAAATCAAGAAAAAGAGAAGAAGAAGTAAACAAAGGCTAGATTAGAAACAATTGTAATTGTAGGATCATAGCTTAGAATAGCTTCTTCATTTTACATTCCCCCCCCCCCCGGTGTAATAAGGAGTAAGTCGGCAAGTCTCAACAGTGTCAATGCAACAGTGAGTCCGGTAGTTTTTAAACTGCCGGACCTTCCCGAACTACACTGACCCGATTCCTGTTTAACCCAGGATATGTAGGCAACCTCTAAAGCAGGGTGCGGTCAAAAGGTTTTCAAAAATGCTTTTACGGAATGTGTCAATGTGCAAAAATCTCTCATTTCTGCTCACTTGTCTTTGCACTGAAACTCTTCGTGTTCCCGAACAAAGAGGGGCAGCTGTGAGCACGTGATTTTTGCACCGGGCAAACCGTTCCAAAATTAAAATAAATATGTTTTTTGAGTGCAATTACATGCTTTGTTTGAAATTAGCTACACTTTGTGTGTTTGAATTATTAGAAATTAGAAAAAATCAAAAAAATAGGCTAGGTAATTACTTTGTTTTAATTGATTAGTTTTAAGAAGAAAACTAGCAAAAATAGTTTTAAGTAGTGAAAATTAGGAAAAATAGTAGAAAATTGCCAAAAAAATACTAAATAATTAGAGTAAGTAGGAATTAGGTTTTTATAATATTCCATAAAAGAAAAAAAAACAATACAAAAGAAAATACATAAAAAATAATTAAAATACCAGAAAATCCAAAAATAGGTGGTATAATTAAGTTGGGCCAAAACGAATTTGAAATTAGTGGCCCAGTTTGCTTTGGCCCAGTGAATTGGCCCGTCAGATCCTACGAGATTAAATCTCCACCGTTCAACAAGCTGAATCCAACGGTGGAGATATATTGGTCGAATTAATTAGTTAATTAAAATAAATGGATTAATCTTGGCCGTTTGATTGAATTGATCCGACGGAAGAGACTTTGGTCTCATAAGTACCCAAACGACGTCGTTTTTGTAACGCGCCTTAGAACCGTTGATCCCCGTCAACTAGACGGCCCAGATCACCTCGGACGTATGGCATATATAAGGCTTCTGTCCGAATAATTTTTGCCATTTTTGCATAACCCTTAACCCTAGCCGCCCTTAATGCCAACCCTTCTCTCCGTCTTCATCTTCTTCAGCCCCTCGAACCCTAGTCGGCCATGGAGGCCACCACCTCCTACGGCGGTCTCCGGCCATCCTCTAACCTCTTCTCTCTTCTTTTCCTTCTTCTTTGTCTTCTTCTCCATCAAAACCCCTAAAATAGATCCCTGTTCTTGATTGTCCGGTCACCGGAACTTCACCGGTGACCACTCAAACAACGAACCTCCGCCTCAAACCAACGTCGATCGGTCCGTCTTGACATGATCTATCACCCTACCCAATGGCTTCCCTCGAATCTGCCCCAAACTCTTCGAATATCCCAAAAAGGGTCGCCGGAAACCTAACTCCGGCGACTCCAAAACTCAAACCTAGTTTCTTCTCAAAGATCCTACCTTTACCCTACCCAAACACCCCCACAAACCCAAAAGCCCTAAAAGGTTTCGTCTTGAAGCCTAACAACAGAAAACAGAAAGAAAAAAATGAGAAAAAGAAAAACGATAAAAAAGGAAACAAGGGAATAAGGAGCCTGAAAAAGAGACAAAGAAAAGACATAAAGAAAAGAGAAAAAGAAGTCTGAAAAGAGAGTGAAAAAAGAGAGGTAATGGAAGCTCAGGGGACCGGCCCTGCAAGCTAAGTCCCACTCTCTCTCTATGTTTGTTTGTTTTCTTTTGTCTGTTCATTTCATGTTTTCTTCTATTTTGTTATATCTTGTTGTTTTTGATTTTATTTTGTTTCTCTGGTTTAAAAGATTCGTCCTGATTTCACTTTTCTTCTTCATCTCCTATGTATACAGTGGTTCCTGATTTGTTAGCTTTCAATATCTTGGTTGTTTTTCTCTTCTGTTTCTTTGCATGTTTAATTTTAGTATTAGTTTAGTTGTTTGACTTTCATCCTTCTTCACCTTTATATTAGGGTTTCCTTAGATAGCTTGCAATATCTTTACTATCCTTCTATTCTCTTAACTACATGATATAATTTTGGTTCTAGGTTTAGCCGTTTGATTCTCATTCTTCTTCATTTCATGTTTATACTAGGGTTTTCCTTTAATGTTGGATTATATCACCTCTTATGTTCTTTCATTTGCATTTTTAGTGATTGATTATCTTTCTGTTGCTTGGCATGATAGATTTTAGAATTGTTCTTCACTACTTCTTCATATTTTTCCTGTTCCTCATCTTCATCTTATCCATCACACGCCTGTATTAGATTAGGGTTAGTATTTGGAAAGTTTTAGGTTTAGTAGGTTCTGGCTATTATCATTCCTGTTTTACTATGATAGAACCAAGTCATAATAGTTTAATTGTTCTTGTGATTAGATAGGTTGTGTTCCAATTCTCTTGACTGCTTTGTGGGATTCAGCCCTAATGTGTCTATGTCAAATGAACTTCGAGTGTGTTTTGAGTCTTTCAGTGAGTCATTCAACATAAGATGTTTCTAACTAAGCATGCTCAATGTTAATTGGCACTTTGCTATTGAAAATTAAGTTTGTAAGTCTAATTGATTGAGATTCAACAATACTCAAACTTTTCTCTGAGTTTTGATTAGTTGGTGGACAAATTTGATTTCATTTGGCTATGTGTGCAATTATCTGTTGAAATGGATATGTTTGTAATGGTTTTGTGTTAGTGAACACTGTTAATACCTATCATGCTTAGGTGAATTGGTTATAGCTGTTAGTGCTAGGTTTCATAAATTGGCTAGTTTTGAGAAATAGTTTAAAATTGAAAATCACAAAAATAGGCTACAAGTTAAATAAGTGACCAAGAGTGGTCAATTTTGCAATTGACCTACTCTACTAGGTCTCTCACACACTGGCCAGCTCTTAAAGAGGCTAGTTGTGTAATAATTTGCTAAGTCTGCAAATCCAGACTTGCCCAGTCTCTGTTTGAGCCCTGAACCTGAGGTGGCTAGGTCTGCAATGATCTTAGCCTAGCCTATGTTCAGTAATTGGGCTTCAGTTGCCTAGGCTAAATCTCAACTTGAGACTAGCCATTAGTTTAATGGTCTGAATGCCTTAATTAAGCAGGCTAGTCCTGCAAATTAGTTTAATTAACTTTAAATGAACAAAGATAGGTTATTAGGTAATAATTGACCTAAGAGTGGTCAACTTTGCAAAGGTTGACCAACTTTATAAGGTCCTAACACACCAGTCCACCTCAAAAGGGGATGGTTGTGCAGAAATGGCTAAGTCTGCAAATGCAGACTTGCCCAGGCTCATTTTTGAGCCCTGAACTGCAGGTGGCTAAGCCTGCAAAGGCTTGGGCCCAGCCTAGGTTCAGCAAATGGGTTCAATTGCCCAAGCTAAGTCTCAACTTGAGACTATCTAAGTTTTAAATAGTTAATTTTAATAATAAGGCAGGCTAGTCCTGCAATTAGCTTAAAATTGAAATAAGAAGGTTTTAATTAACTGAAGTTGAACTAAAAGAGGCTAAAATTGAAATAGTTCCCTAAAGTAGAGTTGGCCAGTCCTTAAATACCAATGCAAGGACTGGCCACTAGTTAAATATAGTCTTAAAATGCTGAAACCTGACCTAGGTAGGTCAGGTAATTCAGCAATGCCTTCAAGGGTATAAAAGGGAACCAATTTAGTAATTTGGTAAATAGTTTGAAATATATAGGGTTAATGGAGTCATTTGTACCCCCGATTTCTGCAATTTTGCAGAGATTAAAGGGTATAATGGTCTCCCTAAAATAGGAAATCTGTAAAAATCTTTAACCCAAAAGGTTACTTTGGTAAAAGGTCCTAAAAGGAATCTTTTAGAACCTTCCAATGTAGACACGTAATTTTTGACCATCCCCGAAATTTCACTCGTTTTAGCGTAGAATAATTAATTTAGGTGTCATATAGTTATTTACACTAATTTTAACTCTTTTATATTATTTTTATCATAAAATTGAAAAATAAAAAAAATAGTTATATATTATATATATATATAATTTAGTTTAATTAATTAAATTAATTTTTGCATTACGTAATATATTTATCTTATATTAAAGGTAATTTAATTAAGATTTGGGTATTTGTTTTTAACCCAATATTAAGGCCCAAAACATAGAAGCCCAACCATTAACCCCTAACCCTAGTATCCCTTCTCTTCTTCATAACACAAAAAAGAACAAAAAAAGAACCCTAAAAAAAACTTAGAGCACCCAGCCGCCTACCCCCATATCCCTTACCAAAAAAACCCTAGACTACAATACACTACACTACTAGAGCACATAAAGAATACCCCAGCCGCCCACCTTGCCTTCTTCATAACAATACCCAACACAACAAAAAACCTAGCAGCTGAACTATACCCCAGCCGCCCACTTCTTCATAAAAGAACAACAAAAGAAAAAAAAAACCCCTAAAAAAAACTAAGCTACAGCCGCCGGCCACCCCTCTTCTCTAGCAAAAGAGCCGCCGCTCACCACACCTCCACACCGGCAGCCACCATCGACCACCAACGTCGCCCAGCTCCCTCTCGTCAACCACCAGCTCCAAACGAGCTAAAACCATAATAGCCTCACCTTCTCACACCTCTAACCAGCCTGCCTGCCACCACCCAGTCTCGCCTGAAAACACAGCAGCAACTGCCGCCGCCTAAGACCCGGGCTCTCCTTCTTCATCGAGCTGAAGAGCAATACAACTGCCGACCTGCTCCCCTCCACGCCTTCATAGCCGCTGCCTGTCATCCTACTGAGTTGTTGGTCCCTCCTCTACCAGAACTCACCAAAAGCCAGCAGTAGTAGCTCGCCGGAATCCAAACACCACCTTTTAACTCCACCCATCTTTATCTCCAGACACAAACATATACGTACCAACAGTAGACAAAAAGATTTGGACAGAAAATTTAAAAATGATTCATTTGAGATCTTCATGTATATAAAAAGAGTTTTCCGACTTTACATTTCATTCCCGGTGTCGTTCGAGTTCGAGTTCCGTCAAGTCTGGTTCGAGTTTGTGCCGATCCGAGGTCCACTGGCAATCCTGTGCATTTACGAGTTTTGAAGTTGTCTGAGCATTCAACTTTCAGATTAATACTATTAAGGTTCATTTCTCTTCACTAATCCCGTTTGATTTCTATGTGTGCTTCCTTGTTTCCAATATCTGTTTTTATTGTAATTGCTTCTTCGTGGTTGTTGCGTAAATAATTCATGATTGATAGTTGAGTGAGTGCAAATGATTTCACCTTTTCGCTGGGATTCAATTTGTATTAGGCTTGAAAATACTACTGTGTTGGGTAAGATAAATGGATAATTGCAAATTGATTTGTCTTGAACGATGAAGCAAGCCGAAGGATTGGGGCATTAAAAATAATTAAAAATCCAGATCTTAAATCTTCATTGCTTTTGTTTACAGCTTTATTATTCGTTTATATTGTTAGGAGCATGTTTAGGCCGACAACACCGGGTAGGCAAGCTTTTTTTTAGGATTTTCGTTGATTCGAGGTGAGAGGTCGTTCCCGTAGTTAAATTTATTCGGGGAATGCCCCGTGAAATTTGTAAATATTATTATCCGGGGTACTTCCTGAAGAACCATGTATATATTTTGGAGGCCTTGACGAGCATGGCGGAGAAGTCGTAGTATAGGTTAGCTTAGGATTTTTCTTTTCTTTTCCTTTTCATTTTCTTTCATTTAAGTGGAGACGACCTCGAGCCTCTTGTGTGCTTATTCTATTTTTGTGTGTTTTACCTCAATTGAATAATTTAAAAGCCAACTTGATCAAGTACGCAACCGTGATTTTCACGGGACTTGGGGAGTGCCTAACACCTTCTCCCCGAGTCAAATGAACCCCCTTACCCGAATTTCTGGTGCAGACTTAGTTTTGAAGTCTAAAGTATTTTAAAGGAAAATCATTTTAAAAATGGTGGCCTGGCACACCGAACCAATGTCAGGTGGCGACTCTGAGTTATTTCCTTTTAAACACGCATTTTTGTCACTTTCAAAATTCCCTTTTCAAGCCTTTTTACTAAATTCTTTTATTAATTTAAGAGGGTTTAGTGGTAAAGTTTGTTTTTGATAAAAAAAAGGGGTGTGACATCTCTGGCGACTCTGCTGGGGAAAGTTGCGGGTTCGAGCTAGTACTTGATTTTGTTGGCTTTTAAAATATTTGATTGAGGTTTTTGTGCTTTTTCATTTGCTTTATTTGATTTTTATTATGTTTTTATATTTTGTTATTTGCTAGTTGTTTATTTGTTTACAGTTTTTGCTTATGTGTTTACTGCTTTATAACTGTCATCATATGCATTACCCGGTCAATTCTTTCTGAAACAAGTCTCGGAGCACGCGTCGCGTGCACGAAATCTTTGTTGAGTCACCCTTAATTTAGGAGGGGGGCCGTCGGACGTATGGAGTGGGTGGAAAGCTTAAGCAGCCACCATCGACCATACGCTCCCCCGAAGCGACTTGTTAGTGAACCCCAAACTTAGGTCAGCCTTTAGGTCATTTTTGCATCATGTCATTTAGACCTAGCAGGGCTCGGTCCCAGATACCGTGTCCCTTTGTATGAAACTTGTCCAAATTTGGTCAAAATGGGCCCGTGGCCCAAAATGACATGTAATCATCCTATGTGCTAAATGTCCCATCTTTGAGGTAAAAAGGTTAATTGGCGGACCGATGTTCGGGAAAGAAGGGTGAAAAAAATGAAGAAAATAGGGTCCGGATGCATTTTTCTTTCAAAACTTTTCAAGAAAAATCCAAAATTATTTGACGGACCGATGTTTGGGAAAGAAGGGAAAAAATGAAGAAAATAGGGCCCGGTTGCATTTTCTTTCACAACTTTTTCAAGAAAAATCCAAAAAAAGAAGAAAAAGAAAATTCAAAAGATTTTACACTTTTCCATTATTTTTCAAAAATTGAAAATGAAAAATCCAATAAATATTTTACACTTTTCCATCTTTTTTCAAAAAATCCAAAAGAAAAAAGAAGAAAAAACAAAATTCAAAAAGATTTTACACTTTTTTCCATCTTTTTTCAAAAAGATAAAATATAGCTTTTTATAAATTAATTGCATCTTCCCGAACTACGCGAACCTGATTCTCGTCTCTCGGGGCGAGATACGTAGGCAACCCACATAGGGTCCGGTCATCCTAGTAAGTCTTAGGTTCTTGGCTTTGCGGGGTCTTAGCCAAATCTTGCATGTCTAGCCACTTTTGACCACATCGGTCATTCTTGCAAAATAGGGTCATTTTTGCAAAAGTGGTTCAATAAACCCATGTCTTAGGATTTTGAGTCCATAATTAGGTATTATACCAATTTAGGGTCTTTCATTTTCAAGTTTGCATGTTTAGCCACTTTTGGCCACATCGGCCATTCTTGCAAAATGGAGTTATTTTCGCAAAAGTGGTTCAATTATTCATATATTAGAATTTTGAGTCTACAACTAGGAGTCATATTAATCTAAAGTCTTTCATTTTTGAGTTTGCATCTTTAGCCACTTTTTGGCCATATCGGCCACTTTTGCAAAATGAGTTATTTCTTCAAATTAATTTTTTAGGCCATGATCATTGAGAGTAAAAGTCCATATAAGCATTAGTAGGGCATTTTCATATAAGAGTAGTCACCTTTGTTGGGTTTGCATTAATAGTCATCATTGGCCATATGGGTTAATTTTCAAAAATAGCTCAATCGTGTCTTGCATGTGTCCAATAGAAGGTGTCGTGGTGTCGCTTAATGTCTTGAGTCATTGATTCACTTGATCTTACTTTTTCCATTCAGGTATGGAGCGATTTGCTAGAGTTTGAGCATGATATATCCCAGGACCATTCTAGTCAAAGACCATTGCATGCACGAGCTTCTTGAAGAAACTTTTTAATTTTTTTTAGTATATTTTATGATTGTCTTTTAATTTTTAGTCTTGTACAGTCGTATCGAGTCTGTCGGTCTAGTTAAGATTGTCGAGTCTTTTGTTATAGTACTTCCTGTTTTGTATTTGAAAAACCAAAAAATTTATTATAAATGAAAAATTCCAAAAAAGATTTTTGTTTCTTAGTTTATTTTATCCATTACTTTTCAAGAACTACGCTTGATATGATTCATGAGGGGCATGATACGTAGGCAACCTACATAGGGTTCGATCGAGTCATTTTTCTGAAAACTAAAAAAGAAAACTAAAAAAGAAAAAAAAAATAGAATGAATTGTGGATGTGAGAAATGAGAGGAAAGAAAAGAGTGACAATTAAAAGAAAAGGAGGGGAAGGAAGACGGGAAAGCCAAGAAGTGCTAGGAATGAAAGAAAGAGAAGGTTGAAATGAACAAAGTGGGGATGATGCCAAATGACCTTCGTACCCTCGAAGCCATTCTAGAACCGTTAACTGTGACTAGGGGGCATTGCACGCAATATGATATTTCTGTATGATAAATGCTCTAACGCTAACATGTTGGCTTTGTTTTGCTCCTCTTTGTTACTTTCATTGTTATCATAACAGAGGGTGGTTAGTTTGTGGTACTTTGGCAATTCATCCATACAACACAATGTCAAAAGGCAACGTACCCATGGCTAGAAAAGACTTTGACACAAGAGTTGTTAACCCGTCAAGGGAGGTTGAGATGTCGGAGTCTGAATTGAAAGATGAGGTCCAAAGGTTGAAACAATAGATTGGAGAAATGTATCAAGCCGGGATTAAGGAACATCCTCCACCTTCATTCCCTACCAACTATACAAAAAATCATGCCTCCATTCCACCACTATCACAAGTCCAAGTTCCTACTACCGTTGATCTTTCCCCACAACACGCACCAGGCTTCACCCCTTACCACAATTACCCTGGGGCTTCCTCCCAAACTTTCCATGCTCCGCCAGTCAAAACAACCGTATTCCCAGCTCCAGATACCCAAACATTGCACATAATTCTTTACCCGCACATGATGATGCAAGTTTTGTGGGAAAGATGCATGGTGACATGGAATATGAAAGTCCTCTTGGGAAGTTGCTGACTGAAGTTAATGATATTGAAATTGGTGAAGGTCTCGGTAATTTTGATGTGCAATCTAGTGGCTAATATGTTGAGCTTGGTAATTGGAAAGACTCCTTTCTTGGTTGACCAGGGAGGAGTTTTGGTGGTTTATTTTATTGTCATTTTTGCTTGTCCGGGTTATTTCGGGGTTGTAATCCGGATATTATCTTGTGGCTCAAACTCTTCTTCTTCTCATTTTGTCTAGTTTGTTTAGTTGTAGTAACTCGTCTAATGTTCTTTAGGATTGTTCCAAGGTTGCAACACATGTCTGTTTTGCTTGCTTTGTCCAAACCCTGTTCACCATCTGTCTAATGCAATCTCATGTTTTCTATTAGTTTTGGTCAGTTTTTGTTTAGGTTACTTTTTCTCTTATAGTTCTTTTCGTCCTAACTCAAGTGACATGACATGCACGCATAATTCTCAGCCTGATCTTGAAAGCTAGTATGATCATGAAGGAATGGCACAGTTTTGAATATGACAAAAGAGGCATTTGAGGAAATAAGTAAGGATTCATGAATTCTGAGATAAACTAAAGCTTAAATTGAGTGAAACTGAGGCAGTAAGTCTGGAAATCAAGAATTTGATAAGAGCATACAACAAGGAAATATTTCTCAAGCAGTTTGAGGTAAATGTGTCAGTGCTGAAATGCATTCTTCCACATCAATGTAAGGTCGAATCAAGTTTGCTCTGAATTGGCATGGATCATTCATTGGGACAAAGGTATTGCCTGTCGACACTTTCTGTTTGTGATGATGCCATCAATAGATACTGTGCATGATTTCTTTGCTTATCTTCAATTGCACGCTTGTACTTGGCATTCTCAAAGTTTGGTATGACGAAGGCTTTTTATTCTGCTACCCAAACACTTTTATCCTTTGCTACCCATTTTGAGCCCTAATTTTTTATTTCGTACCCCTCTTTTGGAATCAGAAATAGAGTCAGGACCTAGAAAATAAAAAGAAAAAGAGAAAAAGAAGAAAAAAAAAAGACAAAAAAAGAGAGAAAAAAAAGAGAGAAAAAGAAATAGTAACAAAAAGTAATCTTTTGAACTACGTTCGACCTGATTCTTGTCACCACAAGATACGTACGCAGCCTTACGGTACAGTCACACCAAATAAAATATTTTATAATCCCCCGAAATCAATGCTGGGGCAGATTTTCTAAGAAATCCCATCAAAGAAAAAAAATCCAAAAAAAAATTCCCCAAACTTCGTGAAACTGGGGCACAAGTTTTAATTTTGCCAAAAGACATGATTCCAAAAGTTGTAATTTTGAACCCTTTCATCTTGAATTATTTTGAGCCTTCATGCTACCCTTTCTTTCTAACCCATGTCCAAAAGCCTACATTACGGTCCAAAGGAAGACCTTCCGACCAATCATTGAGGATGTCATATCAAGTGTTGGTGAAAGTATGATCTCCCTGCATCATGGGTAATACCTTCGTTCTCAGAACGATGAGAGAAAAGGATAAAATGAGAGAGTCTTATCGGTGAAAACCCTCATGGGCACCATAAGGTGACGGTGAGTTGAGGAAAAAACAAAATGAGAGAGGCTTGATGGTACAAATTCCTCAGGTCACTACAAGTCGACTGAGGATTGTGGATAATATGGTACAATTGAAGCGCTGAAGCCCAGTTTCACGGCGAAGAGGTACAACAAGAGTTGAATATTAGACTTGCTTGAGAGATTAGGCCACTCGATCCAAAGGTGCATGTCATGGTCATTAGGGTTGGTATCCACATTTGATAAGTTTCTACTTTGTAATTTTCTTGTTAAGTATCATCTCTTTCACTTGTCCCTTATTTTGTTCCCCTCGTTTTGTTTGAGTCCCTTCTTGAGTCTGCTTGGTCAGAACAAGTGAGAAATGACTTTAAAATTTTCCACCAGCTTTCCAATTGCACAAAGCGGAGTTCGGCCATGCACATCACAATTGACAAGATTTAGAGTAGGAAGTATGGTGATAACCGAGGTTCAGGCAGTCAAGTGAATCTTGAATTTTGAGAAAATACAAAGATTTAGCAACTCTCAAAATAAATAAAAAAACACAATGCAACAAGTGAATGTGAGAGATTCAAGTCAGAGGTTTTGTGGTCTAATTCCAATCAAAATGTCAAACAACTCCTTGCTAGCCTGAAGCAAGTAATCAAAATGAAGCATGGCAAGGGCAGAAGCAGATGCTCAGGAATAATGCCACAAACTAACCACCACATTTTCAAACTAACAAGATTTTATTTGTATGAAGCAGGAGCAAGAAATTTTTTTTAAGTCCACAGGTACCTCCTATGGGAAAAGCATTGTTCATGGAGCAAAATTATATTCAAAATCATCCAAGATGGGAGCGTGGCTTATGGGATTTAATTTTAAGTTTTCAGGACCCTCCTGGATAATGGGATTTAATTTTAGAATTTTCAGGACCCTCCTGGATAATGGGATTTAATTTTAGAATTTTCAGGACCCTCCTGGATAATGGGATTTAATTTTAAGTTTTCAGGACCCTCCTGGATAATGGGATTTAGTTTTAGAATTTTCAGGACCCTCCTGGATAATGGGATTTAGTTTTAAGTTTTCAGGACCCTCCTGGATAATGGGATTTAATTTTAAGTTTTCGGGACCCTCCTGGATAATGGGATTTAGTTTTAAGTTTTCAGGACCCTCCTGGATAATGGGATTTAATTTTAAGTTTTCAGGACCCTCCTGGATAATGGGATTTAATTTTAAGTTTTCAGGACCCTCCTGGATAATGGGATTTACTTTTAAGTTTTCAGGACCCTCCTGGATAATGGGATTTAGTTTTAAGTTTTCGGGACCCTCCTGGATAATGGGATTTAGTTTTAAGTTTTCGGGACCCTCCTGGATAATGGGATTTAATTTTAAGTTTTTAGGACCCTCCTGGATAATGGGATTTTAATTTTTAGTTTTCAGGACCCTCCTGGATAATGGGATTTAGTTTTAAGTTTTCAGGACCCTCCTGGATAATGGGATTTAGTTTTAAGTTTTCAGGACCCTCCTGGATAATGGGATTTAGTTTTAAGCTTTCAGGACCCTCCTGGATAATGGGATTTAATTTTAAGTTTTCAGGACCCTCCTGGATAATGGGATTTAATTTTAAGTTTTCAGGACCCTCCTGGATAATGGGATTTAGTTTTAAGTTTTCAGGACCCTCCTGGATAATGGGATTTAATTTTAAGTTTTCAGGACCCTCCTGGATAATGGGATTTAATTTTAAGTTTTCAGGACCCTCCTGGATAATGGGATTTAGTTTTAAGTTTTCAGGACCCTCCTGGATAATGGGATTTAGTTTTAAGTTTTCAGGACCCTCCTGGATAATGGGATTTTAATTTTAAGTTTTCAGGACCCTCCTGGATAATGGGATTTAATTTTAAGTTTTCAGGACCCTCCTGGATAATGGGATTTAATTTTAAGTTTTCGGGACCCTCCTGGATAATGGGATTTAATTTTAAGTTTTCAGGACCCTCCTGGATAATGGGATTTAATTTTAAGTTTTCAGGACCCTCCTGGATAATGGGATTTAATTTTAAGTTTTCAGGACCCTCCTGGATAATGGGATTTAATTTTAAGTTTTCGGGACCCTCCTGGATAATGGGATTTAATTTTAAGTTTTCAGGACCCTCCTGGATAATGGGATTCATATTTTTAAGTTTTCGGGACCCTCCTGGATAATGGGATTTAATTTTAAGTTTTCGGGACCCTCCTGGATAATGGGATTTAATTTTAAGTTTTCAGGACCCTCCTGGATAATGGGATTTATTTTTAAGTTTTCGGGACCCTCCTGGATAATGGGATTTAATTTTAAGTTTTCGGGACCCTCCTGGATAATGGGATTTAATTTTAAGTTTTCAGGACCCTCCTGGATAATGGGATTTAATTTTAAGTTTTCAGGACCCTCCTGGATAATGGGATTTAGTTTTAGAATTTTCGGGACCCTCCTGGATAATGGGATTTAATTTTAGAATTTTCAGGACCCTCCTGGATAATGGGATTTAGTTTTAGAATTTTCAGGACCCTCCTGGATAATGGGATTTAATTTTAGAGTTTTCAGGACCCTCCTGGATAATGGGATTTAATTTTAAGTTTTCAGGACCCTCCTGGATAATGGGATTTAGTTTTAAAAGTTCTCAGAACCCTCCAGGATAATGAGATTTAATTTTAAAAGTTTTCAGGACCCTCCTAGATAATGGGATTTGATTTAGAAATCCTAGGACCCTTCTGAATAATGGGATTTAATTTTAAAAGTTTTCGGGACCCTCCTGGATAATGGGATTTAATTTTAAAAGTTCTCAGGACCCTTCTGGATAATGAGATTTAATTTAGAATTCTCAGGACCCTCCTGGATAATGGGATTTATCTTTAAAAGTTCTCAGGACCCTCCTGGATAATGGGATTTAATTTAGAATTTTCAGGACCCTCCTGGATAATGGGATTTAATTTTAGAATTTTCAGGACCCTCATGGATAATGGGATTTAGTTTAAAGTTTTCAGGACCCTCCTGGATAATGGGATTTTAATTTTAAGTTTTAAGGACCCTCCTGGATAATGGGATTTTAATTTTAAGTTTTCGGGACCCTCCTAGATAATGGGATTTTAATTTTTTAATTTTCAGGACCATCCTGGATAATGGGATTTAGTTTTTGAATTTTCAGGACCCTCCTGGATAATGAGATTTAATTTTAAGTTTTCAGGACCCTCCTGGATAATGGGATTTAATTTTAGCATTTTCAGGACCCTCCTTGGGCAGAAACATTTCTTTTGTTTTGTTTGTTTTGTTGTAATGTCGGGCGCCCACCTGGACAACGAGGGAAATCATTTCAGAAATCAGTTCATGCTAGAAGTAGGAGAAGCTCGCGGCAAGAATGCGAGTCAATAATCCGAGGTGATCAACATAAGGAGTTTCAATCCAGAATAGAAAAGAAAAACAAAAAAAAGGAAAAAGAAAAACAAAAAAAAGAGAAAAGGGAGGTGAGTCCAAAATGCAGAGGCCGAGACAAGAGGTGGATCGCTCAATACATGGCTAAAGCCATAAGCATTGTATGTCCGGTTTTGATCCGAAAAGCAGAAGAAAAGGAACTAACACCTACGTCTAGCGAGCATCAAGGTTCAGATCTAAAGTCTGCATGAAGAACCATTCAAGACTCAAGATCAAGCTTCAGAAGACTGAGAGATAGGAATCTTGTAACTCATAGTTAATAGGTTTAGTTAGCCTTTTTCATTTTCTGATCTTGATGTAATAACAGGATCGTGAACCGGAACCTCGACGGCACTCGACTCGACTCTCCACCTTGGTACACTCCATCGTCTCATTCACTTCTGAACTACACGTGGCCTGATTCCTCTATAGCCGGGGATATGTAGGCAGCTCAGATACCAGAGCTCGGTCACATTCTCTTTTCTTCTAGTTGGTCTTTTAAATAAGGGTCAGGTCAAAAATCCTGTCTAGTCGTTCTTTGTCTGAAAATACTTTGTATTTTCAGTCAAAGCGGGGCAGCTGTAGACACGTAATTTTTGACCATCCCCGAAATTTCACTCGTTTTAGCGTAGAATAATTAATTTAGGTGTCATATAGTTATTTACACTAATTTTAACTCTTTTATATTATTTTTATCATAAAATTGAAAAATAAAAAAAATAGTTATATATTATATATATATATAATTTAGTTTAATTAATTAAATTAATTTTTGCATTACGTAATATATTTATCTTATATTAAAGGTAATTTAATTAAGATTTGGGTATTTGTTTTTAACCCAATATTAAGGCCCAAAACATAGAAGCCCAACCATTAACCCCTAACCCTAGTATCCCTTCTCTTCTTCATAACACAAAAAAGAACAAAAAAAGAACCCTAAAAAAAACTTAGAGCACCCAGCCGCCTACCCCCATATCCCTTACCAAAAAAACCCTAGACTACAATACACTACACTACTAGAGCACATAAAGAATACCCCAGCCGCCCACCTTGCCTTCTTCATAACAATACCCAACACAACAAAAAACCTAGCAGCTGAACTATACCCCAGCCGCCCACTTCTTCATAAAAGAACAACAAAAGAAAAAAAAAACCCCTAAAAAAAACTAAGCTACAGCCGCCGGCCACCCCTCTTCTCTAGCAAAAGAGCCGCCGCTCACCACACCTCCACACCGGCAGCCACCATCGACCACCAACGTCGCCCAGCTCCCTCTCGTCAACCACCAGCTCCAAACGAGCTAAAACCATAATAGCCTCACCTTCTCACACCTCTAACCAGCCTGCCTGCCACCACCCAGTCTCGCCTGAAAACACAGCAGCAACTGCCGCCGCCTAAGACCCGGGCTCTCCTTCTTCATCGAGCTGAAGAGCAATACAACCGCCGACCTGCTCCCCTCCACGCCTTCATAGCCGCTGCCTGTCATCCTACTGAGTTGTTGGTCCCTCCTCTACCAGAACTCACCAAAAGCCAGCAGTAGTAGCTCGCCGGAATCCAAACACCACCTTTTAACTCCACCCATCTTTATCTCCAGACACAAACATATACGTACCAACAGTAGACAAAAAGATTTGGACAGAAAATTTAAAAATGATTCATTTGAGATCTTCATGTATATAAAAAGAGTTTTCCGACTTTACATTTCATTCCCGGTGTCGTTCGAGTTCGAGTTCCGTCAAGTCTAGTTCGAGTTTGTGCCGATCCGAGGTCCACTGGCAATCCTGTGCATTTACGAGTTTTGAAGTTGTCTGAGCATTCAACTTTCAGATTAATACTATTAAGGTTCATTTCTCTTCACTAATCCCGTTTGATTTCTATGTGTGCTTCCTTGTTTCCAATATCTGTTTTTATTGTAATTGCTTCTTCGTGGTTGTTGCGTAAATAATTCATGATTGATAGTTGAGTGAGTGCAAATGATTTCACCTTTTCGCTGGGATTCAATTTGTATTAGGCTTGAAAATACTACTGTGTTGGGTAAGATAAATGGATAATTGCAAATTGATTTGTCTTGAACGATGAAGCAAGCCGAAGGATTGGGGCATTAAAAATAATTAAAAATCCAGATCTTAAATCTTCATTGCTTTTGTTTACAGCTTTATTATTCGTTTATATTGTTAGGAGCATGTTTAGGCCGACAACACCGGGTAGGCAAGTTTTTTTTTAGGATTTTCGTTTATTCGAGGTGAGAGGTCGTTCCCGTAGTTAAATTTATTCGGGGAATGCCCCGTGAAATTTGTAAATATTATTATCCGGGGTACGCCCTGAAGAACCATGTATATATTTTGGAGGCCTTGACGAGCATGGCGGAGAAGTCGTAGTATAGGTTAGCTTAGGATTTTTCTTTTCTTTTCCTTTTCATTTTCTTTCATTTAAGTGGAGACGACCTCGAGCCTCTTGTGTGCTTATTCTATTTTTGTGTGTTTTACCTCAATTGAATAATTTAAAAGCCAACTTGATCAAGTACGCAACCGTGATTTTCACGGGACTTGGGGAGTGCCTAACACCTTCTCCCCGAGTCAAATGAGCCCCCTTACCCGAATCTCTGGTGCAGACTAAGTTTTGAAGTCTAAAGTGTTTTAAAGGAAAATCATTTTAAAAACGGTGGCCTGGCACACCGAAATCAATGTCAGGTGGCGACTCTGAGTTAATTTCTTTTAAACACGCATTTTTGTCACTTTCAAAATTGAAAAACCCTTTTCAAGCCTTTTTATTAAAATCTTTTTATTTATTTAAGAGGGTTGAAAAAAAGGGGTCTGACATCCAACACATGCTAGAAAGGATTTCATAACTGAAATGGGGGTCTAAGTGAAAATTTGATATTTTTAAGAGGGGGAGAAGTGGAATTTAATCCCATACTTTCTCCCCAAGTCTCAGCCCTTGCCCATACCTATAAATACTCCCAAAAAGAGTGAAATAGAGGCTGGCTTTTGATAAGAAAAGTTCAGAGAAAAAAATACTAATATAGCAATAGAGTGTTTCTGGGATTTTTCGAGTGAGAACTTGTTGATTTCTTCTGATTTTTGGGTTCCTTGCTCGAATTTGGTCTGGATTTCTACTTGCTTTGCTGTGGGATTCCTGCTTGTTATTGTTGTGTTGTCTTGTTCATTTGGCATTCAATTCCACTGTTGCATTGCTGTCTGAGTTCATTGCTGTGCTTATCTGCCTGATTCCCCTAGACTCATTGGATTTTCATTTTTGATCCAGGTACATCTCTCTTTCAGTTGAAGCTTGTAATGACGAGTTGATAAAAATAAAAATGAAGATCTGGATTATTGTGTTATTTGTTATGTACTAGTTTTTCCTAGACATTTGTAACTTTAATTTGAATCTGTAGTATATTACAGTAGATAGTAGTAGAAAAACAAACACAAAAAGATGTAATAGCTTAGTGATAGAATAAGTAGTATAATAGTAGTAGTGTAGTAGCAGTAGCATATCACTTAGTCTAATTAGGTGAAAACTTCTAAAACATAAGTTAGCATATCACTATTTTCTTCAAAAATCGCTAATTATTCATTCACAGTAAGCTTCTTCGTAAAAATGAAATCACGTAGTTAACCTTACCGTCGTGAATCTGTACATAGACACAAGTAGGATTTAAATCATAGTAAAATCAGTGGTTTAGTAATGCTTAAGTCGTGAAGCCATTCGAATTTAGATATTGGGTTTGTGTATTTGAAAAAAACTGATTTATAAAGTCATTACTCATATAGTTAGTTAATTTTGAGGACCTAAGTTCGGATCTGAGTAATTTTAAAGAGGAAACAGTTAGATAAGGCATCAACCGGATTTGTGATATCTAATAAGTTTGGTTCATGGTAAAACCAGTAGTGTAATTGTGCAATCCTATGCATGATTCCCTTTAGCCTTAGACAATCAATAGATAATTAGCTTAACTGTTCTTCGAGCCTCACATATAATCGAATTGTTCTTCTTAGATTTTTCAACTAGTAAATATTGTAGATGTTAGTGTCAACTCATTAATAGAGGTCGAGATTAGAAACAGTCTTTTAACTCAAGTCTTGTGTATAGTAGATAATTGATTCATGATTTGCTGATAAATTGTATACTGATTTCTCTTTTGATGAATAAAACATTTTGAATTCATTCCTATTTTACATCATTGTTCTGTTTGCATTTATGCTTTTGGTTATTTCGATCTGGTCTGGACCTGTTATATAAAAATGGGCCTAAACTGTGTCGTGAACTTGGTCGAGTGGTCAAGCGCAAGCCTGAACACTGCCTGGGCTTTAAGGCCTGGGCTGGCCCATTGCTTGTCTAAATAAGTGATGTAAAGGTCCAGACCCAAATAACAATAGAAATAATAAGGGTCTGGAATATCTAGTGTCAAACACGGTTAAGGAAAGAACATCCATAGAAAATATAGCTAAGTATTAGGATTGAACCTTAATAATACTTGGGACGAGCCTCGCCCTATATCAAACAACGGGGCCCCCTTAGTAATGAAATAACATAATTAGACTCGGAAAGACTACTAGCTAACTCCATAGTCTTACCCAAAACAACTAAAAGCCGATAGACTACTTAGGGCACGATTTAACGTACTTTCCTTAAATACGAGTGTGCACTTGGTGCAACTCAAATCCCAAATCCCGGCAAAGCCGAAATGTACCAAAAGTCACAGGCGTACTGGTTGCGGTGTGAGTCGAGGCATGTTTTCGCGATGTCGCAAATTCCGTAAAATATATAAGCAAAAAGCACTATATATTGTTAAAATCTATAATGAGTTAAACAAGAGTCGAGAACGACAATTGAGCGACCATGCTAAAACCACGGAACCCGGGAATGCCTAACACCTTCTTCCGGGTTAACAGAGTTCCTTAACCAGATCTTTGTTTCGCAGACATTTTTTGAAAGAGTCAATTTCCTCGGATTCAGGATTAACTGGTGACTTGGGACACCATTATTATCTCAAGTGGCGACTCTGATTAATTACAACAAAATCCCGAACCGATTGTCCTTTAATTGGAAAAACGCCTTCCTCTATGCTATTATATCTGTTTTGGGTATTTGAACGTCGAGGTATACCCTATAAGCGTATTTATATGCTTTTCCTAAAGTGGGGTAGTAAAAAGGGAGGTGTGACAAGGACATGTGGCATATTTTAGGAGAAAGAACCAGTACAGAAACAAAAAAACTCGAAACCGACTTAGAACCCATGACCCTCATGCTCGTTTTTCCTCTCTTAATTTTTTCCCAAACTTCTCTTAAATAAATATTTTTAATCTGTGTAAGAGATTATCTTAGTTTGACAAAGAGATGAGGTTCAAGACATAAGGTTCTGTCATCTCTTTGCTTGTTGCCAATATTTTTTTCTTTACTTCTATTTTCTTATTCCTCACTCCCTTACATTTTTTTCTTCCTCTTCTTATTTTAACAGTAACTCCACCTTGACAATAAAACTACTCGAAGTCGCCCACAATTCTTTGCATATGTATTTTTTCAATCTCATTGATTTAAGAAAAAATTAAAATAGGTGTGGCAGAAAATTTGAAACTTCGGACGAGCTTGATGGAATTCTTTCTCCGGCGATCTCAAAACAATGATAGGAGGTTGATTCCAATTTCGAACAATTATATGAAGCTGGGAAAGTAATTTCTATGGCTAAAACAAATATAGTAAGATTTCATACATGACCAAGTACTCAAGACCATTCATAAAGTCACGCTGGTGCCGAACATTGTGTTTTTGAACCTTATCTCTTTGTCGGACTAAGGAAAAACGAGCATGAGGGTCATGGGTTCTAAGTCGGTTTTGGGTTTTTTTCTTTCTGTACTGGTTCTTTCTCCTAAAATATGCCACGTGTCCCGGCCATTAAAATAGGAGTAAATATAGAACTTTGATGGAGGGCATGGGTAAACTTGGACGAAAAGTATAACGAGGGATAAGATTGAACAATAAAATAAAGTATAGGGATATATCAGGCCCTTTTTCGTATTCAGAATGTGCCACGTGTCTCGGCCGTTAAAATAGGGGCAAATATAGAACTTTGATCGACGGCGAGGGTAAATTTGGACGGAAAGTATAACGGGGGACATGATTGAACAATAAAACAAAGTAGAGGGATATATCAGGCCATTTTTCGTATAATATATTTATAACACTCCTCCCTTAGAAGTTCATTAAAAGATAATGTGCCTCATTAAAACTTTACTATGAAAAATCCCCCCATCTCAAAAAATCTCTCCCTCCCCCCCTCTACCCTCCCCCAGCGTGTGTGCGTTCATATTTTTCTTGTTCTTCTCATCCTTTTTTTGACCTTGCACTCTATTTGAATAATCACTACAAACATCATTAAAGTTTTATTTTCAGACAACCAAAACTTTTTATCACAATACTTTATGGCATACAACTTTAAAAAATCCTGGTAGGCAAAAACAATTAATTAATTTTTATGTGTAATCGTCTCATTGGCCTAACTTAAGACTCACCTAAATTAAACTAAACTCACCCCACATTCTAAGACCATTTTTTTCCATTTATTTCTAAAAATTATTCCACCAATTAGAACTCTCATACACCTATTTTATCCCTAAGCAAACAAAATTCTCTCGTATAGTTAATCACCTTTCTCTTCCTATTTCTTTATATATTAAATTTACATCAATACACCTATTTTTTTTTCATCACAGAAATATCATTCATCATCAATTTTTCTTACTATACTTTACTGCTTCATACAATAAGCTCAATCAAGTTATTATTAAAGTCACATTCACCAATAAGTCGTATTCTTTCATATTCTCAGGCATATGATCTCAAATATTTCTCTTGATTTAACCGTCTTTTCTTTTTAAAAAAATGGCGGTGTTGATATAACCTCAAGAGCATCCATGTACAATAGTTTAATTTATGGACATGGTCGAATATTCAGACAATGATGAACCAATGAAGAATAAAAAGATCGAGGTCCGAGCAAAAACCAAATAAATTATTGGTATAATCAAAATCGGATGCAGAGTTGTCAGGAAATAAACAACAAAAAATATTACAAATGCTCAATGATCATTATTATTGGAAGAAAAATAACTTATTAAACCATAAAATCTTACAAGAACCATTAATTTCAAAGAGTACCTGATTTCACTCAGAATATTGATTTAATAAAAAATATTAATTTAAGAATTAAATTAAGGCCAAATAATCTAAGATGGAGAGGGAGATCCGTGGGTATTGAAGGGTAAAAATCTAAGATGGAGTAGGCTAATAAGTGGATATGGGGTGAGGTTTTAATTTAAGCCAATAGGAAATTAACACATAATAAATAATAAATTTTTTTCTTAATCAAAATAGGGCTGTCAGTTTTTAGGGTATGAGTGGGCCGAAAAGTTGACGTTAGGGGCATGAATGAGCCAGCTTTGCAACGGTGAGGGCAATTTTTACAAAATAGGTGGTCGGAGGGTATGTTTAAACTTAAGCGAATAGTTTAGGGGCAGTTTTAGCCCTTTTCCGTATATTAAAAGCACGAAGGCCCTTAGTAAAATGTCGTTCGTCTTTTTTATCCTTCAAGAATAGACTTTATATTGGACAATATGGTACTTTAAGTTAATTTCCTATTATTTAGGACTTCAAAATCAATTAAAAAATTTATTATTAAATTTTCTTTATTTGAACTTCGAATAAATTCCTAACATTTAGGTTACATAAATCTCTATCTTATTTTACTCGTGTAAATTAGTAGCTTCACCTTACATGTACATTATATATGTACTTATCATAATAGATCTAATTTAGTCTTTAAATATTGAAGTTGACTATATATACAGTCAAAACGAAACGTATACAGATACATTAGTAAGAAAGTATATTTAGTAAGTTTACAAACAACATGGCTACATTTGAAAATAATAATAATTTATAGTAATAACAAATATTACAATATACATACATATTGTAATATATAATTATATCAAATCAAAAGCTCAATTACGATATTGGATAAGTAAAGCCTATATATGATACTCTAATTCATAAATAAAAATTAATATCAACAAATCATACTGTAATTTATAAGAAATTTAAGTAAATCTTCCTACATATTGTAACCAATAAATTTGAGTTTCTCGTTTTATGACAAAGCAAATACTTGTGCTACATAAACACATAAGATTTTATACCTTCAACCAAAGGATTAATATTCTTCACTTTCAGAAACTTTATTTTTGAAGAGTAAAAAGGACGATTAAACTTGTTTGAAATTAATTCTGAATGAAAATTCAATAAAAAATGTTGATCCATTTTTTATCCTCTAAACATATATTTTACCTTAGGCAAAATTACCATATAAATACTTTGATATCAAATTCATGAGACTGAGAGAGTAGGATTATAAAATCTAAGATTTTAGCTTATATAAATCTTTCATTTAATGAATTGGGTAACATAACTATAAGTCATTCCAAAAATATAATAAGCCAAATTAAACAACCTTTTTATCGAAAAATCATTAGAAAAAATGGGTCCAACAATCTCTTAATTGTCTTCGGACAAAATTAAAAAGCACAACAATTTTTTATAGCAATTAAGCAACTAAGATAATCAATAAATTTGAGTTTCTCATTTCATGACAAAGCAAATAATTGTGCTAGATAGACACACAAGATTTATATAATTTATCTGTTGGATATTAGTTTACCGTTCATCCTTTTCGTATTTACTATATTTCTTATATTAATGTTGTTATGTTATTTTATGTTATGTTATGTATTTTATGTTATTTTAGTACGAGTGTATTGATAATACTAATATATATCGTCTCTTGTTGTTGTCTTGAGGCGAGGTCTCCTAGAAACAACCTCCCTGCCTCTCAGGGTAGGGATAAGGTCTGCGTACATATTACCCTCCCCAAATCCCACTTGTAAGATTATACTGAATTGTTGTTATTGTTGTAGTTGCTTTCTATGAGTGTTATGCTAATTCTATAGATATTTAACGGTATTTTTCCTTGTTGCCTTCAGTGTAAACGTTTTTGGATAATTCAATGTATAAAAGAAAGTTTTGAGAAACCAACGAAAGATGCTCCATCAAAAATTTAAATTATTTTGTGGTGCATTCTATTGCTTTTCTTCTATTTTTTCCGTAATATTATTCAAATTCTATTTCTTTCTCTTTCCTTTTTTGGTCTTTTTATTTTTCGTTATATGTTTAGTTGTTTGCAGCATTGTTTTGTTATTCTTTGAGATTATAAGCGGATTCAAAATTTATAATTTATGAGTTTCTATAACGAATTAATATCCAATGACGTATAAATACAGCAGGAAAAAACACTCAAATGATCATCTCATAATATATATATATATATATATATATATATATATATATATATATATATATATATATATATATATATATATATATATATATATATGAACAAAAATTATTGAGTTCTGGTGAACGTGGTCTTCGCGATCTACATGGATACATCACTTATTTGCATGAATTTGAATTTAATTACATATGGTATATTTCATGTGAATATACGTGCCATTAAGCTCTTAGGGAAAAAGTTAGTGATCGGCTTGACATTCTAGTCGACAATAACCTTGAGCAAATTCTTTTTTGAAGTAATGTTCTAATAATGTGTTAATTAATGTTTATTATGCATTCTAGGTTGATGGTATGGTTATTTAGATATCCATTCATCATCTTATTCTTTCATTTTACCGACATTTGTATGAATTATCTTAGACAAATTAAAGGGTGTTACATATTAAAGGGTGTTATAAATTAAAGGCCAAGTCACCATCTCCCTATAAATAGAGGGTTCTATTCCTTTGTAATCCATCCCAAATTCAATAAAAATTCTCTCCCTCTACTTTTCTCTATAATACTATTCTCATTCTTTTATTGTTTTATAACACATTATCAGCACGAGACTTTAACCAATTAAGTAAAAGCTTTGGGATTGAGTACAATGATTGTCAATTGCTCCATGAGCTTCCTTCATGATTAAAGTTTGGATTTGGTAAGTATTTTGCTTTATTTTTCTCTTTTAAATTCTTGAAATTCTAGAATTTGATTTTATATACAAACAAAGACAACAAAGTTTGACTATAACTCTAATTGAGTTTGTAAGAAATTACACCCACATGAAGTGGAAATTTTTTTAGCCCTTGCCATGATCAAATTCATGTATGATTGTGGACAAACTATTGAAAATCCGTCCCATTGAATAAACACCAGAAACCAACAATATTTTTTCGACACAGAAATGAGCATAACTCCCTCATACATTGTTCAAATTCGATGATTCTTTTTACTATGGCTCCGAAATTACAATGCGGATCTAATGGTACAATAAAAACTTAATTTAGAGCTTATTTGCTAAATATGGTACACTTTAAGTCCAAAGAAATAATGTTGAAACATCAAATAAGAGATCGATACAACCTGAAACACAACTGAGGCCCCCGAGACCCGAACCAATCATACCAACCAATACCAAAATACATTACGAACTTGCTCGAGTGTAATGACCTGACCCGTCGTCACAAGAGTTACCGCCCCGTTTTTCGCGTCTTATGCTTCTATATATTTCATTATATGTGTTTGGAGAATTTGAAGTAACTCGGATAGAGTTCGGTTAGAAATGAGGCAATTAGTCTCTTTATGGGAAGGTTAGTTTGGAAAAGTCAACTGAATATTGATTTATGAGTTAGATGGCTCGAAATGGATTTTTGATGATTTGACTAGTTTCACGGGATGATTTGTGACTTAGGAGCGCAATCAGAATTGAATTTGGAGGTCCTATGTAGAATTAAGCTTAATTGACTAAGGTTGGATTTTGATGAATTCTAGTTGATAGGTGAGATTTTGATCCGAGGGTCGAAATAGAATTTCAAGAGTTGTTGTAGCTTCGATATGTGATTTGTGATGCGTGTGCAAAATTTCAGGTCATTCGGACGTCGTTTGGTTGGGTTTTTGATCGAATGCGCGTTTCAGAAGTTTTTGAAGAACTTAAGCTTGAATCAGATGTAAATTGATGATTTCAGTGTTGTTAGGTATATTTTGATGATTGGAAAAAGTTTGGATGATATTTTGAAATATGTTGGGGCCTTTGGTTGAGGTCCCGGGGGCCTCGGGTGTGTTTCAGGTTGTGATCACGCAATTATTTGATGTTTCAACGTCGTATCTTTGGACATAAAGGGGTATCATATTGAACAAATAAGATCTGATTACTGCTTTGAATGAAGCATTAGATCTGTATAGTAATTATGGACCCGTAGCAAAAAGAATCATCGAATTTGGACATGGTATGAGGATTTTATGGCCATTTTACTAAGGTTGCCCAGATTTCAGGTTAATGACGAAATTGTCCCTGACGGCGTATAAAAAACCTACACTATTTACAAATCTTAAAACCTATATATCTCCTTCATTATAATGTCAAATTGAGTGATTCAAATGCCTAAATTCATTAGAATTTTACAAGAAATTCATTGGGAGCGGTAAAACGTATGAATAGTATACTTATAATGAGCAGGTCGAGTTTTCTTCCAATTTTGGAACGGGAAGAAGCTTTTGAGGCGATTATTTTAGAGAGAATTCATGAGATTTCATTAGGTAAGAGTTCTTAGACTCGGATTATGTTGCTATTACGTAAAAATATAGATAAAATAATGAAAAACCAAGGATTTAAGGGGTAAAAATGTAGGTTAGAGCTTGAAACCTAAGAATGTGTAAAGTTAGAATTTGAGGAGACAAACTGATTTCGATTTTGATGGACTTTATATGTACGGACTCGTGGCGAGACGAGAAATCCGTTGGTATGATTTTAAAATTTTTTTGAGAAGCGGGCCAGGGGCTCGAGTTTTACCAACTTCATGAATTTTAGTACTTTTCGAGTATTTTTGATTGGGTTATGTTTCTTTAACCCATATTTATGTAGTCGCAGTGGTTTTGACTAGATTCGATGTGCAAGGAGGTCGATACGAAAGGAAAAGGCATTGCGGACCAGTCTACAGCCGGTTAGAGGTGAGTAGTTGCTGTATATGATGGTCTGAGGGTTTGAAACCCCAGCTTATCACATTGTGACGCTATTTAGGGCGTGACTCACATCTTATGGAATGTGCGGAATCACTTATGACTGGGGATTGTGACTTGGTCCATCCCGAACAAGAATATTTCTATATTGGCGATTAATACGCACCATGTATTGAATATATCTGGGCTTATTGCCGTGCTTGGGGCCATGTGCCGATCTGTAGCATCCTCATAGGATGAATATCATTGTGATAGCATGCTTTGTATAATCATTTATCTCAATCCTGTGCTTAATCACTGTTATGAAATGTTAAGTCATTTTTCCTGAAGTTAAATATCTAAAGTATATTCTTCTTAATAAATTGGAAACTGGGAAATTAATTGAATTTGTTACGTGACTCATATGCATACTGTGGACTGAGTATGGATCGGGTTGTACGTCGCAACGAATGTTATGATTGAGTATGGATCGGGCTGCACGCCGCAGCGAATGTTATGGTTATATTGCGCTTGGGCTGAAGGAGCCCATCCGGAGTTTGTACACACCCCCAGTGAGCGTCGTTGATGTTAAATGGATCGGGCTATGCGTCGTAGCAGTCATGTGCATTGTATTGCATTCATGCATTGTTATTTACTTGTTCTAGTTGTAATTTCTTGTTGTTGTTGTTGGTTCATAGTAAGGTATCAGACTGTTAGTTTTAGCTTTACTTTGTGGCATTTCGTGGATTTATTATCTTCAGACATTTTATATGCTTATTACTCACTAAGTCGGTAATACTCACCCCTACTCCATGCACCTTGTGTGCAGATTCAGGTACACCTGAGGCTTATCTAAGTAGTCTTTGTTCCGGAGTTTATCAGAGTTGTTGAGGTGGCTGCTTGACGTTCGCAGGACCTGGCTACTCTTCCTATTTTAGTTGTTGAGGTATATATATATATATATATATATTCCCAGACTTGTGTATTTTCGTTCAGATATTATTATCCAGTTTTGTTTAGAGGCTCTATACTCGTGACCTCATATCTTTTGTGAGTGTTTTATCAGATTTCAAACTTTCTCAGTATTATTTTGTTGTAATGAGCAAATTTGGCTCGATGTGCATCTCCTTATGTGATATCTATGCGTCGATCGGGTGGCATACCGCCATGTGTATGTTATCCGAATCGGGTTGCACGCCGCAACAGTGTAATATCGAGTATAGTTTTCTATATGCCATCTTTGTATGCCTTGCTTCCTATTTTCCAAGAAAAGTCTGTGTTAGTGCGTAGGATTTGAGAATTCCTTCCAAAGCTCGTTTTCTTTAGTACCGCATTAGAATTGGTAGCCTATTGGCACATGGGGCATCATATGTGACATTTAAATATGTCTGGAGTGGCTTATTGCCCGAGCAATTCGTACTAGGTGAGACGAGATCATTGAATTTGAGATCGGTGTAATCTGAGTATATGAAGTAAAGAGCTAAGACCATTGTTTGGTTCAAAATAAAGTGACAGTTCTTGCCAAGAGTATAAAACTAATGAATTGTTATCCCAACGGTGGCTAAGAATGTATATAGATATCATCCGTTGTGTCATTATTGTAAGAATTTGCACAAGGCATGTGTATGTCATGCAGATCATGGGATGTGTAGTGATTCCTTCTAAGCGATTAGATAAGAGAGCTTCAGATGATTAGGAAAGATGGTAAGTGAAAGCGATTTGACGCGAGTATGTATTTCAAAAAATTGTAATGTGATTAAACTGATTCAATTTGAGTAGTATTGCGGCATATTCTTGTTGCGTCCACTAGTAGTATTCGGGTTTGCTTGGTAGCACAGGTAAATATTGAGTATCTGTCGTGGAATAATTAGGTATCAAATGGGTGCATGTATTCACACGATGGAAACTGGGATCATGTATGATGATTTGTGTGTTATATGGAGTTCTAATGTACAGGGTATGCCTGTGGCGGTGGATCTTTATTCGCTGGTATGTTATATTGTGGATATGATGTTGGAATTCGGACTGGTTGTCGTAGTGTTGGGTGATTTTTAACTATTGCATTAGGGGCTATGCCAGAAATGCCACGGGTTAAGTGGTGAAGTGTGTTAGAATATGTTTTAGCAGAATGATTTATATTTCAAAGAACCAGTGGATAGCTAGGAAGGAGTATTTTCTTAATTGAGCAATTGTGATAGATGTCAGTATAGAGGTTGCTATCATTGATCCCGTTAAAATTCGGACTGGTTGTCGTAGTGTTGGTTGATTTTTAACTATTGAATTAGGGGCTACACTAGAAATGCCACGGGTTAAGTGGTGAAGTGCGTTAGAATATATTTTAGCAGAATGATTTATATTTCAAAGAACCAGTGGACAGCTAGGAAGAAGTACTTTCTTAATTGGGCAATTGTGTTATATGTCAGTGCAGAGGTTGCTATCATTGATCCCGTTCCATTATTGAGAGACTTTTCGGATTCATTTCCTGTGGTCGGGCATATAACTGGGTGAGATTGTGGATTTTAGTATTTATTTGGTTCCTTCGGCAGGAGTTAGAGAAGTGGAAGAAACATTTTCAGGCTCCTTGGTACTGAGTTCGTTGGCAGGCCGATATGGCTACGCATTTAGCTTGAGTTAGCTTGGTTGACCCTGAGTTGTACTGTTGAGGAATAGGTTGAGTCTATCGTTATTGATATTTTTAGCGATCTGAGGAAAGCTATGAGTTATTTTTCAATGTTGTGAGACATTGTGATTTGTTAGTTATGGGCACATGTGGTGCGGTTCCATTGAGAATTCATAGAAAAAGCCGAGCGGGGAGAGTAATTGAGTGTTGCTCGGTGTATGGAGCATTGGTTACGGTCTATCATGTCATGTGTTGTGTGTTCTCTGTTTCATCGTGGGTGTAATGAATTGCGTTAGTTTCCGACATCAAATGTGCGTGGTTGTTGATTTTGAGCATAACGACTTGAGGTGCTTCAGGTGTAACGGTGTTGGGATAGGATCGCACATTTTAGCGAGACTACGAGAGTTATGATCTTTCGAGGTAGATTCAGGCATTCTATTTCTATGATGTGAGATGGGGTCTCAGCCTTGTATTGTAATGGTTTTGATGAGTTTTAGGTACAACTCTTTCGTTGAGTCATTTGCTATGATTTGAGTGTGTTTAGATAGTTTCTTACTGGTGCGTATATTATTCAAGATGTGGTTTAGACTTATATTAAGGTATCATATCATGAGAGTGGTGTTGGATTTATTAATGAATACAAAAAGATTTGATCTCAGCTTGTTAGGAAGATAATATTGAGGTTTGACCCGAAAATCTGTTGTGATATTAGTCAAGGGAAGTAGTTTCATGAATGGTTGATCTGACAAATGATTATGATTTATAGCGTGTTTCATTCATTGTTGGTAGTATAGGAAAGTGTGGGAATAAGGCTTTAGATAATAAGAGGTTCTCTGCCGGCAATTGGTTCCTGGGGATAACTAATGTGAATAGAAGTTATGATTCCAAGTGTTTGGTTTAGGCGGTATATCATATGTTTTCACCTGAGGGTGCAAGTATGGGTTATTACAGCTGGTTCGGGGCTGGTTTGGGCTTACTCTGAGTATATATGTGAATTTCTAATCTTGTGTATGCTTTTCGGAAAGTGCGATGTGGTTCTATGGTTTGGTTTATTGATTAATTGGATTGTGAAAGTTCGGTTGTATTGTATTATCGGGTCTATGCGAGATAGGGTGACGAGAGATCACCCCAGGTATATCGTTGGTAAGATCATTCAGCTACTGGTTGGCTTCTAGAACAACTCTCGATACGCTCGAAGACGCTGCTCGAAAACGAGCGTTTGTTTAAGTTAGGGAGGATTTAACGACCTGACCCGTCGTCATGGGAGTTACTGCCCCATTTTCCCCGTTTTATACTTCCATATGTTTCATTATATGTGTTTGAAAAATTTGAAGTAATTCGGATAGAGTTCGGTTAGAAATGAGGCAATTAGTCTCTTTATGGGAATGTTAGTTTGGAAAAGTCAACCAAATATTGACTTATGAGTTAGAGGCTCGGAGTGGATTTTTGATGATTCAACTAGTTTCAGGGGATGATTTTTGACTTTGGAGCGCAATCGGAATTGAATTTGGAGGTCCGGTGTAGAATTAGGCTTGAATTGGCTAAGGTTGGATTTTGGCGAATTCCGGTTGATAGGTGGGATTTTGATCCGAGGGTCGGAATGGAATGCTGAGAGTTGTTGTAACTTCAATATGTGATTTTGATGTGTGTTCAAAATTTCAGGTCATTCGGACGTTGTTTAGTTGGGTTTTTGATCGAATGCGTGTTTGAGAAGTTTTTGAAGAACTTAGGGTTGAATCCGATGTGAATTGATGATTTTAGTGTTGTTAGGTGTGTTTTTATGATTGGAACAAGTTTTGATTATATTTTGGGATATGTTGGTGCCTTTGGTTGAGGTATTGGGGGCCTCGGGTGTATTTCGGATTGTGATCACGCTCTTATTTGATGTTTTAACATCGTATCTCTGGACATAAAGGGGTACCATATTGGACAAATGAGCTCCGATTACTGTTTTGAATGAAGCATTAGATCCGTATCATAACTACAGACCCGCAGCAAAAAGAATTATCGAATTTGGATATCGTATGAGGATTTTATGGTCATTTTACTAATGTTGCCCAAATTTTCAGGTTAATGACAAAATTGCCCCTGACAGCGTATTAAAAACATGCAATGCAAATCTTAAAACATGTATATCTCCTTCATTATAAGGTCAAATTGAGTGATTCAAAAGTCTAAATTTATTAGAATTTCACAAGGAATCCATTGTAAGCAGTAAAACGCGTGAATAGTATACCTATAATGAGCAGGTCGAGTTTTCTTCCAATTTTGGAATAGGAAGAAGCTTTTGAGGCAATTTTTTTAGAGAGAATTCATGGAATTTCATCAGGTAAGAGTTCCTAGACTCGGATTATGTTTTTATGATGTAAAAAAATATTAAACGCTGAAATACCAAGGATTTAAGGGGTAAAAATGGAGGTTAGGGCTTGAAACCTAAGAAAGTGTAAAGTTAGAATTTAAGGGGTCAAACAGACTCCGATTTTGATAAACTTTATATGTACGGACTCGTGGCAAGATGAGGAATCTGTTGGTATAATTTTTAGAATTTTTTGAGAAGCGGGCTTGGGGCTCGGGTTTTACCAACTTCGTGAATTTTAGTACTTTTTAAGTATTTTTGATTGAGTTATGTTTTTTTGACCCATATTTATGTAGACGCTGTGATTTTGACTAGATTCGACGCGCGAGGAGGTCGATACGAAAGGAAAAGATATTGCGGACCAGTCTACGGCTGGTTAGAGGTGAGTAGTTGGTGTATATGATGGCCTGAGGGTTTGAAACCCCGGCTTATCACATTGTGACGCTATTTAGGGCGTGACTCGTATCCCATGGCAGGTGCGAGATTGTTTATGACTAGAGATTGTGACTTGGTCCATCCCGAACAAGAATGTTTATATATTGGCGATTGATACGCACCATGTATTGAATATATCTGGGCTTATTACCGTGTTTGGGGCCTTGTGCTGATCTGTAGCATCCTCAGAGGATGAATATCATTGTGATAGCATGCTTTATATAATCATTGATTTCAGCCATGTGCTTAATCACTATTATCAAAATGCTAAATCATTTTTTTTTTGAAGTTAAATATCTAAAGTATATTCTTCTTAATAAATTAGAAACTGGAAAATTAATTGAATATGTTATGTGAATCATATGCATACTGTGGACTGAGTATGGATCGGGCTGCACGCCGCAACGAATGTTATGATTGAGTATGGATCGGATTGCACGCCACAACGAATGTTACGATTATATTGCACTTGGGCTGAAGGAGCCCCGCCGGAGTCTGTACACACCCCAATGAGCATCGTCGACGTTAAATGAATCGGGCTATGTGTCGTAGCGGTCATGTGCATTGCATTGCATTCATGCATTGTTATTTACTTGTTCTAGCTGTCATTTCATGTTGCTGTTGGTTCGTAGTAAGGTATCAGACTGTTAGTTTTAGCTTTACTTTGTGGCAATTCGTGGATTTCTTATCTTTAGACATTTTATATGCTTATTACTCACTGAGTACTTAGTACTCGCCCATACTCCCTGCATATTGTGTGCAGATTCAGGTACACCTGAGGCTTAGCTGACTACTCTTCCTATTTCAGTTATATATATATATACACACACACACACACACACACACACACACACACACATATTCCTAGACTTGTGTATTCTCATTTTGATATTATTATCCAGTATTGTTTAGAGGCTTTAGACTCGTAACCCCAGATCTTTTGGGAGTGTTTTATCAGATTTCGAAATTTCTTAATATTATTCCTCTATAAATATTGGATTATTATTCTAAAACTATTATATTCTCCTTAAATTGTCGGTTGTGAGGTTTAAGGTTGATTTGTGAGCGATTGTTGGTCAGGCTTTCCTAGCTTTAGGGTTGGGCACCATCACGACCGGGTTTGGGTCGTGACATCGAGGCCTCAAATCATATCAAACAATGCTTAAACCGTGAATCAACCTCCAATCCAAACTTTATGAACTTTAGAATTTCGAACTTCTACTTTCAATATTTAAACCTATCAAATCACGTCCGATTGACTTCACTCGACTCTCGACGGCACTCGACTCGACTCTCCACCTCGGTAAACTCCATCATCTCATTCACCTTTGAACTACACGTGGCCTGATTCCTCTATAGCCGGGGATATGTAGGCAGCTTAAATACCAGAGCTCGGTCACATTCTCTTTTCTTCTAGTTGGTCATTTAAATAAGGGTCAGGTCAAAAATCCTGTCTAGTCGTTCTTTGTCTGAAAATACTTTGTATTTTCAGTCAAAGAGGGGCAGCTGTAGACACGTAATTTTTGACCCTACCCTAAATTTAACCCATTTTAGCGTAGAATATTTAATTTTAGGTTTCATATAGTTATTTCCACTAATTTTAACTCTTTTACATTATTTTTATCCAAAATTGAAAATACAAAAAAATAGTTTCACTTTTAGTTTTTAATTTTAATTTAATTAATTAGGAATGATTTCATAATTTTGTAGTTATTATTTTAGGAATTCATAGTTTTAGTCTAGTAGTATTAAAGGGCCACTTTTTAAGGGTAAATTTGGCCCAATTCATATATAGTCCATTATTCTCAAACCCACACAACCTAAAACCCATAACCCCTTATCTTCTAGAATAATCTAAAAAAAAAAAAATGAAAATCCTAAACCTAAAGGCCTCCAGCGGCCACTTCTCATCTTCAATAACAAGACAAATAAAAAACCCTAACAGTGAAGAGAAAGACTACCCTGCCGCCCACCCCATCTCCATGACCTAGAGAACAACCAACAACAAGAACACAACCATAGCTGAAACTAATACCCCAGCCGCCACCCCTTGTGATTGACACCAAAAGAACAAAAAAACAACAAACAAAAAACCCTAGAGTCTCTAGCTGAAAGACCTCCCCGCCGCCGACCCCTCATCAACAACAACCAACGGCCAGCAGCACAAAAAAACACCCCTGCCACCGCCTCCAGTCCTCACCTCCGCCGGTCGCCCCACACCACACTACCCTACAGCCACCGCTAACCCTATCCAAAACCAGTAGAGCCGCCACCCCTTTGTGTCATTGACCCCAGAAGAAAACCAAGAGAACAATACAATGAAAAAACCCTAGCAGAAGAAGCCGCCGCCTTTCATCTCCTCCTCGCCGGACCGCCGTCGCGCCACCAGCTCTCCTTCTTCAACAGAAGAACACCAGCCGCAAAAAAGCAGAAGGGCAGCCGCCACTTCTGATTCTTGGCTCCTCAACAACAAACAAGGAGAAGAGCCGCCAACCTTTCACCAAGACAGCGGCCAGCCACTACACACACCCATCAATAGCCCCATCTCCACCTCTGCCGTGCCCCAGCCACCTTAAATCCGCCGGATTTCGCCTCCTCACCGAGCCAGCGACGATTCCGCTGATAAACGCGCTCACATAACAAAAAGTCTTCTTCTTCTAATATTTTGGATTTTCAAACATAGAGTTCGACCGAGCTAGAGGTGTTGTTCGCAGTGTGGTTCTCGATCCCGTTTGAGTTTGATTGTTTTCTCAAGTTTTAGTTGTAACATTCGCTCGATTCATGTCCTTGTATCACTGAAAATTTCATCAATTAAAAGTTTGATTTCAGTTTCTATGGTTGTTTGAAGTTCTATTAATCGGAAAACAATTTCAGTTCTTAAGCCTCATTTTGCTGCTGAAGTTTCGTTAATTTGAGTCCATTTCGGAGCTCGTGTGCGAGATTCGTTTGGAGATGAGCATTGAGTTAACGAATTACATAGTTGCTGTTTTGTTCGAGCTTGTTACTGCTACTGCTGTTTCGTTTCTTTTGGGTCATGTTGATTTACTTCCTGTTTCAAAAGTTACGGGATGTGATTGAGGTTGAGCCCATTTCGGAGCTCGTGTGCGAGATTCGTTTGGAGATGAGAGTGCTAGATATTGGTTGAGGTCTTAAGTTCATGATTCCAGTCTAAAAACGCTGCTGCTTCTTCTTCTTTGATTTCGAAACCATGGAACCCGACGGAGTTTCATTGAGTTCGTTCTGGCGCCTGAGCTTCTTTGGTCCCGGCTTTTGTCCGTATCACTGTTGTTATTAAATCACTTCCTGAGGTTCATTCTTTCCCCTCTTATCCTTTTCTTTTGCATTAGTCTATGTTTGTTTGCACACCATGTTTTAATTGTTGCTTTGTTAATGATTTTTGATTTCCCCGTTTTGGATCCATTTGGTTTGAATCGTTGATTGAGCTTTAATCATGATGCCTCCTATGGTAATAATAACATGCTTTAGGCTAACAACACTTGGGTAGGCAAGCTTTAGGATTTTGCTTTTGATTTCGAGGTGAGAGGTCGTTCCCTTAGTCAAATATATCCGGGGAATGCCCCGAGGGATTTGTACATATTATTATCCGGGGTATGCCCCGAAGAAGTATGTAAATATTTTGGAGGCCTTGACGAGCACGGTGGAGAAGCCGTAGTATCAGTTAGCTTAAGACATTTCTTTCCTTTTCATTTTCTTTCATTTAGGTGGGGACGACCTCGAGCCTCTTGTGTGCTTATTCTATTTTTATGTGTTTTACCTCAATTTGAATGTTTTGAAAGCCAACTTGATCGAGTACGCAACCGTGACTTTCACGGGACTTGGGGAGGGCCTAACACCTTCTCCCCGAGTCAAATGAACCCCCTTACCCGAATCTCTGGTGCAGACTTAGTTTTGAAGTCTCACTACCAGAAAATGTGCCTATTGGAACAGTTATTTTAGCAACGGTTCACAAACCGTTGCCATAGAACATGTATGGTAACGGTTATAACCGTTACAGTAGCATTTAGGTGATATTAGCACACTTTAACTATAGAACCGTTACAATTGTAAAATAACCGTTGCCATAGATGCATCTGGCGCAACGGTTATATGAACCGTCCCAATAAATCTATCTACGGGAACGGTTAAGTTGTATAAATTTCTATTGGAACGGTTATTTTTTCTCTCTTATTTTCCCTCTTAAATTTTATTACACCCGCCAAAACAATCCCTATTCTTTTTATTTTTAATAATTTAGTAATACATATTAAATAAAAAAACTTGGTCACTTAATTTCCCACTAACCAGGCGATACCCCAAATATTTCGAGCCATCTCTTCTTCTTCACTGCGATATAGGCGATACCCCCAAATTTCCCACTATCAAAATCTTCTTCTTCTTCTTCGATGACCTAGGTCATCTTCTTCTTCACTGAAATATAGACGATACCCCATCTCTCTCTCTCTCTGATGACCTAGGGTTCGTTGTTTTTGTGAATATTTGAACAAATTGGGTTTGGGGTTTTATTCTAATTGGTGTCGAGAAGTTGTGGATGAAGCTTGGATTCATTTGTTTGGTGTCAACAATCAAATTTTTGGTGCTAAAGCTCGAAGAACGGCTTCAAATTTCTTGAGTTTAGTGCCTGAAGCTGTTGCGTTGCGTATGCACTCCTCGACGCATCAGGTATTCTTTCTCTACGCTTAAACTTGTGTCATTTTATGGATTTTTATGCGTATGAGTTGGTTCGGGGGTTCCGTCCCGTTGGGTTGTGGCTTTATTATGTGTATATACAGAGTTTGCTTTGTATGTATCTTATCGAGGATTGTAAAATTTGTCAGATATTCCAAGGATTAGACTTTGAGACATAGGGATAGCATGTAATCTGTATATATTTTTTACCTCTTGACAAAATTGTTAAGTTACTATTTCCACTCCACATGTTAAAAGCCTATTATCTTCTCAGAAATTCCATGTTTTTTTTAACTTATGAAAAACAGATAGTTGAAAATAGTCAATAACTCAAAGCCGCAGTGATTCATGGCGATAACTAACCATTTGAGTTCGAAAAATGATACGAGTAAGACTGAACTTCATTACTATTATTTGGGATAAATCGATTTGAATCTGTGAATTCGACTCACGTTGTGTAAGCCTGTTTTTTTTAGTATTGAACTGCATTCGCAGTTCGACTTGAGGCTGCTATTGTATGGAGAGCACCTTGTATCAGATATAGTGCTCTCTTATTGTCATGTCATGTAGCTTGGTTTCTTGTATGATTACTTCAAGAAAAGCAATGAGATCTCATATTTTAGCATCAGGGGTTCATCAGCAAGTGTTCTTGCTGTAGTTTTAGAAGCCTATATTCCAAGAATTGCCAAAAGAAGAACTAGGAACTTCATATTAAAGAAATTCTTTATAAAGAAGACAATTGTAAGCTGTAGGTAATGGTGTATATATTCCTTTGGAGATACTGGTATATATAGATTCTTGAATTTGAATTTGCCTCTAGTTGAATGATCTTCCATGAGATGTATTAGTATGAAAATAGCAGTGTTATCATTCCTGTGAGACTAGTATTAGTCCGGTTTATTGATTCAGCAATATGTGTCTAATAGTCATCTCAAGTTCCCATATGCTTTAAGTATGTCAGATAGACTGCAAACTTGAAAATCTGTCCTTTGCATCTGAAAATAAAGTAGTCACTCCTTCCAATCGAAGGATAAGTTGTTAGCTGGGTATCTTGTTGTTAGCATGTGCAAACTTTTACAAACTAGTGGCTAAAGGTCCAGTGACAAGGGGTAAAGACTATACTCCTACTGCTCTTACTATCGAAGTTCTATCGGAATCTTATGTCTTTCCCTCGCCAGTTATTTATAGCTTCCTTTAAGGGCCCTTCACTGCCTATTGTACACCTAAGAGATAAAGGAATAGCTCCAGATTTGCTTTTAGCCCTTTCCAGGGGGAAAATCCTGTCATTAAATACTGCATTTCCTGAGGCTCCTGTTATTGGGAAACTTCACAGCTATTAAGACTTTCCATCTATGAATCCCAAGAGTATTAAGCAAAGGGATCAAAGGTTCAACTCTTTCAAAACATGGTCTGGTAACCTTGAGAGACAATTAACAAATTTGCATGGAAAGAATCTGGAAGCACAACAAGAATCGAATACTGCAGAGAGAGAAAATATCCCTGGACATCGATACTTTGATGCGGTGGAGGGATCAGAATTGGACACTCTACGGGTAAGCTTTTCTCCTTCGTTTCACCCACCTAGTTTAGTGGTCTGCTGAAATTTGCTTCAGATGTAGATATCTTTAAAGATTACTAGCATGTGATATCATGAATGTATCAATGCATTTCAGTTTTGATCTTTTATGGGTGTCAACGGCGTATATCCAAGATATGTTTTTCTACCGATAGATGGCCTGAAAAAGTTCCCTTCATACGGACAATTACATTGCCCATCACTTGTATATATGCTATATCTTCCACACACCATTGGGTACCCGCAGTTTCCTACATCAGATTCAGATGTCCAAACATCAGATACCACTTTCCAATCAAGCTCATATATGTCAAATTGGTATAGCCGTAAATGTCCATTATGCTCAAGCATCATTAATGGAGCAAAAGTAGACGCGAGGCTAAGGGTAGGAGCATCAAAACTTAAACCAGTATCGTTTGTATAATCTGAAGCATAGTAATATTGAGGTGGATTAGTATCTGTGTACGCCACAAGGCTTCCGTTAAGAATAGTAAGCGAAAATAAACCTTGACTCTTATTGGATGATCAAACGACTGCCAAATTGCTCGATTTCTCTTATCAAAGAGCACGAGATTCCCTCTTTCTGTCAAGTTTAATCCTGAAATAAATTTGCCAGTAGTATTAGTGGACCAAACAAGAGTACCATCAGAATCTAACAAGACCAAGTTGCCATCTCGGCCTAGTTGCAACGTCGCATTGGCTTTCACTGGACGGTTCCTGTTAGCAGACCAAACTAACTGGGGGTAATGTGTTTGGCTTGAGATACTAGCTCTAGCTATTAGATGGCTTTGAGACGGATTTATTCTGTCCGAAGCAATTTCGGAGGATTTATTGGACGGTTCAAGTATTTATGTTTGTGATTCTTCTTATGCATTATTCTTTACTTTGCCATTATAGCTTGATAGTTTAAAAGTCTTGGTGTTTGGTAATAATATCAGATTGTTATTGCGTATAATTTGTTGAGATGAATAAGTTGGATTAATAAAAGAAGAAAAAAACAGTTAAATGCTTGAGTATTCTTAGACCGGATTATGTTGAAGGTTAATAACTTTATTTATGCTCTTTTGTAGGTGGTGGAGTTGATCAACAAATGGATGTTGAAGACAATGAAGAATTAGACCTTACTTGAAATGAATTTTGTATTGTTATAGCTAAATGTTCTAGGAATCTTTTGTTGCCAACCTTTTTGAAACTTATTTAATATCTTGAAATGTACTAAACCACTCATGGGTTAGAATATTTAGCTTTATGGATAATTTTGTATTATTAATAGTTTCATTTTATGATGTGTTTAAATTTTAGTGTTATTATAATTTATTATATGCATAAATATATATTTATAACAGAGGTTATTTTGATTTTAATTGAACCGATACATACAGAACCGTCCCAATAGGACACTAAAACCGTTCCAGTAGATAATGTAAACCGTTGCAATAGGTTCCACAAATTATTCCAAAACTAATATAACCGTTACGATAGCCTAAAGCAACCGTAGCTATATCCAACATAACCGTAGCAATAGTTTACGTAAGTGTTGCTATAAATAATATGGTAACGGTTAAAAACCGTTGTAGAAACTATACAGCAACGGTTTTGAACCGTTCTAATTGAAAAAAATGACCGTACTAATAGAGAAAGAAAAAACCGTTGCCATAGACCTATCTATTGTTACGGCGACGCAAACCGTTGCAAGAACCGTTCCAGTAGACCTATAGGTACGCCGGCTGATGTAACGGTTGTTTAACCGTTCCTATATCCATATGGCAACGGTTTTGCTGTCTATGGGAACGGTTTTGCAACCGTTCCTGTAGACCAATTTTTCAGTAGTGTCTAAAGTGTTTTAAAGGAAAATCATTTAAAAAAAACGGTGGCCTGGCACACCGAAATCAATTGTCAGGTGGCGACTCTGAGTTAATTCCTTTTGAACACCATTTTTGTCACCTTCAAAATTGAAAAACCCTTTTCAAGCTTTTTCACTAAATTCTTTTATTTATTTAAGAGGGTTTAGTAGGAAGGTTTTGGTTTAAAAAAAGCGGTGTGACAATAGTATTTTATAGTCAATAAAATTTTAAAAAAAGTTTCAAAGATATTTGTATTTAATATTAAGTTTTTAAAAGTTTTATCGGTTAATATTATTTATTTGAAAGTATTAACCTAATGTGTCATTATGCTTAATGTGAGTATTTTATTTATTAAATTAATGGGTATGGCTTGGCTGATAAATCATTGAGTTTTGATAATATATTTCATCAAGCATGATTAAGAACGTTGACTTGAGATTTGTTCAATGTTATTGACAAATTAATAATGCTACTTATATATCTTGAAAATTAATATTAAGAAAAAATTAAATATAAGAATACATTATAAAATAATATTAAGTTATTTTAATTATAAATAAAATATCTAGGTAAAAAATATATTATATACCGTATAAAAGGTATTATATAAATGGGAGAATTTATAATGTCAAAGGCATAATTGTCTTTTCAGGTGAAAGGTTTATAAAATCTGGTCAAAGTGATTATCGTGATAACTAGAGCATAGTAAATGATTTTTGTATAACAAAAGAAAGATAAATGACTTTCAGGTAATGAACACAAAGTTGAATGACTTTTACGTAACAAAAGAAAGAAAAATGACATTTGTGTAATGAACACAAAGTTGAATGACTGCCCCTGAAATTTACTCAGAGTTTTCGTTTTTGTTTTTGTAGAAGAAGATAACAAAGGGGTTTGAATTGGGGACAGAAAATCTGTAATATAGAAAACTTTTTGATGTATTCGCATTCATATGCTAAATTTTATGTCTGATCTACAATTTCTTGAAGATAATTGGAGCTCCATATTGTGGACATAGGAACATAAGAACAGTTGGAGCATGTTGGTAAGTTGGAGCAAGATAAAAGGAGAAGCGTTTCAAGATCATGGCTATTGCTAATTTCGCTTGTAAGACAGCTAAATTTTGTCCAATGCAGTAGCGGGCGCCTAAGCCGAAAGGCATGAATGCCATGGGGTTTTTCGCTGCTTTAGGCACACCTTGAGCAAATCTTGCTGGATTAAATTCATTGACATCATCTCCCCATAATGCTGAATCATGATGAATTGCTACAATAGGTATAAGTAGCTCCGTCCCTTGAGGCAACTTCAAGCTTCCCAATTTTGTGTCGATTTTGGCCCGTCGGATTGTTGCTACAACAGGTGGATATAGCCGGAGACTTTCATTCACGATCATCCCAAGCTGCAACCATAACAAAGTTCAACCACAATTATAAATGAACTCCTTAAAAGAAGGAAAAAAAAGAGTTTGGTTTATATACTCTATACTCTGATAATGTAAAATAATTTTACACTATAAGATCAGTTAAAAGATTAATCGTCTATAAAAAATAAGATTAGTCACCTAGAAACTAAGGCAAAGTTATTTAATCAAATTCGAGCCTTGAGAATAAAAAAAATTATGGTATATGAAACAATTGTAATTAAAACTTTATGCTTACCGTCTTAAGCTTTGTAATATCATCCTTAGATGGGGTATCACGTGCTCCACAGACCCTCAAGACCTCGTCACGTGCAAGTTCTTGCCACGTAGGATGCATGGCTAATAAAATGATCGTCCAGGTTAGCAAATTGGACGTTGTATATTTGCCAGCAAAAAGCATAGTTTTGCATTCCTCAACAATGTCATGAACTTGAATGATGGAAGCCGAGCAAGGATTTAAAGTTGAATTGTTAAATGCACTTGTTTCTCTCAGGCTAGCTTTGATCATTACTTCCAACAAATCATTCGGATCTTCGTCTGATGATTGCACCGGATCACAGTCCAAACTTTTTCTCCTTTGCTCAATGAGGTTCATCAAAGATTTTCTCACATCTTTATTCAATCTCCAAGAAATTCTGTTCTTCTTAGTAGGCAAGAACCTGGGAATAGTATATATACACACACTTTTTAGTTTGAGTTATATATACCAAAATTGCGATTTTTGCAATGATAAAGGATGAAAAGTGTATATTTTGAGTGTGTTTGTGTATTAATTCTTGAGTGGGTTGCGGGAGTTCACACTAGCTTTTGAAGTAAAAATATGCCCATTACGTGTTTCTTATCATGTGCAGGAACAAACTTATACGAAAAAGGATCAAATAGGAGAAAAATTGGTGAAAAAAGAGCTGAAGACAAAAGTCTCGGACAACGAAGCAAGGTTCACTTCGCCAGATCGGGACCGGAGCAGAAAAAAACCAGCTTCTCCAATCCGAAATAGGAAAAGGAAAATTGGACCCATACAAATCCTACTCACTATAAATACATCCTAAAACGTGATTTTGAAGGGAGATGCACTACTTCTGAAGGAGAGAAGACTTTATAGGGAGGCAAGAACACGATATGAGCAGGAAGGCGAAGGATTCAACTTCACGTTCCTTCTTTCTTCCTCTATTTCTATTATTGGTTATGAATTCTAGTTTATGTAATTTTGTATACTATTATGAATAGCTAATTTGTTATCTCGAATTTTGATGGAACCCTTTGAAGGATGGATTCTTATTATGTTTTTATATAACTGAGCCGTTGAATTTCTCTACGTGTTCAACTACGTGTTTGTTGTTGTTGATTGAATGACCATCAATTGATTGCACTGCCTATTTAGTGTGTACTGTTCGAGAGAGAGTACATATTTAGGTAGTTGTTGAACAACTTCACTCCTAACACATGTGAGAGATCAATACGGAGGGTTTAAAAGCAAGATTATAACGAAACCTTGGTGCGATCATATATAGTGAGCAATGAATTAGTGCCAGGTAATGTAGTTCGAAAGAATACATCTAATAAATTATATTAGTTGCTTGAGAGAGAATTACGACAACCAAAGTACTCGCGATCAGTAGAGAAAACTAAGGCGAAATTTATAAAAGACATAGCGGGAAGGGCCGAATTCCAACAATTTAGAAAATAAAAAATGACCTAAACCCCCTTAATCTTGTCTCCAACCTTTAATCTTGTTAGTTGATAATTTTTACTACTTTTAGTATTTATTAATTAATTAGTTTAAAATTAAAATTGCAATCTCTACAACTAGAAAATTATTTGAATTTGTATTTCTTAGCAATACCGAACAATTTTAGCTTAGCCTTAGTTCTGTGGGATTCAACTCCAAATTTATAAACCAAATTATATTTGCAACGACTGCTTAATTCTTTTTATAAGGTATAATTAGATGTGATCATGCAACATCGAACTACTTGGTACCAAATTCTTTTCACAAATTTTACGGTATTAGTGCATGTAAGTTTAATTTGTGAGGAATACCTGTATCCGGGGATGAAAACTTGTTGAAAAGATTCAATAGCATAAACCAATTGTCGAGCTTGCAACTCAAAAATGGCTTTCCCATCTTCATAGCTATTTCCAAACACCATATGCGTTATAACATCTTCTGTCAAAGTCTGAAACCATTCTGAAACTTCAATTTCCACCTTGCCACCTTTCGACATTTTCGACCATTTGGCTAACATATCGCTCATGCTCCTCCCCACCATAGGAACCATTAGCTATCTAAGATAATAATAATAATAATAATAATAATAATAATAATAATAATAATAATAATAATAATAATAATAATAATAATAATAATAATAATAATAATATATAAACGAAATAATAAAATGATGATTTTTACTACCTTTATAAACTAGTTGTACTTATGGCTGTTTATTTGGATCGGATATCCGAATTTCCACCGATCCTTTCAATTAGATTTCGGATTTCGTATATTAAAATTTTGGATATTCGGATCGGATTCGGATTGGTATAGTTGTAATTCGATCCGAAATACGAAATTATTAGGGCATGTATAAATATTAAACTTTAATTTCGAATAGTCACCACTTCCTTTACAATTTTCCTCCATGTTATTGCCTTTAGAATTGTTGTATTTAGCTATATTGGCACCATAATACTCTCATAATTGCATAAATATGAATTTTCTTATTGTATTACCTCTTTTACAAAGAAAATATACATATGAGTTTGCAACTTTGAGGCATAATAGTCCGATCCGAAATTCGAAAATTCGATTCAATCTAAATTTTAAAATCTGATCCGATCCGATATTAATTCGAATCGGATTTAGATTGCATTTTGTACAATCCGAAATTCGAATACGAAATATGATAATCCGATCCGATACGATCCATGTACAACCCTAATTATACTTCATAATAGTGCATAAATGTTGGTGTATAAAAGTTAAACACATTTCAAAAAGAAAGAGAGGACAAAAACTGTATATGCATTCAGTGACTTGCCTTAAGATTTTGTGTGTAAAATATTTGAGTTAATATCTTTTTGTGGTGAGCCCATTTTTGTCCTTTGAGATTCAACAAACCATCGCCTTCAAGGTTCTTGACAAATGAAGGTGTTTCAGTTTTCTCAAAACAGTCTGATTTTAGTATGAAGATATCTCTAATAAGAGCTGGATCAGAGATGGTGACACGAGCTGTTGGGCCAAACCACACAACAAATACTGCACCTGCAATTTATGAGCCGCAATATAATAGACCACCAAAAACTGAACTTAGATACATTATATTACAATCGCAAGACATCAATTAGCGCGAAATCAGAAGCGGATTCATGATTTTAAGTTTATGGGTTCCTATATAGATCTCAAGTTAATATACAATAATAACTGTATTGAACGTTTTTATACATTTAATGACTTTTTCAATATAAATATTATGCCTTTCGGTCCAAAATAAGTAATTTTTGTGCTTTTTTCTTGTGGTCCAAAATAAGTAATTTTTTCAGATTTCAAGAGTGAATTAATTATCTTTTTCCTACATTATCCTTGGAGTAAATAGTGTTGGAATATGTGTTAGGAGTGTTTATGCGAGATATTAAATGTTATTATAGTCAATCTCATTGTTAATTAATGCTAAAAATGGATTTCTTAATCTGTGTGAAAACATCCAAAAATTACTTATTTTGGATCGGAGAAAGTAATTGTTTGGCCTTTTTTGTGTGGTCAAAGTGAATTTTTTATATTTCAAGAATGAATTAATTATTTTTTTTCTACATTGCCCTTGGAGTAAATAGTATTGAATTATGTGTTAGGAGTATTTATGTGAAGAGATAATAAATGTTAATATAGTCAATTTCATTGCTAATTAATGCTAAAAGATGGATTTCTTAATCTGTGTGAAAACAATTAAAAAAAATAATTATTTTGGACCGAAAGGTGTAGATCTAGATAAAAGTTACTGAGTTCACGAAAATCCATAACTAAGGCACTGGATATGCCATGTATGTAATAAACATAATATAGTTCTTTCAAGAGGGCAATATAGATGATACAATCACAGTTAATACAAATAGATTTAGTTTTATATGCTGAAAATGCAAATATTTTTCACTATCAATACATGTAGTTTCACACCTGATTATCCAATTGATTTAAGTTATATACAATAAAAGTGTAAGAAAAATACATTACAAATGAATACTAGCAATTTATTTAGCAGGTAATTAGTTATCATTTTTTATCATATTACTAACTAAAGTTCGTCCTTTCCAAGGTAGAATAAACTCTACATACATATTACCCTTTTTATACCCTACTACTATAAAAATATACTGGTATGTCGTTATTATTGTTATTGTACTAACTAAAACTCGTACTTATCAAGAGAATTATTACTTGTAATAATCTAATAAATGACTAATTGTGTAAATATTTTTTATAATCTAAGTGCATAGAATGTAAACTTACCATAGATTTTCTTCCAACGATGATAGAAGGAGAAGACTCTAGGAAGAATGTCATGGGAAAAAGGAAATAGTTGAGTTGAAGGTTTGAAACTTGCGATTTCTTTGAGATTACCCAAGAGAAAATGGTATTTAGGACCCCTAATCCCTTGCTTCAAGAAATAATGTTGGATTTTTCTTGGTTTCCAACAGAGATTAACCATCACTTGCTCTGCAATTAACAGTAACAAAAAAGAAAATAATATAAGAAGACATAACCAGTAATTATAGTTTTCCATATGCACTACCATATAATTAAGAGCAAAATTCCTTTTTAGGACAAATAGTTTCATATATTTGCTTTATTTATATATACATCTCAGAGTACTTCTAAGTAATAAAACTATCTTAATAATGTGATAAGATAAATGGTTGACTAATCTCAAAATCTATTACTATATATGTGTTATTATCATAATCCATATCTATATTATATTAAAACTCATAATCCAAATTAGTCAACGCATACTTATCCCACCGATTGACCAAGAGTCACTGCTCCCTTCAGTTTATAATAAGTGCTCAGTTTTTTTTCAGCATGTCTATTAATAAAATATTAAATCCTAATATAAAAAATATCTAGAGCCCGTTTGGATTGGTTTGCCAAAATAGCTTTTAAGTCATTTTGTAGTGTTTGGATAAAGTAAAAAAGTGCTTTTAAGCACTTGTTTTTAAACTAAAATGACAAAAACAAGCAAAAAGCAAAAAGTTAGAATTCCTAACTTATGGCTTAAAAGTTATTTTGACTTAAAAATCAATTAAAACAAGCTCATCCAAACAAGCTCCTAGTCTGGCTAAACTACACTTATTAAATTGTGGTCACATAGTTATATTGAGGAGTGACAAAACTTTTTAGGGATATGTACATAAGGGTAAAAGAGTAAAAATAAATTGAATTTTTTTTTAATTATATAACTAGACACTTATTTTATACCAAAATAAAAAGATATACCGGTCCATGAACCGGAGAGAGTATTTTCTTTTCTTTTAAACCACAACCTTTACCCATTAGAGACATTACATTACACCGATTCGAATTTCTTAAATCCAAGCGCTCTATACACCTTGATTTTCACATCACAATATTTATGCTTTATAGTTGTCAAACAAAAATTTATTATGCTTTAGAAATTCTCTCGGCCTAATCTAGATGCTTTGACTTTCTTCTAAAGCTAATTTTATTGCAGTAATAATTTTTCATTCACTTTTATTTGACATGTGATGTATATTAAAAATAAATTTTTATTTTTACTTTTTATTTTACGCATATCAAGAAGTGATACACTTTTTATTTTTTCTATTATACTTACAATTTATTACTCATATCAAATTCGATAAAATATATATTAATTAATATAAATATCATGTTAAATTATGTATTTTATTTATTATTTAATAAGAATATAAAAAAATTAAAACGTGTCAAATAAAAGTGAGGAGAGAATCAATTTTGATTGCAACAATCCACGATTTCCACATGGCCTGGCATATTTGATGACGACAGGTGTTTTCGAAAATAAGGTCTTCCCAAAAGGTTTGTGCTCACAAGGTCAAACGACACCATCTTCTAAATTTTCTAAGGTTTGTGTTCAGTGAAGTTTTGTACGTATCAATCCCCTCTCATTTTAACTGCCAATTTAGTTATTTTTATGTTCCTTTAAAATTAGTAAATGAGTACGTAGTATAATTTACTGTGTCAGTCATATTTTGTAATAAAAGTAGATTAAATTAATTTCTCTTAAATACTGTGCAATTAAGTATAGTTGAAAACAATAAATATAAAGTATAGTTTACTAAGTATCCCTATTTAATAAAAGTATATTAATTTATTTCAATTAAATATTGAGCAATTAAGTATAAAGTTAAAATAATTACCAATTTTAATTTCGATTTCTAAAGTGATAATTATTTTTAGATAATTCTTTCAAAGTTAGAGACTATTAATTTGGGTCGGAGGATCGGAGTATATCATAGTGTCTTTGGCACTACTATCACTTTTGTTAGAGAAACTACAATTCATTGTTTAAAGATATTGATGAAATTTTTTAAGGGTTGATCAATTAGCTTGTAAAAAATGAAATATTTGGAGTGTGCTGATCTATTCCTTATGATTTCCTATAAACTATTAAACAAAATAAAACATCGAACTAAAAGTTAAACCAAGTATTTTGTCTAACATGTCTGAATATGGATTGATTAGTGATAAAGTAGTTCTCTTTTTAGTTTTAGGAATTTGTTTGCTTTTCTTACCTTATTTGAATTTATTTTTTTATTTAAAGGAATGGTTGAATATTAACCATATTGTTTTATTTTTTCTATAAGAAAAATATAAAATCTCTTTCATATTTGATAGATTACTCTTATGGAGGAAAAGTAATAGCCTCTATAAATGAAGGATCCATCCTTTATAGACAACAACATGGCATCCACAATATAGTCCTTCAAAGTATTTCGTTAAAACTGAGATTTTTCTCTCTATAATTTTTTTCTTTTATATCAGTTTCTCATATATAGGTTAATTGACCAAACTATATTAAAGTTTATGCCAATTTTAGTATATATTTTTTATTGTCTTGATTTATCGTCACCAAGGTTTGCTTTATTTTCTTCTGCATGACGCCTTGTTATTTTCGATCCCAATAAGTGATATTAGAGTTTTTAGAAATAAACTCTCACAAAAATAATATTCACGGTAATAAAAGTGAAATAATAATGTAGGCACCGAGATACAATAATTAACAAGAATAAAAGAATAACAACACCAATTTTTTTACATGGAAAACCCTTTTAATAAGGGAAAAAACTACGATCAACTGATATCACTATAATAAGGAATGTTGTACTTTGTAGATCCGAGTAAAATACTACCACTACAACACTCAAAGAAATAACCCCCTTTTGATATTTCCACCTCACTACAATATCGCTCACTCTTTATTTTTCTCACACACTATTTTCCTATATCATGTCTGTGAAACCTCACTCTTTCTTTCTAAATCTCGGATATATTTTTCCTCAGAGATTGGTGTGTTGAAAATAAGAGTCGAAGCTCTGCTTTTATAGGTAGAACCTCACCTACTGGCTACTACGCTTGATATTTTTCTTCTGCGTGCCTGCCATATTTAACAAGTGCAAAAGGGAAACATGGTCTACTAACAAGGAAGAGAATTTTCTTCCTTGATTTATGGGGATGAACCCCACAAATCTTCCCCTCCAGACCCATTAACATGAAGGAGGTAACACCAGACTTCTAGCTTGAGCGCATGCCGACAAGTTCTTTGCACAATTCAAACTTGTCTCTTAGTACCACCTTGGTCAGCATATCTGCAGGATTCTCACTTGTGGAGATCTTCAGGACTTGCAGAGTTTCAGTTGCTACATTTTCTCGGATCCAATGATATCTCACATCGATATATTTGGTCCTTGCATGGTACATGAAGTTCTTGCTCAAATTTATTGCACTTTGACTGTCAATATAGACAACATACTACTTCTTATGCAAGCCAAGCTCTTGAAGGAACCGTTTTAGCCATATCATTTCCTTCCCAACTTCAGTAGCGGCAATGTATTCTACTTCAGTTGTAGAAAGTGCGACGCACTTCTGCAACCTCGATTGCCATGATATAGCTCCCCCTGAAAATATAAACAAATATCCAGTAGTGGATTTCTATTATGTGACCTGCCATATCAGCATCTGTATAGCCCTTCAAGATTAGATCAAATCCTCCAAAGCACAGACAATCTCCCATGGTACCTCTCAGGTACCTAAGTATTCACTTGACTACTTCTTAATGTTCTTTTCCAGGATTTTCAAGAAACATGCTGACAACACCAACTGCATGAGCAATATCAGGTCTAGTGCACACCATTGCATACGTAAAGCTTCCGACTGCTGAAGAATAAGGAACTCTAGCCATGTTACCTTTCTCCTCCTCTGTTGTAGGACACATCTTTTTGTTTAACTTTAGATGACTAGCAAGAGGTGTGTTGACTGGCTTAGCATTCTTCACGCTAAAGCGTTCTAGTACACACTCAATATACTTCTCCTATTATAGCCACAACTTTCTACTTGTTCTCTCTCGAACTATCTTCATTCCTAGAATTTGTTGTGCTGGCCCAAGTCCTTCATATCAAATGACTTGGACAAATCTCTCTTCAGCTTTGCGATCAAGTGTTTATCTTGTCCTACAATTATCATGTCATACACATACAACAATAATATAATAAAGTTGTTATCAAAAAATCTTTTGACGTATACACATGGATCAGAATATGTCTTTATGTAAGTTTGACTTTTCATGAATGAGTCAAACTTCTTGTACCACTGCCTTGGTACCTATTTCAACCCATAAAGACTTTTATTCAGTTTGCACACCATGTGTTTTCTTTCAGCTACTTCAAATCCTTCTGGTTGCTCCATATAGATCTCTTCTTCTAAATCTCCGTGAAGAAAAATGCAATTTTCATGTCCAACTGCTCCGCTTCAAGATCTAGGCTAGCTGCTAAGCTCAAGATTGTAAGAATAGAAGTCATTTTGATAACATGTGAGAAAATTTCATCAAAATCAATACCTTTCTTTTGTTCGAAGCCTTTAACCACCAATCGAGCTTTGTATCTAACCAACTTCCCATTTATATCTTCCTTGAGTTTAAAGACCCATTTAGATGTGAGTGGTCTTTTACCCTTTGGAAGTTCAACCATCTCGTACATGCCATTTTTCTGTAGAGATTCCATCTCTTCTTGCATAACTTTCATCCACTGGTTCTTTTTTGGATAGGACAATATCTCCTTAAGACTTTATGCCTCCCTCTCATCACTGATGAGGACATACTCTATGGAAGGGTAACTGCATGACTCTACCTTTGGCCTCTCTAATCTCCTCAAAGGTTGAGGTTGTTCTTCTTCCTGAGTGGAGTGCTCCATTTCCTCGATACCTTCATCAAGTTACTCCCCTTGTTCAATAACCTCACCAGGTTGCTCCTCCTTCTCGGCAACCTCGTCGGTCATACTTTTTGCACTTCTGGGGTTGTTAGAAGTAGAAGGAATAGTAACAAGGTTAGGAATTATACATTCTTCTCCTTTTCTCACATATCAGTAGCAGTTCCAACTTCACTTTCTCGGAAGACTACATCTCTGCTTCTGATGACCTTCTTCTTTATAGGATCCCACAATCTGTACCCAAACTCTTCATCTTCATATCCGATAAATATGTAGGGAACATATTTATCATCTAGCTCTGTTCTCTGCTCTTTTGGTACATATGCAAAAGCTCTGTAATCGAACACCTTCATATGCGAGTAGGACACCTCCTTGTTGGTCCAAACTCTCTCTTCCAATAGAACTGATGGACTCATATTGATCGGGTAACAGGCTGTCTGAACTGCTTCACCCCAAAATGACTTAGGTAGTTTAGCCATTCTGAGCATGCTTCTCACCCTCTTCACAATGGTGCGGTTCATCCTCTCGGCTATGCCATTGTGCCGTGGGGGTTCCAGGAACTGTCTTTTCATGTCTAATCCCATGACTTGAACAATACTCTTCAAATTCCCTTAAAGTGTACTCACCTCCATTTTTACTTTGGAGACGCTTTAGTTTTTGGCCCGTCTCCCTTTCTACTAGAGCATGAAACTTCTGGAAAACTTGAAACACCTGATCTTTGGTTTTCAAAATATAAACCCATAATTTTCGTGAAGCATCATCAATAAAAGTAACAAAATATTTGTTACATCCCATTGATTCAATTTCTATTGGGCCACAAATATTAGAATATACTAAATCAAGTATATTCAATTTTCTTTCAGATGATGTCTGAAATGAGACTCTATGTTGCTTACCAAATAAATAGTAGTCACAAGGTTTTACCGTTGTACCTTTGGCATAAGAAATGAGTGATTTCTTGGCAAGAAACTGCAATTCCTTCTCGTTCATATGACCCATTCTTTTGTGCCACAAATCTGCATAAATCTCATCTTGTACCGCATTCAATTCACCTTGGCATATTTTTGCATTTGTCATGTACAACGTGCCACAAGCAACTCCCTTTTCAATCACCAATGATCCTTTGGTAAGTCTCCACTTTTAATTTGCAAAATAGTTCTCGTATCTATCTCGATCTAAAGCAATTCCTGAGATCAAGTTCATCAGCAAATCAGGTACATGATGCACATCCTTTAGTACCAATGTGCATCCGACATGTGTTTTAATACAAATGTCACCAATCCCCGCAATCTTTGAGTAACTTATATTGCCCATTCTCAATGTACCGAAACCACCTGCTACATATCTGCAAAAAAAAAAAGATCTCTTACCTGTGTGGCATTGTAAGATGACGCTGTGTCAACCACCCATTCCGACTTTGGACCTGATAGGTGTATGCATTCTTCTTCCTCATTTATAAAGAGGACAACATTATTATTATTTTGCATTATGGCAGCTGTGTTGTCATAATTCTTTTGGCCACTGGTTTTACCTTTTCCCTTCCGTGTATTTGGGCAATCTTTTTTAATGTCACCTGTTTGATCGCAATTGTAGTAATTTCTGACTTTTGATTTGGATCGGTTCTTAGACTTCCCACGAGCTCCGGATCTGCCATAATTATTCGAAGTCCTTTGATAATTCCTGCCTCTACCTTTTGTGATAATAGCTTGTCCTTGATTTTCAAGCTTCTTTCTCATCTTTTCATTGAGTAGAAGAGCCGATGTGGCGTCTTTCAACTCAATGGTAGTCTTACCGTGCAATATGGTTGTTGCCAAATTATCGTACGAAGATGGAAATGAGTTCAACAACAAGATGGCTTTATCTTCTTCCTCGATTTTTACTCTGAGGTTGGCAACTGCGTGATTAGTTAGTTAAAAACATTTAAATGCGACAAAAAATGTGTACCGTCACCCATGTGTAGGCCGTATAACTGCTTCTTCAGGTATAATTTATTTGTCAGTATTTTGTACATGTATAGGCTTTCCAACTTTGTCCAAATTCCACGTGCAATATCTTCATCAATGATGTTATTTACCATATCATCTAATAAGTACAACCTGATTGCACTAGAGCTCTTTCATCCAAGTCAGCTCAATCCTCAGCTTTCATGGTATCATGCTTTTTGGCATCAACATCTAGTACCTTGTGTAATCCTTGTTGGATGAGCAGATCCCTTATCCTTCTTTGCTATGTTGAGAAACCATTATCTCCGTTAAATTTTGCAACCTCGTACTTTACTCTAGATATTTTTATTTTTTATCGAGTATAGTACCACCGATAGTGAATAGTATTTCAGTGAACGAGTAAAACCTGTGCTCTGATATAGTTGTTGGGAATAAATCCCACAAAAATAATATTTACGGTAGTAAAAGCGGAATAATAATGTAGCACCGAGATACGATAATTAACAAGAATAAAATGGTAACAATGACACCAAGATTTTTATGTGAAAAATCCTTTTAATAACGAAAAAACCCACGGCCCTTAAAGGAGAAACTGATATCACTATAGTAAGAAACTTTACACTTTGTAGGTCCCAATAAAATACTCCAAAGACCACTACAACACTCAAAAGAAATAACCAAATTTTGATATTCTCATCTCACTACAATATCGCTTACTCTTCATTTTTCTCCCAGATTATTTTTTTATACCATGTCTATGAAACCTCACTCTTTCTTTCTAACTCTCAGATATATTTTTCCTCTGAGATTGGTGTGTTAAAATGAGAGCCAAAAATCTCCTTTTATAGGTAGAACTTCACCTACTACTCCTGATATTTTTCTTCTGCACACCTACCATATTTGACAAGTGCAGAAGGGAAACATGGGCTACTAACAAGGAAGAGAATTTTCTTCCTTAATTTATGGGGATGGACCCCACAAGAGTTAATGGTTGAAGCGAGATTGAAGACAAGTTCAAGGTGGATTCAGATCAAGCAACGATCAATTTGACGATACTGGAGATTTTTTATCCAAAAAATAAAGAATACTCAAAATACTACATGTAAAGATAAATTTTCAACCCTAGTTTCAAAATTTATGCTGCTGCATATTCAAAAATAATAATCATTTTAACCCATGTTTATGGGCTCCTACTTTTAATCCTAGTCACTTTTAACGTAGGGCTCCACTTTAACCATGCTCACTTTTAATGTAAGGCTCCAATATTCTTAACCCGTGCTCATTTTTAATGCATGGGGCTCCAATTTTTTACCCATGCATATTTTTAACCATGTCAAGTAACAGTGATGAAAATTAAAAATAGAATGAGGATCAAGCTTTGTAAAAAAAATCAGGCCAAATGAAAAAATTGTTAGGAATTTATCATAATTTTCTTAGTTTATTTGGATTTATTCTTTTACTTGATGAAAGGGTAGAATATTAACCAAAATTGTTTTACTTTTATTATAAGGAAAATATAAATCTCCTCCTTATTTAATAGATTTCTTTCTTGAAAAAAAGTTCTGGTCTTTATAAACTGAGGATTCATCATTCATAAAAAGCATATAGCATTCACAATATAGTCCTTCAAAGAGCTTTCTTCAGGGAGAGATTTTTTTCTATATAGTTTTTTTCTTTTATATCAGTTTATCATATTTAGGTCAATTGATCAAATTATATTAAAGTTTATGCATATTTATTTTTTTATTGTCTAATTTATGTCACCAAAATTTGCTTATTTTCTTCCGCATGATGTTTTGTTACGTTTGATCCCAACATTTAGTACATCCGCAGCATTTACATATGGGCTTGGCCCTCATTCCATTCTTTTGTTTAATTTAAGATCTATTGTTTATATATACATCACATGACTATGTCAGATTGGAATATACATTTCCGAAATAATTTGGTTGGCTAGTGATATGTCCAAGTCTTCAGTAATACTTAAAACTAAATAATTTTTTTCGTAAGTTCTTCCTTAAAAATATTTTATGAATCAACTATTGTGTGTATCAGATAATAGCACTAATTATATTTGTATACTTAAACAAGAAAATATAGTTTAACATTTTGAAATAACAAAAAGATTTTGTTACTTAGCGTTTCCTCTACCTTACTTCTCAAAACCCCAACAAATGACCTAACACATGAGGTCTATTGATTTCGCGATAAGTGAATCTGCTCCCATTTCATGGGTAAGGAGTTCAATAACGATGAGAACGGAAACAAACAATGAAGATACGTACAATAATTAATGAGACAATTAAAGCCGACAAGATAAATGGTCATTCTTATACTGAAATATTTATTTACAAACTTTTTAGAATCTAGTCCTTTTAATATTGATGGTAATTGCGGAATTTGGTCGACATTGAAGTTATAAGTTTCATCTTTTTATCATTTTCCTCGATCTTCTTTTCCCTTGTCTCGATTCACTTTGTCGGTTTTTCGAGCACTTTTATGATAGCAGGATTGATCTTCGATTCCTTCTCATTCGATTTCCTAAAAGCCAATTTGACCCTGTGTAACACTTCCTAGGATGGTTTGAGTTCGACCTTGCTCGGTGTTTGGTTATGATTTTGGAGCTAGGCTATTGCTGCCTGTTGGTCCTGCAACATTTCGAAGATCACTCGCAGGCCGATCCCGCCATCTTCACCGCCATGTGCGTCTGAGTAGCTGATCGGGTACCCCCGCAAAACACTGCTTCTGGGATCGACGGCCAAATTTCCATTGATGGCTACATGCGAACTGATGTTGATTGGATCTACAGCCAAAATTCCATCGAGGCCAGCATGAGGTACGATATTTCCTGGTGTAGTATTCTCATTTTCGTCATGGTGGCTGAGATCATTGTCAATGTGTTGAGGTGCTGACTGAGAGTTTGATATTTTTTTAATCCTGTAATCAAAGATACTTCAAATAACAAGTATAAAATAGTGTGTGTTATGAAAATTTGTACCAGATAATCACTATTATCCTTAGCCCCACGGTGGGCGCCAAACTGTTTAACCTAAAACGGATAACAATTAAATTTATATTGTGGTTTTAAGGACATGTGATTTTACTTGGCACAAACTGAGAAAAAACGCAAATCTATATTGAAATTAACTGTAAATAGAAATAAAGCAAACCAAAAGAAATATATAGCTTCGATCCTCGAGCTAGGTCACATTCGACTCAAACAAGTATTTCACTGGAAAGTATGAGCAGAGCAACAGAGTATTGAGAGTTTAATAAAAAGATAGTATAGTGCTTTATATAGCGTGAATATGATGTGCTTTACAAATGATCAGACTCCCTTTATATAGCATGAGAGTTCTACCTTTAATACAATCTTAAATACAATAAGAAATCCCATGATTAGCTGATTAATCGGCCTATTCTTGATACGTGCCGAGATTCCTTCTGTGATCCTCGTCTAATCGCGGATATCTTGGCTTTTTGTTATTGGCTTGGTAGGCTTCCCTCGATCTTGCTCGATATCTATCTCGCTTGTTCTCGATCTTGGCTGGCCTTGATCTCGGTCCGTGTGTCACGAGCTTGGCAATATAACTTTGTGTCACGGTCAAGTATAACATGGAGTCGAACCTTTGCCTGCAACATCACAGTTTTGATTAATTATACAAAAAGAACAACCTCTATATATATATATATATATATATATATATATATATATATATATATATATATATATATATATATATATATATATATATATATAAATACAAAGATGCTGGACTGGTGGTGGAGTCGCTTTGATGAAGGAGAGGATAGGGGAGGAGGTTTGTATAAAGAAAGAGGGGAGAAGAGTGTTTTTTTAAATTCACGTGGCATTTTAAATTGGGGGAAAAGAGTTTTAAAATTTTTAAAATTGTATCCGTTAATGGTAAAGACAAGCACTTTTGATCACGATAAAGGTATTAATACTACCAACTTTTAATGGAAGATGTAACGTGTAGGTAATTTTGGCTCTTTTCCGGGGAAAAAAACTATTCCACTTGAAGAATATAGTTATGGACATAGAAATATTAAAGGGAAATTCCCAGTAGTACAAATATTGGTTGATTCACAATACATTAGCTAATTAATTATTTGTAGCCAAAAATCTATATTTTTTGCTTTCTTTTGAGAGGATGTTGTTGAATAGATTCAATACATTTTAAGGAGTTTAAAACTCATTTGGGATAATTTTGTAGAGTTTTGAGGTGGTTTGAATTGAAAATTTGAAGTAAAATATGAACAATATCACACTTTGTATCATTTATGTATCACATATGTATCGTCTTTGTATATAATGTGTATCACATATATATCAATATATATTTGTATGTGAGATACATGCATGATACTTGTTTGATACATGTGTACTAGAAGAATTTTTTGGACTCAAATTAACTTCGAATTTTGATACCAAGTCAGTCAAAATCACCTCCAATCTTTCTCAAATTTTGTATATTGACTCGTCTGTATGTTTTCAATGAATTTTAACTATACCCATTGAAAAAAGTTTCTTTTTGCTTAGATTTTTAGAATATTGCATATATATTTTTTGTATTTCATCACCTTATTTGTTACCACATCCATGAAATTTTCTTTTCGTCTTGCATCTAATGTTGTTGATCGCGCTTAAAAATATGGACTAGATCTTTGCGTGTGATTCTTGAATAGAAATAATCTTTATTTATTTGGATTTTTATTTATTGTATGTGCTTGGCTACTTTGGTATATATATTAATAAGTTAGGATTTATTTGAGATATTTCTGTAAGATTTCGAAAATTAAATAGTACATGTCGAGGCACTCGGGTGACAATAGCACGGGCTAGCTAGTTTTCGGATTTGCAAAGTCATTGAAAATAACCATTATTTTGCTGCAACATAAAAAGTTCCAGCATAATATACTGGAGATTGGTACACGTGTGTATGAACTTCCAGCATATTATGCTGGAACTCTAATACACGAAAAATTCCACCATAATATAATGGAGATTGGAGCACGTATGTATGAACTTTCAGCATATTATGCTGGACTAGTATATTATGCTAGAATATTTTATAGATTTTTGAACAGTATTTTCGTTCAGCTTTCTCTTTACATGAAGAGTGGCTAAACTTCAATTACTTTTGAAACTATAACTATTTTTTAATTATCATTTGTAAACTGGCTATTTCTAATTTCACTCTCCGCAGGGCATTTGCATCTATACCCATTTTTTGTGCCATATTTTAACCTGTGCCTGCTTTGCAAAAAAAAATTACAAGCGTACCGATTTTTCACATAACTTCAGCATACGGGTCTGAAGTACCAAAAAACAATTATACGAAACTTCAGCATTTTAGTAGTCGGGTGAAGTTTTTGTTCAGTAACCCTAGAACTTCACCTCTAGAGCTGAAGTTTCTAGAGCTGAAGTTTTTGTGTTGTAACTGGGAAACTCAGCTCTAGAGCTGAAGTTTTTGTGTTGTAACTTTTTGTCTTTGTAACTGTGAAAATTTATTTTCTTAGGTATTGAAGTTTTAACTAATCTTTTTGATAATGTCCTGGAGCTGAAGTTTCTATGTAGTAACTAGGAAACTTCAGCTCTAGAGCTCAAGTTTCTATGATGTAACTAGAAAACTTCAACTATAGAGCTGAAGTTTCTATGTTTTAACTAGAAAACTTCAGCGTTAGAACTGTACAATTTTTTCTCAAAAATGCTAACAGTCTCATTAATTGAGTCTACCTCAGTCAAGAATCCTAACTAATATTAAATCTTCTATGAACTATGATAAGATGTTCAACATCCTGACTTTTTATAATTGCTACTAGTTAATATTAATGTTGTTGCCTTTTAGAATAAAAATAATGTGTCGTAGGGGACCAAGCAGACCTCCAGATTAAATTATTAATGAAATAATGGAAGATTTGAACTTTTAATTGTACAGTTGCTTTAGCAATACCAATAATAGAAGAAGAGGGGGAGAAGAGGAGGGACAAGGGGAAGCTGAACCTTTTTAAAAAGTGGATAGGAGTATAAACATAAAGACAAGTGCCTACGGGTTAAAAAGCACTAGCAAACCCGAATTTGACCCGAACGTGGAGACCCGACTTGAAGACTGGATCAATTTCTGACCCTTCATTCTCTCAGTCTATGAGCCAGGCGCCCCTCTCTCTCTTATCTCTCGTGCGCACGAACAAAATCATCTCCAACACAGTGCAGTCATCGCAAACGCTACTTTCTTCTACCCTCCTACTCACCTGAACAACGTCCTCTCTTTGAATCATGAGTAATGTTTTCTATTAATTCTAATCCCGATTTGGATTTTACTGAGGCCGATGAAAAAATGAGCTAAATCTTGTCGCTTTTTTTACAGGTTTAGGGAAGAAGATCAGAATAGGATTTGACGGTATCTGCTCAGCATCAATTTCGAAATCATTGTCGCTTCCTAGTTTTCGTGTGTAAAATTAGAAATTAGAATTTTTGTTCTTTTCTAATTCAGGATTTGGAAGAATCAATCGGTTTATTACGAGAGCAGCTAGCCTAAGGAACGACTCCAAGTTTTCCAGTGGAAATGATGCACTTAAGGTATCAATTTTTATGATATTGTTGTTTCAGTGTGGGCAGAGTTAAATTGCAAGAGCGATTTGTTGTGTATATGGTGAACCAGAAACACTGTGTGTACGATTTGATACTTTGGCCGTCTCATGCTATTTTGCTTAAAATCAGATATATATGTAATATATTATCTGTCCCATTTTACTGGCAGGATTTGACTAGACATGGAGTTAAAAAGTTAATTTGACTTGTATATTGTAATAGCGGTAGTGGAAGAGAATTTTGCTTAATAGTTGAAAAGTAGTTCTATCACTAAGACATCTCATAAAGTTTTAAAAATTGAATAGTTAAATGAATTTGAATGTTACTTCATCAAAGAAGAAGAGGAAGAATTTGAATAATTGAAAGTTGGGAATATAAATGCCACATTTCCTTTTAGTGGTGTAGGGAAATGGAAAAGTGCTAAAGAAAATTGAAATGGAAGAAGCGCCAAAGTAACTTCAACATGAAGCAGGTTAATTGGAGCTATACAATTTGCTCCAATCCCTTTTCATCACAAAAAAATAAGAAAAAAGAAATGAAAAAAAAAGAATTGGCTCCAATCTTTCTATCTGCCACCATATTAGCATTTGAGTTTAGGCAATAACACCTGATTAATGCTATATGCAGTACAAATTATTTGTTGCGAGTGAAATTGTCAACAACAACAACATACCCAGTCTTATCCCATGTGTTCCCAAAGTGAAATTGTCAATGTTTCCCAATTGACAAGAACCAAAAGCTTCGTGCCATAGATAGGAGAGAAGCTTTTATGTTGATCTTTTCCATGTTGTGACAGCATGGTACATTTGTAGCTTATATCTTCGATCATGCTTTTCTTACCTTGTAATATGACGTGTTATTTCCTATTTAGGATGATAATGAACAATCCAATGAGTTTGTGTAGAGGAACTTACTTCAGTCAGTTTCTTTTTACTATTTAAACCTGGTTCTAAAATAGAGTTGTTCGATAGTGTCCATCTAAAATTTTGAACAGGAGGGACTACCTCCCAAGATAGCTTATTTTAGAGGAACCTTGGAAATGCTAAAGCATATTTCACGGGGTTTTACTGAACCTGTCACCAATATCTTTCAAGGTGTATGTAGTCAGCCTTCCCCAATGTAACAGCTACTGCATTTCCAAGCTAGTGTCCATAAATCTATGACTGACCACCTTGGTCACTTCTTAAGCTTCAATATGAAGCATCTGCTCTGGAGCATATTGAATACGTTCAGTACCCCGCATGAAACAGAAGAAGCTTAATTTTTGCTATTTCACATGTATTTATTTTATCTCAGTTGTATGAAGAGAAATACATTGTTTCGAGAATATTTTAAAAACTTGCACTTTGAAGGTGAAGTTTGGAAATAAAAGAAATCCTTCTGCTAGTGTATCCTCTATAAATGCAACCTCAGATGCTATGTTTTAGTTCTCAATTTTTATATTAAGCTAAAGGTTACGCCTAGAGGATTTGTATTATAGACCAATCCTACTCAACTAGCACTAGTAGGCAGCATATGGGAAGACCCACTACACCAAGAAACACAAAACTATTTCTTCTATGTGGTTTTATCACAAGCATGGAAGTTGGCTAGCATTGGCTCTATTTCCTCTCCCATATATTAATAGGACTTGTCTTACCAATTAGGCTCCTTTTTTCCAATATTACAACAACAGTGAGGCCTTAATCTTAGACACATTGGGGAGATGACAGTTGTTGTCTTGCCAACAATGCTCTTTTATTCCAATAAGGAAGAATAAAGATGCGTAGCTGGAGATACTTGAAGGTCTCGTGGAAGTCCCCCTTTGCATCTATGGTATTCCAATATATTTGCATTTACCTGAGGGAGATGTTTGCCTGTTGGAGGAGTGCCATGTATTTGAACCTCTCATAAACTTTATTCTAATTTAACTCTTGGCACAAAACCATTGGAAAATTTGATGTGCCCCAGAATTGCTGCCATATACCTGAATTTGCTTTTGACTATGTGCCAATATATACTTTATGCCTTGGATGATAGCAATATTTCTTTGCGGAGAGCAATTGCTCATCTACAAGGATGTCAATTGCATACACTGTTTGGAGTTGGTTTTGCTTACTTTGGAAAATGGAGGACAAGATAAAGGCTTAGATTGTGTTATGGTATAACACCACCAAAGAGATGTTGTTCTTGATTCTAGCTCATCAGATGGATACAATATTTCAAAGTAGCTAGCCTTATGTTCATTTGATTATCCTTTCCTAGAAGAATTCTTTGCTTATGCAAGTGGCAGCTAGAGTGGTGTACTGGTGTTCTGTTAAGTCAATTAACATTTGCATCTGATGCTATATAAAAGTTCATGGAATAATATTCTTCTGATCAAACAATTCTATTATTTATTTTGAAGCATGGACTGGATGGAGTTGGATCTGCTGGCTTGAAGTCTTTCAGAGCACTTGCAGTCATTGGTGCTGGAGTCTCTGGGCTCCTTAGTTTTGCAACAATTGCTTATTCTGATGAGGCGGAGCATGGACTAGAGTGTCCCAGCTATCCCTGGCCTCACGAAGGCATTCTCAGTTCTTATGACCATGCTTCGTAAGTACTTAAGTGTTGCTGCATGATTGTTAAAGCTTCTTAGTTTATATTCCCTTTTTATTGGTAAAGATCTTCTGCCCCTATCAGGGCAGAGGTAAGGTCTGCGTACACATTACCCTCCCCAGACCCCACTATGTGGGATTTTAGTGGCTAGTTGTTGTGTTGGTAAAGATCTGGGTCATTAAATTTTTCACGTAGTTGTTATATGCTGTATGAAAATATTTGCCCACAGACAAAAGGTGATCCAGCCTTTTTCTTACAGCATTTTCCCATGTATCAGAATTGGTGTAGCTGTAGTTGGTGTTCTTGCTCTGTAGCCTTGTTTTTTAAGCTCTTACCTTAGAGAATGTATATCAATTTTCTGCTTTTCCAGAGCTAATTTGTACACGAAGTTACAAATGATACGGAAATCCAATTAGCTTGTGTGCCTCTATTTTTGATACAGTATCCGTCGAGGTCACCAGGTTTACCAGCAAGTGTGTGCATCTTGCCACTCAATGTCTCTAATTTCTTATCGTGATCTTGTTGGTGTCGCATATACCGAGGAAGAGACCAAGGCTATGGCAGCAGAAATTGAGGTGGTTGATGGGCCTAATGACGAAGGTGAGATGTTTACCCGCCCTGGGAAGCTGAGTGATCGTTTCCCTCAGCCTTACGCTAATGAAGCAGCTGCAAGGTTTGCTAATGGAGGAGCCTATCCTCCTGATCTAAGTCTAATTACTAAGGTACTGTTTGTCTTCTAAAGTTTGACAAACATTTCATTTGCGTTGCCTGATTTACTTCCACTTTTCAGGCTCGTCATAATGGTCAAAACTATGTTTTTGCTCTTCTAACTGGCTACCGTGACCCTCCTGCTGGCGTCTCGGTAATTCCTCTGCCTCAGACTGCTTTTCTTTGTGATTGTTTCTCTTTTGTTTAGAGTAGAGGAAGCAGTAAATTAAAATAATAATAAAAAAAGAAAGATGAAGTGCATCTGAAGATGTTGCAAGGAGATATGGGTACTGTCACATTCTAATATAGTTGGTTGACACTGCTTCGTGACTGTCCTTAATTTCCAGTTTGTCATAATTCTTCCACTTGGTAAGACTCATTTTGCTGCTCACGTCTCATTGTAGATTCGAGAAGGACTTCACTATAATCCTTACTTCCCTGGTGGAGCTATAGCAATGCCTAAGATGCTTAACGATGGTGCTGTTGAGTATGAGGATGGCACCCCTGCAACAGAGGCACAGGTAATATATCCTTTTTTCCTTCGCTTCCCCTTTATATGTTGAACCATTGTTGCAGAAGTTAAAGTGCTGACACCGCACAGATGGGAAAAGATGTCGTGTCATTCTTGTCATGGGCTGCTGAGCCAGAAATGGAAGAGAGAAAGCTGGTAAGCTTCAATGAATTCTCCTTTCTCCTTATCCTGCATTTAGTCAATCCCAATTCTATTAGTTTGCGGGCATCCTTTTGTACTCAAGTGCTTCCAAAAGTGTATATGTGCTTGTATGCCACCTGAAGCCTGAAAGAATTAAACTTGCTTAGCAAATCCCACTTATTACCAAGTTTAGTGTTTTACTATCACATTCTGAGTAGCTGATTTGTGTGCATGTTAACCCCATGTTGGATCCTCACTGTCAGTTGATCAACCCCATACGATGTACTATAAAATGGATTTCTGACTCTGACATTTTTTATTCCTACAGATGGGCTTCAAATGGATATTTGTTTTGTCACTCGCACTTCTCCAAGCAGCTTACTACCGTCGCTTGAGATGGTCTGTCCTCAAATCTCGCAAGTTGGTCCTTGATGTTGTCAATTAATCTCGTGGATTTCTTTCTCTACATACTAAGCGGGTGCAAGGGCATAGAGAACAATATTACTCCTGCCATTTTGCCAAATGATTGAGTTATTAATGTTATATAGCATAGTTTAGACAATAGACTGCAATTGGAACTGTCTCTCTGCAGGTATTCTTTTTGGGGGGTAAATAAATAACTAAACTATTTATGGTACTCGTATCTTTCATATGAGAACTCTATATTGTAACCTGACGTGGGAATGCCAATTATGGGCTCCTTTTCTTTCTTATTTGTTGTAAGCCACTAGAGGACTGACATTTGAAATATGTTTAGTAGCAAATAAGTATGATTACTCAGTGCCCCAACGGTTGTGGCCTAAACAGTCGAAGAGCTGGAACGATAACCTTGGAAGTTGGAACCAAGGTTCAAATCTCAGGTGAAACCGTCACTAGGTAAATTCTTTTCATCCGTGTAATAATTAATTTGAAATAGCTACTTCTATAGTCGGTTTGATTCAGTTTTTTCTTATTAAAACCAAAACCAACCATCGGTTTTCAAAACAAAACCAACCAAATCAAAAAGTATCGATTTTTTTGGTCGGTTTGGTTCGATTTTTCGGATTTTTATGAGCACCCCTTATAGATAGCAGGTTTACACGGGGTTTCTCATCATTTTATTTAAACCATTTTGATTAAAAAAATATCTTCAAAATACTGAAAACAAGCAAATCTAAACACGATTATTTTCCAAAATAAATTCATTTAAAGCTATATCCGACGCACAACTATTTTCTAGATTCAAATAGGAAACCAAATGCGAAGACAACAGTGCCTTTTAACAGAACTTTAGTACTCCTATAGTTCACGACGGAATTCAGTCCAACTGCCAGTGCTGATTCTCTATAGGTTTTTTTCAAGCATATAAGGAATGCCGTGCCACATGTCGAATGCGAACTCATCATATCTTTCATCTCGCAAAGTGAGTGCCAATAGTGTCAAGTTATGAAAAGAATAAAAAGGAAGACTTATAACAACAACAACAACTACCCAGTATAGTCCCACAAGGTGGGGTCTGGGGAGAGTAATATGTAGACAAGCCTTACCCCTACCCAAAGGGTAGAGAGGCTGTTTCCAATCGACCCTCGGCTTAGAAAAGGGAAGGGAAAGCAACAACAAAAACCAAAAACAAAAGAGCATTAGTAATTCCCGCAGAAATTGCGTAAATAGTTATCTAAAGATAAGAATTATACATAAATTGGCATGCAATAATATCAAACAGTAGCTACCATAAATAAATAAAAATAATGGGGACACAATCCAATGCACGAATCATCTATGAGTTGCCCTGACAAGCCTCACCCAACCCCGGGAAAGGAGTACGCAAAATTCTAGGAGCCCCTATCCTACAATCCTGATACTAGACCTCCAGACTTTTCTATCAAGGACCATGTCCTCGAAAATCTGCATCCTAGCCATGTCATGCCTAATCACCTCTCCTTAATACCTCTTAGGCCTTCCTCTGCCTCTCCTCACGCCGACCACCGCCAGACGTTCACAACTTCTCACCGGGCCATTAGGACTTCTCATCCGCACATGCCCGAACCACCTGAGCCTCGCTTCACGCATCTTCTCATCCACCGGGGCCACCCCCACCTTCTCTCGAATAACTTCATTCTTAATCTTATCTAACCCGGTAAGTCCACACATCCACCTGAGCATCCTGATCTCCGCAACCTTCATTCTCAAAACATGAGACAATTATTAAAAATTGGACAGCACTCCGCCCCATACAACATGGCAGGTCTAACCACAGCTCTATAGAATTTTCCCTTGAGTTATCTACCCGGTTTTACCGAAAATCATATGAAACTCTGATCCCATCGTTTTACAATGTGCTGAATTTTATGAATCTATGGTTGATTAAGCTGAGAAATGAAGAAGACAAAGAAGAGAAGAAAGCAGAGAAAGCAGAGAGAGAAGAAGAAGAGTAACTGCAAAGAGGCGGAGAGAATGAAACAGTGTATCATTACTCACATGCAAAAAGAGTATATATGTACACGTGTTCTCTAACCAAACTTCTAACCAACTAATTATCACTAACCATCTGTCACGACCCCAAATCCGGTCGTGATGGCGCCCAGCACACTGCTAGGCCAGCCCGACCAATCAACTACAATCATAGAGCTATGAGTTCGCCTTATCCCATTTAAGCATATCAATTGTAAAATAACAGTGATGTATATATCGAAACAGGGGAACCAAGTCCCAACGCATACCAACTCCCATAGACCGAAGGGTCAAGAGTCATGAGCCTCTACAGAGTATACAAAGTGTAAATAGTGAATATAACTGTGCACAAGTGTGGGATGATCAGAACAAAATACAGACAAACCGGAGAATCAGGTCCTGCGAACGCTGGCAGCTACCTCGACTGTCCAAAAGCACTCCCGAGCCGCAATAGAATCAGTCCTGCTGTGGTGTACCTGGATCTGCACACAAGGTGCAGGGAATCGGGTGTGAGTACTTCCAACTCAGCAGTAATAAAAGTAAATAATGCTGAAGTGAAGAAAACCGCGATAGGCACTATCTCATGCTACACAATACAGAACTATCTTTTTATCCCTTTCAAGCATATGTGAGTAGATTATTTAGAAATCTTATTTTTTAGCTACTTTCTTTCATAATAATATACCAATACCTGGATACAATCTCAAGCAGTGCAAGTCCGCACTCAAATCAGCCCCTCGGGCTTAGCACTCCTTATCAACTTACACCAGGAGATCTGGTCAATAAGGCAACTAATGCATTTGTGCCAGTAATGTATGAGTGTCGAATGTTATGCCACGTAGTACACGTAAACCAATGTATGTATGCCATGCAATGCATATGACCGCTACGGCGTGTAGCCCGATCCAATTTAGGTACCCGTGCTCACTGTGGGGTTCAGACTCCGGAGGGGCTCCTACGACCCAAGCACAATATTAATATCACACCTGCTGCAGCGCGCAGCCCGATCCGTATACCACTGCGGCGTGCAGTCCGATCCATGCATGTATATGCTCACATAAAATGTCATGCTCTAACATATGGCCCTCGGCCCCAATCAGTCTAACAAATAATCAAGAAAGCCCTACGGGCAACAATATCATATTAGCTCACAGATAAAAAATGTTATTAAGACCTTGTTCAAGTTTTTCATAAACTTATAAAAATGCTGAATAGCAAAATACCATTTTAAACCTTAAATTTAGAATAAAATATGCACAGTATTATCAAAACAGTGATACCAATCCCTGAAGGATTCAAATAATTGGCACGAAACCCAAACATAATAATTAGTCCAATTCATTTCAACAATTAGGTGTTATTATTTATTACGCGGGACGGACCAAGTCACGATCCCCAATGGTGCTCTACCCCACGCCCGTTATCCGGCGTGCAAGTCACCTCAACACAGCACTAAGATATGCAAGTCCGGGGTTTACCAACCCTCAGGACATCATTTACAAGAATTACCCACCTCGAACTGACGAAAGCTCATGCCCGCGACGCCTTAGCTCCTCGAACCGGCATCCACGCACGTCAAAAGTAGCACAAATCAGCACAAATATATCAAAATAGGCTAATGGAACATAATCCAATCGAAAGAACTCGAAAAATATCAAAAATCACGAAATTGGCAAAACTCGAGCCCCGGGCCCACATCTCGAAAAACTTCGAAACTCATATTTCCAGAACCCTCGTCTCGCCACGAGTCCATACATATAAAATTTACCAAAATCGGAGTTCGATTGGCCTCTCAAAACCCAAATTTTCGTTTTCAATATCTAGGCCACAATCCTTCACAATTTCTACCCAAATTCATGAAGATTGATGTTAATTCTACCATAAAATGATATTTTTGAGTCAAGAAACTTACCTCCGATGAATACCCGATGATTTCCCAACGTTTTCCCGTGATTTCTTCTCTCTAGGGCTCAAAAATTATATTTTGGGGTGTGAAACCCGCGAGCCCTCTGTTCTGCAGTTAAACTCACTGCCTGGGAATTTAACTCTACGCGTTCGCGATGTCTCTCACGCGAACGCAATGGCCTGTACGATTACTTCATCGCGAACGCAACGCCCTATCACGCGTCCGCGAAGTTCAATTCTCCCCGCCGCCGGATTTCTTCTACGCGAACGCGTCCATCCTTCACGCGAACGCGAAGCTTCGTCCAACCTTGCCTACGCGAACGCGATAGCCTGATCGCGAACGCGATGCCTCAGCCGGCCCTGCCTTCGCGAACGCGACCTGGGCCACGCGAACGCGAAGGCTTAATGCCTGCTGCACCAACCTGCAATTTACAGTTCCAAGTTCAAAATGCCCGATCGATGGTCCCAAATTCATCCCGAGGCTCCCGGGACCCCAACGAAAACTACCAACATACTCCAAAACACGATACGAACTCATTCAAATCATATAAACACGTTTACCAACATCAAAACCCATAATTCACATCGAATTCAAGCCTAAATTTCTTAAAACTTTCCGAATTGCACATTCGATCTAAAACCCGACCAAACGACGTACGAATGACCTAAAAATTTGCGGACATATCCAAAATCACATAACGAAGCTACAGAAATTGTCGGAATTCCATTCCGACCCCCGGATCAAAATCTCACCTATCGTTCGGATTCGCCAAAATTTCAACCTTCGGCATTTCAAGCCTAATTGAACTACGGACCTCCAAATTCAATTCTGATCGCTCCCCTAAGTCATAAATGATCCCCCGAAACTATTCGAATCATCAGAATCCGATTTCGAGCACTCTAACTCGATAGTCAACTCTAGGTTGACTTTCCATATTCAAACTTCCTTCAAACATGTTATTTGCTTCATTTCCAATTCAATTCACTCCTAACTCACCCGATAGGTTCTAACACTGATATAGAAGCATAAGATATGTTAATTCAAGGTAACAGGGTGGAAATTCCCGTAACGACGGGCCGGGTCGTTACACCATCATTAACTATATAAACTTCTAACAAACTATTTAATTAAATAAACTGAACACTAATTATGGTTTACACATATTTTCTCAACACTCCCCCTCAAGCTAGGTGGTGCAAATATGTCAAGTACCCCTAGCTTGGACATCAAGTATTCATGTTGAACTTTGGTTAATCCCTTGGTTAGTATATCAGCTAATTGTTCTCTAGGTTGCACATATTCAGTCTTTACTAGCCCATTTTGTATCTTCTCCCGTATGAAATGACAATCAATTTCAATGTGTTTTGTGCATTCGTGAAATACTGGATTTGCAGCAATTTGAATTGTAGCTTTACTGTCTGTAAATATAGTCACTGGAGATGCAGCTTCAACCCCATTATCTTTGAACACTCCAAGAATCCAGATTAACTCTACTACTGTTGAAGCAATACTCCTGTATTCAAATTCAGCTGAACTTCTGGAAATTGTACTTTGCTTCTTTGACTTCCAGGATACTAAGGATTCACCATATTTGATAAACCCAGTAACAAATTTCCTCGTGAGAGGGCAAGCAGCCCAATCAGCATCACAATATGCTGTTGCAGTGCACATCTTCTTGCTAGACAGAAGTATACCTTGTCCAGGTTGCCCTTTTACATATTTAACTACTCTTTGTGCAGCTTCCATGTGAGATTTCTTAGGCTTTTGCATAAACTGACTCAGAGTTTGAGCACTGTAAGCTATATCTGGTCATGTGACTGTCAAATATAATAGTTTACCTAGTAGCTTGTGATATTTACTAGGATCAGATAATAGTTCATCTGTTGTACCTTCCAGCTCACCAATCTGCTCATCATAGTCTTTTGTAGTAAGCTTGATATTAGATTCAACGGGTGTAGTAGCAGGTCTTGCAGCTCCCAATCCTAGCTCAGAAATGAGCTCTAGAGTATATTTTCTCTGGTGCATTAGAATACCTTGTTGAGACCTGGCAAACTCAATGCCAAGGAAGTATCTCAACTCACCTAGATCCTTCATTTTGAAAGTCAGTTGTAAACTAGCTTTGACTTTATTTATAAGTGTCATATTAGGTCCAGTCAATAGCATATCATCCACACAAGAATAATAATAGTGGATTTTCCTGTTCCTCTGACAAATAAAGAATTATCATGTTGGCTATGTCTGAAGCCTAAATGTACAAGAGCTTCAGATAACTTGGCATTCCACTATCTTGGTGCCTGTTTGAGCCCATACAAGGATTTTAAGAGTCTGCATGATGTCCTATTCTCCCCCTGACTCTGAAATCCTTGAGGTAGAGTCATATGGATTTCATCAGTTAAATCTCCCTGCAAAAAAGTATTATACACATCCATCTGTTGAATGTGCCAATGCTCAGAAGCTGCTACTACCAATACAGATCTGGCTGTCACCATTTTGACCACAGGACTGAATGTCTCTTGATAATCAATGCCCTCTTGTTGACTGTATCCCTTTGCAACTAGTGTGGCCTTAAGCCTTTCTACCTCACCTGAAGCTTTGTACTTCACCTTGTATATCCATTTGCATCCAATGAGAATATTTCCAGCAGGCAGTTGAACCACATCCCAAGTATGGTTAGACTCCAAAGCATCAATTTCATCCTGCATAGCATCCACCCATCTAGAATCCTTAGCAGCTTCTTCAAATGAAGAAGGTTCTACTATGGTAGAAAAGGCAGCTAGATAGGCCTGTTAAATAGGAGATAAGTCATCATATGTAACATAGTTGGAAATAGAATAGGGAACATTCTTGTGTCATGGTAAAGACACAAAGTCCTTCATCCAAATAGGAGTTTGTCTAGATCCGGATGATCTTCTTAGATCAGGACACTCAGGTTCTTGATGTGATATATCAGATGGTAACTGATTTTGTACAGAAGAATGATCTAGCACAGAACAATCATGTGTCTGTGGTGAACTGTGAGTGTCTTGATCAGAATCAATAGAAGAAGAAGGTGAAGATGTACTTCTGAGCTCTGAATCTTCAGTATGTAAAACATTATTCTCGGATACTTCAGTTGTAAGAGAAGAAAGTAGGAAAATAGGTGCAGTAGAAGTAGAAGATTCTTTGAAAGGAAAAATATCTTCTTTAAATGATACATCTCTGCTAACAATAAAGCAGTGAGTCTCCAAATCAAGCAAAATATACCCCTTCTGATTATTAGAAAATCCCATTAGAATAGTAGGCTTGGCTCTAAGAAGTAACTTGTCTATTTCTTGAACTTGATTTGCATAAGTCAAGCAACCAAGAATCCTCAAATGATCAAGACTAGGTGCCCTGCCATATAATAGTTCATAGGAGACATACCATTGAGTACAGAAGATGGCATTCTGTTAATAATATAAGTTGCTGCAATAACACAGTGACCCCAGAACTTAACAGGAATATTAGCCTGAAATCTTAGAGCTCTAGTAACCTCCAGAATGTGTCTATATTTCCTTTCAGCAACTCCATTTTGCTGAGGAGTGTAGACACATATCTTCTGATGAATAATTCCATGCTTCTGAAATAATGTGTTACATATAGAATTAACAAATTCAGATCCATTTTCAGATCTAGTTACCTTCAATGTCTTGTAAAACTGAGTTTGTACTAGCACAATGAATTGAGTTAGAACAACACAGACATCAGATTTTAATTTCAGAAGAAATAGCCAAGTCATCCTGGTAAAATCATCAATAATGGTTAAGAAGCACTTATTTCCATCAAATGTTGTATATTTGTATGGACCCCACACATCTATATGTATGAGATCAAATGCAGTAGTACTCTTACTATAGCTAGTAGGAAATGACAGTCTAGTTTGTTTGGCACATGGACAAACAGTGCACTTATTAACAACATCAGTAATACTAGCTAGTTTAGTAGGAAATAGTCTTTTGAGAACCATACTAGATATATGGCCTAGCCTCTTATGCCATAAGCTAATATCTGTAGTCTTGGATGTTATACCAGCTGCAGCTAAAGTAACTACAGTAAGTCTTTTAGCCCCATGTCTCTGTAGGAAATATAAACCTTCTCTTTCTCTACCAATCTCCCTCACCTTGCCACTGAAGAGATCCTCAAACACATAGAAATCAGGATAAAATGAAGCAAAACATCTCAGATCTTTGGTCACTTTGGAGACTGACAGTAAGTTGAACTTGAGTTGAGGAACATAAAGAAATTCCTTAATTGTACTGTTATCTGAAATACAACTGTCACCAATTTGAGTAACTTTAGTGACATCTCCATTAGGTAGTAATACTCTTCTAGGCTTAACATGTGTAACTAGAGAAGATTTGTTCAGAAGATTTACATCTGAAACCATATGGTTTGTAGCTCCTGTATCAATAATCCACTCTTGATCTTGTGAATTAGAAGATGATAAAAAGGCAGTATCAGTACCTACAACATTTGCATTTGCAGCATTTGCTTGAATAGTAGAAGTTGAACCATTGTTTAATATCTGCATTATCTGATCATATTGCTCCTTGGTAAATGGAAAACCACCTCTTTGTGAAGCTGTAACTGCTGATCCATGTGACACATGTGATTGAGTAACATAAGTGCCTTCTTGAGTTTTAGCTCCTTTCCCCTACAAAACTTCTGAACCTTGGCTTGTCTGTTGAATACCTTGATGTACACGCATTTGTTGTATTCCTCTATTCTGAAATCCATAATTTGTGTACAAAGGTACACCATGACTAGACTCTACCATGACATTATAGGCACTAGCTCCCCCTTTCTTTTTAGTCTTATAATCTTGAGGATATCCTATTATTTTGTAGCAATTCTCTTTGCTATGACCTCTCAATTTACAAAAATCACAGTAGACATTATGATTTTTCCTAAACTTAGTATTGAAATCAGGTTTTCTACTGTATAAAGCAGTTGAATCATATGAGCTTGTATTCACAATAGGAGCTGATCCTAAAAGACCAGCATTAGCAGCAACTGATTTTTGGCTCTCATCACTCATGAGCATAGCATTGGCTTGATTTATTGAAGGTAATGGTTTCATTATAAGGATTTGACTGCGTGCTTGAGAATAAGAATCATTTAATCCCATTAAGAACTGATATACCTTCTGTTTTTGTAGATATACAATAAACTCATTTGTTTTAGCACAATCACAACCAGGAGTAGGTACTACAAATTCAGTTTCATCCCAAAGGTCCTTAAGCTTTGAGTAGTAAACAGAAATGCAATTTGTTCCCTGAGTTAATGTAGCAATTTCTTTGTGCAAATTATAGCAACGAGTGTCATTCACTTTGTCAAAACGTTCCTGCAGATCCATCCATACTACATGTGCACTGGTTGCATAGGCAATTCCACTAATCAATGTTGAGGCTACAGAATTCATTAACCATGCCAACACAATCGCATTGCATCTTTCCCAATGATACCATTTTTTTCATGAAATCTTTCCTTAGGCCATTTGCCATCAATAATTCCAATCTTATTTCGACCTAACAATGCAATTCGCATAGATCTATGCCATAAGAAGTAATTATCAGTACCTGTCAACTGAAATGAGATCAATGAAATCCCACTTGTATCACCAGGAGCTAAATACAAAGGGTGAGTAATTGCTACATTTACTCATTCTTCAAATTCATCCTCTGATGATGCATGTGAAGTATTTGCATGTGTAGCATTCTCAATCGTGTTAGGGTTTTCGTTTGTAGAATCATCAACCGCCATTGTTACTCAAATCTGATTTGAAGAAGAATTGTGAAAAAACAGAAATTCAGAAGAGAAAGATAAAGGAGAGGAAAAGATCGAACTTACGAGCTTCAATTTTGAGCTCGTGGCTCTGATACCATGCTGAATTTTATGAATCTATGGTTGATTAAGCTGAGAAATGAAGAAGACAAAGAAGAGAAGAAAGCAGAGAAAGCAGAGAGAGAAGAAGAAGAGTAACTGCAAATAGGCGGAGAGAATGAAATAGTGTATCATTACTCACATGCAAAAAGAGTATATATGTACACGTGTTCTCTAACCAAACTTCTAACCAACTAATTATCACTAACTATATAAACGTCTAACAAACTATTTAATTAAATAAACTGAACACTAATTATGGTTTACATATATTTTCTCAACACAATGTATTGTATTGTATTGTATTGTATCGTTATGGATTGTATTATTTGTTATTAATAAATAATATTTTATTATTTTGTTTGACTGTATCTTACTGTATTCTAGCTGATAAGTTTATTAAAATATCCTCAATTGTTTAAATGTTAAATTCATCAAAAATTATGCATAACATAATTTTAAAAAACAAAACAGAAAAATGCAAAACACCATAAAAAAGCAAAACATAGGAGCGAGAAAGAAAAAGGCAAAACAAATGAGCATATCTAATTAGAATCGAATTAAAAGTAAATTAGGAGAAAAGATAAAACAAAAGGTGTTAAAACACCTTTAACGTTAGCGAGAAGTTCTGAAAAAAAGAAAGTATGTTATAGGTTGGAAATTTGGAGTTAAAATAGAAAAAAAGGTAAAGGGTAAAATAGAATTATGGAGTAACAAGTTAGGGCATAATTGGAAAGAAAAATACGAAACAATCGCACCACACCAAATCGGTTGTTTAAAAAAAGAAATTTTTTATTGTTCCGAAACAATGAATATAATAATACAATATAACTAATTTTAATAAAAACAATCAAATCAAAACAATGCAATACGATACAACGGGAAACAACCATCCAAACAAGCTGTTAATTTTATGTGCAAACACAAGCCTTGCTTTTTACGATTTAGTGCGACACTGTAACTATCTTGTGGGGGTTAGTTTCAAATGCATTTGTTCCATTTTTCTAATATGATTGTTATGTAGCCACGCTTACAACAATACTGGGACAAGAAGCTTACAAGTCGGTCAGTGAAACACATACGCAGATAGATATTGACATTTCACTGAGAGAAGGATTTACTAATAAATGTTAGATAAGACGTAAACTGAACAAAATACAGAACAAATCAGGGAGTTATGAAATTCAGTCACGATTGTAAGTTCGAGTATTCTGAATAGTCTACTAATAACGACGCCTACAAATTATTAGGGACCACTACTCAATCTATGGTTTTTTTAACTGTTAAGAGTAGAGCTGGTGAAACTTCTGAGAATTAGTTTGTGATAGGTACTGCAGCGAGAAATTGCCACAGTAAGGATAAAAATAGTTTTGAGGCCCGCTTGGCCATGAGTTTTTTCAAAATAAATTTGGGATTTATTTTTAAAATTTATGTTTGGCCATAAATTTTACGGAAAAAGGCCAAAACTATCTCTATCGTTTGCTAAATGGTTTATAAATACGATCCGTCCACCTATCCATTCAAAAAAATACACGAAGTTAATTTTATTAACAAAAATACCCTTGCGACTAACAACAGAACTGATGGAGTGTGTAGTTTTGAACGGAACGGAGGGTATTTATAAACCATTTAGCAAACGATAGGGATGAGTCTTTCATTTAGTGACGTGGTTTTTAATTTTTTTTACCTTTTATAGATTCAATCTTTATCGTAGAATGTGATAATTTCAAGCTTTTTAGCACCTTGGTTTCAATTTTCTTATGTGCTTGTATTAGTTATATGTGGTTTCAATTTTCTTGTGTGCTTGTATTGGTTTCGTGACTCTTTTGTCTTCTTATGAACCGTCCAAAGATTTCCATTACTTTTCCCTTTCGAAGTTTCAATATTTCTCCTAGATTTGATTGATATATTTGGACAATTTTAACATTTGGACGCAATTTTTTTTTCCACATTTTTTTTTTGTTTTAATCCTTGTCTTCTTACTTAACAACCCAAATATATCTGTTAATTTTCTATTTAAGAGTTTCAATACTTATATTGAGTTTGATTGGAGAAATTTCAGAATCTGTTTTGAATTTCGGGTTATTTGAATTTAGGTTTTATCTATTCTTTAATTAATTTGTTATTGTGTATATGCAGTATCCCAACTAGAGAAGAAGAAAGGGAGAGATTAGATGAGTGGGAATGGGTGTGACATATACTACCCATTTTTGTAAACGGGTCAGATAAGGTAAATGAGTTGAAATAATATCCGTTTTTGTTCCAGTCAAAAATTACCACATGGACCAATTAAAAATTGTCACGTAATTAAATGAAAGACACATCCCTATCGTTTGCTAAATTGTTTATAAATACCCCCCATCAGTTCTGCTGTTAGTCGAAGGGTATTTTTGTAAATAGAATTAACTTCGTATAGTTTTTTCAACCGATAGATGGACGGAGTGTACTTTTTTGAACGGATAGATGGACAGAGGGTATTTATAAACCATTTATCAAACGATAGAGATAATTTTGGCCCTTTTTCCGTAAATTTTATTCACATTTTAGCAAAACCTCAAATCCCAAAATAACCCAATTTGTTGATTTTGGGCCAAAATCTCAAAACTTGGGATTTATATACATATTTTTCAAAATAAAGTTGAAAAATATGTTTTGAAAATGTATGTCCAAATACATTTTTATTTTCAAACCAAATTTTACCCAAATTAAAATTTTCAAAATTAATTTAAGATTTATGAGCAAATGCTAGCTTAATGAATTTGTATTTAAAGATGATCAGCGACGACTAGTAACATGATAGAATGTTCCAATAATGACAATAAAATAAGGAAAATAATAGTGGATCGATCATTGTCCTATCGAAATCATCAAAGATCTAAAGATAGCATGTGTGTCTGTCTCTCGGTGGGTGTGTGTTTATAGATTTTTACAAATAGATTTATTGGTTGTAAGAGTACATTGCACATTGGTCTAACAGATTATTGTATTGGACACAAATGAACTTTTTAGGTTAAAACTCAGAGACTTTCTTATACACATTTGACAGTAGAAATTCAACATTTATTTATGTTCAGCTAACCATGAATCTAAATTTACTGATTAGATAACGTGTGAGGAAAAATACAGCCACTTCCACTACATTATTCCAACGCGAAGTCCATTCAAGTTGTCCTCAACGGTTAGCCAGACATCTCAACTGACCTCATTTTTAGTTGGACACCTCAAGCCTTCAATATAGTAGGTCAATTAAACACCCGACTCCATCAACCCACTCACGTGAAATACACTCTCAGATTCATGTGAAATGAACAAGTAAGAAAAAGTCATGTGTTATTTTAATTAAAAAATTTGCCACCTATTATTAAAAAAAAAAAAGCAATACCCTAGCCTCCCAACCGCGCCCCCTCTTCTTCTTCATCTTTAAGTGAATGTGCAAAAACAGTAGAAGCTATTTATTGCACAAGTTATTTTCACCCATTCTCTTCAGCCAATCCCAAGAGGCAAAATGGAGCTCGCCGGAATTAATGAAGCTTGCCGGAATAGATTTTCCGGCAAAAACCCGGCTAGCAAATAAGGTCAACAAACAACGACGCTACTGCCACGATTACATCGGCTACTTCTAAAATCCAACCCAAAAGCAAAGACAACAAACACCAGAAATTCGTTGCCGGCAGTCATGGTTGTTGTCGGCATCCATGGCTATTACCGGCGTCCATGGCAATTACCAAATATAAGTTCATGGCTGTTGCCCCTAGTGGTCATTCTCTATTTATTCTTTTAGTGTGTTGTATTGCAGGTTTTGTGAATATAAATATTTTTGTTCATGTCTGATCTTTGCTAAATTGGGGGTTATCTTTGCTTTGATTATATATTTGATAATGGTGGGTTAAAGTTCACAAGAAAATTTTGGAGAAGAAAGAGGGAGGAAAGTTGGGCTCCACAAGTTAAATTAAAAAAAGAAAAGAAATAAGTATAATTTTGAAAGCTTTCACTTGCTGTTAGGCGATTGTAGGACACACACTTTGTCATGTCACTCTGAAGGGTTTAAGTGATACACTGAAAAATAATTTAAGGTGTCCAACAGAAAATGAGGTCAGTTGAAGTGTTTGGCTGACCGTTGAGAACAACTTAGAGGGACCATTTATGTATTTCGCCTAATTCCAATTTATCTGTACCCCCTTGAATACTAGATATTTGTTCTTTACCTTTTCTCTTAAAACCCCTACTTGTTTAACACCTACAACACTTTAAAAATACGCAATGTTACATAATTACAACGTGTTAATCTTTAACTTTGTTGAGGTCAAACTTGGAATTGGCCCCAATAATTACCTGTCCCAACTTTGGAGCTTAGCTGCAACTTACATAGAGTTACAATATGGGCGGAGGTAGCCTTTAGTACATCCGAATATGGTATTTTCAAAACGGAACTTAAATATAATTGTTAAAATTTAATATAATTTTAACAAATATTAGATCTGTATTCACAATTTTAATAATACAACGAGTTTATTGCTAAAAACTTTAACTGTCAAAATCATCAAGTTATGATCATGAATTCGCCTCTATATAGAGAGCATTCCCTCATCAATCATCACACTTATTTTTTTCCCACCTGATGTCTAATACTAATATTGGAGTCCGATTGTATCAAAATTCGTCGCGTGGGATTCCATTCGGGACAAAATTTATAAGGTTGATCTATGAAAAATTCGTTTAAAGAATATCAAATGGGTGCAAGGACAAGTTAAAATCAAGAGTCAGTGAATTCGGAATGAATTATGCTATAACATTTTGTTACACAGGTATACTTTAGTTTACTTTTGTACATAACAATAACAACAATAACAACCCAGTAAAATTCTATTAGTGGGATCTGGGGAGAAGGCCAGAACCTAAATATTATATTTTTGGACTCAAAATACAGTAATAAGTACAAAAAAAATACATATCTATATATAGCGTCTAAATACAAGATGATATACCTTAACTGTAACTTTTTCCGTTAAGGTATAGCGTCTTCTATTTGCATGCTATATGGCCTGTCGATTTGACTGTCATATATAGCGTCTTGCTTTTGTAAGCTATATATAGCGTTTTCTTTTCAAACGCTATACCCCCATCTAAATACAACCTTCGTCTTCTTCGCCGACCAGAACCATTTCCCTTATTTTTTTTTTAAATCACCATGCTTCGGTCCGCCCCCCCCCCCGATTGTCCGATTTTTTTTAAAAAAAAGTTGTGGGCCCTTCCCGTCACACAAAAGGTGAAGAACGTAGGTCCCACATCGTATTGGAACCTTATATTATTGTGGTTTAACTCCTTCGTCTTCAAATTTTCACACAAAACATTCACTACATCGAGGTATTTTAATTTATTTTATGTCAAAACTTGTATAATAATCTATATCACTGCCTATTGAATGTGTTTCCATGTCGTTTTGTGTTTTATTTGCGAAACTAGCATGTTATATTTATCCGGACTAAGATATTAGTGGTCTAAAAAATATATATAATTAAGATTTAAATTTGTATATTAATATCCGAATTTAGATATTAGTGTTTCCATGTCGTTTTGTATTTTATTTGCGAAACTATCACGTTATATGTATTTTTGTTGATGTTATGTGATTAAAATATATTTGTTGTTTATATTTAGTTTATTTATTAGCGTAGTAAAATGTAATTTTTTGCGTAGTAAACCATATAGTATTTTAGCGTAGAATCCCGGTAATTTAAGTATTTCTTATACTGGTAGATGAAGATATATACTTTATACAATTAAATAATCAAAATATTGAATTTGACGCACATAAATATTCACGATAGCTTGGTGCTACTAGGCCTCAAATATCGAGCCCGGAACCCAATAAGTATATATATTTAAGAATTTTGAATTATAAAACAAACACACATAAAATAATCAATATATTGAATTTGACACGCATAAATATGCATGATAGTTTGGTGCTACTGCGCCTCAAATATCGAGCATGTAATCCAATAGGTATATATATTTAAGAATTTAAATTATAAAACAAACACACACAAAATAACCAAAATATTAATGTGACACGTATAAATATTCATGATAGTTTGGTGCTACTGGGCCTCAAATATTGCGCCTGGAACCCAATAGGTATATATATTTTGTTCAATTAAATAATAAACATACAATTAATATTATTGAATTTACAGTTGATGACATGGACACACCGCCTATACATCTTGGCCCTTACTCTGGTGAGCACCGACTGAGTTATGGTTCGTCATCACAGGCGCATGTATGGTTTCATAGTATTGAATTAGAATTTGTTTTTATTTTCCATAACTTTGTTAATTTTCTTTTTAAGGCTGAATGCGAAGTTGACATTGATGCGACAGATGCTTACATTCAGAATCCCGAAAAGATAATGGTACGACAATTTAAATTGTTGTGACTTATTTTATACTTCGACATAGTAAGCTTTTTATTATTATGTAGGTTGCTACTGGACTGACGACCCCTTCTACTGATCCTGTCAGCACCACAGATGATCGCCATCGTCTGCCACCATCCGTATACAAAGTCCACTTTTCAAGGTCATGTAGCTTTAACCAACGATAGGCTGCCTCATCTTCTTGCCTGATATATTCCATGTGCCTTCAAAATTTATGTTGTTTGTGGTCTATTGCTGCCATCCACATCAAATCATGCAGATCCTTGTTGGGATATGCCTTCTGGAAATTGGCTTTAAGGTGCCTAACACAGTAACGATGGTAGACATAAGGTTCTTGCCTTGCAGGCAAGTTCTCCATAGAACTTAAGATAACATCGTGCCTATTAGATATTAGACATATACCGGAACGCTATTGACAACATACTCTTTTAAGTGGTTCAAAAATAGAGTCTACATCTCTTGGCTGTCATTGGCACAAATAGCAAAAGCTAGAGGAAATATTTGACCATTAGCATATACTGCCACGGCTATTAACGGCTTGATATCGTACTTTCCATAGACATGAGTGTCGTCTATGGATATTACGAGCTGACAGTGCGGAAAACCATCAATTGCTGGTTTTAACGTCCAGAACATGAAATTGAATATATATTCCAGTTTACCCTAACTCCACTCAAGCTTCCATTCAACAAGTGTCTCGGGGTTAAACTGCTACAGTGCAGCCATGTACCTAGGAAGATATGCAAATGACTTATCCCAGTTACCATAGACTATTTCAAACGGTCGTTTGCGCCCGAGATATGCCTTTCCTTTAGTAATAGTATGGCCATGTTCCTGGTTGACTATTGTAATGCACTCTTTATTCTATACCTTATGGATGCTTCAATGTGTGGAATAAGAAAAAGAGAAATAAAGTCAATATCCAAGTTGAATTAATTCCCGTTGAATGTGTCCATTTATGTGTGGGTGGAAATTTATTTACCCATTTTCCACATACCTGTCTTCTTCTTGCTCGCACGCAATATCCAATGACATAGCCAAAACCACATGCGACAAACAACCTGGACTTGACTCTCATACCATCATCTCACGACACTCTTTTATGTTTTGCATTTTATAAGCCCTGCTTAAGTGCGCTTTATCACGAAAAAACAAGCCCTTTTCCAGCACCGTTTGTCTAGACTCATCCCACATTGTTGTCCGAATTTTATCAAAATTCCTTGTGTGAGCTTCCACGTCTGGAATGCTTGGCAATGTATCAAGGTAAGGAATCTCCTTGAATGAAATGGCACTTGGGACTCGTACACTCTTCCTCTGAAAGGGGTGGAGTATACTCTCTCGTCAAATCTGGTCCTTCCTTCTCATCCTCCTCATCACCATCCTCACGAGGAAAGGGTGTCTCATCTCCAGATTCATCAGCATTGTTATCATAATCATTGTTCTCTTCCTCACTCTGTGCATCTGCCAGATCTCGATTTAATACGCCGTCTTCGGGCAATTGAGTGAGTACATTTGATTCAACTTACTCGTTTTCACTGCACAATAAACAAAATAATAAGATACTAAATTTAATGAATACTTTCCATATAGTTGTATCACTTCATTTACAAGTCGTAATGTGATGAAATTACATGGTATACATTTTCATTTAGGTGATGGCTCCCGGATGGACCACCATGATCCAACACTCCATAATTGTGCGTGGGTTCATAATTTGTAAAATTTGTATCTTGCATGTACCCCTTGTTAAATATGTGCGTTAATACAAATTCAATACAAAATGTACATCGTAAACACAAGGAAAATTGAAGCTTATCACTCGTCTTGTGAATTATGTAAAGCAGGGAGGGATAAGTTTAAGTCAAGAAAAACTCTTTCGTCCACAACCTGTCCGGCAAAAACTCCTCCAAAATAAGCACCCGATGACTGGGGTTTATTCGGAACCTGTCTGACAACCTCATTGTTTAGATATGTAACTTTTTTTTTATAGCGTGTTCTATATATAAGCGTCTTCTATTTATAATTTATATACATATATATGTAACTCTTTTTTTTACATCTATTAATATACTTTGAGTCGACAAACATAATATTTAGGTTCCGAACTTGTGTGGGGAGGATAGAATATAGTTACATACACAGACTTAAACCCTACCCTGGAGAGAATAAAAAAATTATTTTCGGGAGACCCTCGGCTCAGAAACATATTTACTTTAGTTTACTTTTATACATATATAAAAAAGTTTGTACACATATAAATAATTTGAATTAGAAGTAATGAATGAATTCAGTTAATATTAAGGGTGACCTACATCTCTCACCCCCCACCCAAAAAATACTTTTTTTCCCACCCCCTATACTAATTAGAAAGAATGGATAATCGATTGTACACATGCTTGTTGTTATAGCAGCAGTGACACCTGCAAACCTTACTCCTTGTCCATTCACTAATTGCACATGCTCTCTTCATTAAACATTTTCGAATTATTGCCCACCACAAACCCTTCTATTTTTCTTTTTCTTTCTCAAAAGACAGTAAGACAAATAAATTAAAAATGCAGTGAGTTGCACATGGGAATGCTTCAGTACCAGATCTTGAATGTCTTCTATTCCCATTTTCTCACTGTCACGTTACTATGTTTCTCTCTATTTACTCATTCATCCGTCGTATATTGGTTTTATTACTCTGATATTTAAGGTAAAACATCAATATTAATTATTGAGGATAATTATGTCATTAATTCTGTCATAAAAATCTTGGCTTAGCTAGCAAAAGGAAGGAAACCCAACATTATCCTGCCACAACCATGTGGCCATGGCAGGCTAATAACATTTTGTGATTCGTCGGTTGTAAATCTAAACTCTTATTGGATCATACTACAAGCTCTTTTAACTAAAATTATCCTTATTAAAAAAGTAGAGAAAATTTATAAGTGTTGGAATTCTCTGTGATTGGTTCAACTATATATATACTCCGATTAGTTAATTATCCATTCCAACTCATCATTGGACTAGCTTTTACAAGATATAATCATTATTTAAAAAAAGATGAAGCGAGAGAGTTGGAGCAGTATATGGTAAATTTGCCAAGATTAATGTAATAATATTGGCCTAATTATAGTTTGAGCCAGCGGCAGTATATAAATAATGTTCTCAGTTCGGTCCCAAATAAGTAATTTTTCGGTTTTTTTCTTGTGGTCCAAAGTAAGTGATTTTTCAGTTTTCAAGAATGAATTAATTATTTTTTTCTACATTGAAGTAAGAGTGTTGGAATATGTATATTTAGGAGCGTTTATGTGAGATAGTAAAGGTTATAGTCAATTCTATTGCTAATTAATGTTAAAAGGTAAATTTCTTAATTTGTATGAAAACACCAAAAAAATCACTTATTTTGGATCGGAATGAGTAATAATATTGTATGTGAAAAGAATGAAGTAGAGCATGTGCACAAGCTGGTCAAAATCTTGACCAGATACGACCATTGTCTAACTATAATTCAATGTACTTGAGATTTTGAGGATGATCGGAGGGAAAATGATAGATCATAGGCTAAATATATATACTAATGGTCAAAACAAAAGACTAAAATACGCAATTACAATTACGATCATTCAACGTAATTCACATGTATATGGGAACATGGTGGCTGTTAGGGGTGGAGTCTAGATTTTTTATTTAACAATTTTATTTATTAAATGGTTTTAAATAAATATTAATATATATATACTAAATAAAATATTTAATATTAAATGTAAATTTTAAATTAGAATTATTGAATTCGGTCAAATCCGTGATTACTGGCTGTCATGACATATAGAGCCACCAAAACATGTAAGATGCATATAAATATAACCACCAAAATATTGATCTAGCATGTAAAGGAAGTAGGGATGGCAAACGGTGCGGGGCGGGGTGGTTGCGGGGCACACCCGCGCACACCCGCGAAGACTCCAACCCGCCCCGCCCCGCCCCGCCCCGCGAAAAATCGCAAAATAAATTTTTCTAATTTTAATTATGTGATGTATTTTTTAAGAAAATAATACAATAATATAATATAAGTCATAACATTATAATAAAATATTCAATAACAAAGATAATAAAACTACATAAAGCAAATATTGCTAATTAATAAGCCATAATAAAAATCAACATAATCTAAAAATACTATATGGATCATTCTAAAATAAGTATAGCTAATGAGTATTATTAATTACATAGTTTGAATTAACTATTGGCGTTAATTGGATTTAGAGTTTTAGATTTTAGGTTTTTAATAACCCGCAACCCGCGACCCGCACCGCCCGCGTTAATTTTTTTAAAAAAATTTATGCCCCGCGCCCGCCCCGCCCCGCGAATGCTAAAAAATCGCCCCGCCCCGCCCCGCCCCGCATCGCACCGTTTGCCATTCCTAAAAGGAAGAGTGCTTGTGTTCTCGCTGTAACTCGGTGTATGTATATTAGTATTATGTATATAAATTATCTAATACGTAAAAAATATTGAAATATGTACATCCATTAAGACTTGGAGTGCACCCATGCATTCACTGCGTGGGCTTTGCGTGGATTGGATCGGATTGAATTTAGTACATTTTAATTGAAATTTTGGATTTTGAATTCTACAAAATACAATTCGAACTCGATTCGAATAAATATTGGATCGGATCGAATTTTAAAGTTTGGATCAGATCGAATTTTAAAGTTTGGATCAGATAAATATTTCAAAGTTTTGGATCGGAGTATACCTATTATTAAGGTTATTGCTATTCTAATCAGCTAATGCATCTGCCTTATCTGCTTCTTCTGTGTTCTGAACTAATACAAACATATCTTTGCTTTTCATCTCTTTGTCATACTAAAATAATCTCTTACATGGATTAAAAAATTTTATTTAAGAGAAGTTTGAAAAAAAAAATAAGAGAGGAAAAACGAGCATGCGGGTCATGGGTTTTAGGGCGGTTTGGAGTTTTTTTATTTTTGTACTGGTTCTTTCTCCTAAATATGCCACGAGTCCCGGCCTTTAAAATATGGATAAATATAGAACTTTGATGGACGGCAGGAGTAAACTTGGACGGAAAGTGTAACGAGGGATAGGATTGAACAATAAAATAAAGTATATGGATATATCATACCCTTTTCCGTATCAAGAATGCACCACGTGTCCCGGCAGTTAAAATAGGGGCAAATATAAAACTTTAATGAACGGCAGGGGTAAACTTGGATGGAAGTAAAACAGGGGAAAAGATTGAACAATAAAACTAAGTAGAGGGATATATAAGGCCCTTTTTTCGTTAATTTGATTAGGTTATTCCAAATCTTTGTCGCTCAGCACGAGGATGGCACGTGCACTTTCGCTTCCTCGCTGTGTCAACTAGGAAAGAGAAATAGTGGCAGTTACTGTAATTTCTTTCTGTCCTAGGGGCAATTTGATGAGCAGAAATTCATAAAAGCCTGTTGATTATTTGTAAATTTCATTCAGCATATCCTCACTCACTCTCTCTTTCTCCTTGAGTCTGACTATCTTTGAAAAATGAAGAAAGCAGCCATATTTTTGGTGCTGCTCTGTGCCACCATACATGTTGCTTCATCTCAAAAGGATGGTAAGTTTCTATTCTTTTAAAATCTTGATTTACAATTCTGATCATTACAATTCTTGTTCTATATTTCATTTATGCGCATTCATATTAAAACTTCTTATGGTTTATAATACGAAAATTTAGTTATGGAAATTGTATTCGTGATCATGCATGCTCTAGTGTTTGGTAATATCTTACCTTTCTATAACATCGAGAGGCAGAGCCAGAATTTCAAGCTTATGCGTTCGAGATTCTAATCATTTTGAGTTACTGGGTTCTAAATTAATAATTTATGCTTATTCAACGAATTTTTTTAAGACAAATACAGGGTTTGAACCAAAGCTATTGGGTTCGGCCGAATCCGTTGGCAGCATTATAGCTTCGCCCCGGATAACAGCATCCCTATATAACAACACTTCACTATAAAACCCAAGTTTTTTAGGAACCAATTTTCATGTTATGTTATAATATATGTTCTCTATAACAACACTTCGCTATAATATCTAAACATATTCGAAATAAATAAGATTGTTATAGTGATGTTTGACTGTATGTCTTAGTTTCTTAGGAGTCGTGGTAATATGAGCAACTAGGAAATTAGGAAACGGATTTATTAATTGATTTGGTTTTCTTGTATATAAAAATCGCATCAAATCGGACTATGAACAAACTTTAAATATGAATAAGTTGTAGTAGTGAAGCCAAGAATTTACTAAGGCTAAATATTTTTCGAGAAAGAGTGTTCAATATATATTATATACGTTTAAAATTTAATATTTTATCTATATACACAATATAATTTTTCAACTAAATAGTCACACGCGTATGGAACAAGGGAAGGAGAGAGAAATATACACGTTCTACACTTAGCTTTTTTCATGTGATTTTAAGTAAAGATAATATGATGGTTGTAGCAACAGGCCATGCTCTTTTTCCCCACTTAAATATTACTTTACTAAATCCATGTAAACTTAGATCCCTCTAATTGGTGCAAGATCTACACTACTAGTAGTTAGATTGAACGCTTTTTTACAGTAAAAAGGGCCGGCCCAGTTCAATACCCATTCCGTGGGTGTCTGGGGAAGGGAATACTCTAGGCAGCCTTCCCCCGCTTTGCAGAGAGGCTGATTCGAACCCGCGACCTGACACTCCACGGCAAGCAAGCTTACTGGTATAACTTTTTCAGTAAGTACTACTATAATTTGACGTACACTGGTATAATTTTTTCACACGATCAAGTCTGTCACAACCGAAAAGTCACAAATCCTATAAAGAATTACACTGTCAATGTATCTAATTTAATTCTGTTGTCTTTCTCTTACCTATAGATCAATGGTTCAAAAAAAAAAACTAAAAAATATTATTGCTATGGGGAATTGAACCTATGACCTTAAGAAGGTTTTGAACCCCTTTAACGACTAAGTTATACTTTTGGGATGTGTTAAGGGAGTTCAAAACATAAAATATAAAGATAAAAACAGTGTTTGCGTTATATATATAGTGTAATTTTTCGACGAAGGGGGTTTGCCGCTCCCCTAAATCCGTCCCCTGCTGCTAGCTGGTAATGAGTCTTATTCCATGGAGTTAAAAAAAATTAAAAAATATTATAGCTAGGGAGAATTGAATCTATGATCTTAGGAAGGTTTTGAACCCCCTTAACGACTAAGCTACACTTCTGCGATGTGTTAAGGGGTTCAAAATATAATATATAAAGGTAAAAACAGATTTTATCTTATGTATACAGGTGTAATTTTTCGACGAATGGGGTACGCCCGCCACCCTAAATCCGTCCCTTGCTGCTAGCTGGTAATTAATAGTATTATTTATTTAACAATAATTCATTTTGTTGTTTTATTTGATCAGGAATATTGCCAAACGGCAATTTCGAGTTAGGTCCAAAAGCATCGCAAATGAAAGGCACAAAAGTGGTAGACCGTCATGCTATACCAAACTGGGAAATATCAGGTTATGTAGAATACATTAAATCAGGGCAAACACAAGGTGACATGTTACTACCAGTGCCAGTTGGAGATTATGCAGTTAGACTTGGTGAAGATGCTTCAATTAAAACCAAATTAAAAGTAACAAAAGGAGTATTCTATTCGCTTTCATTTGTATTTGCTAGAACTTGTGCTCAAGAAGAGAAACTCAACGTATCTGTATCGCCTAATTCTGAGCCAAATGATTGGGGAATGCTACCTATGCAAACTATGTATAGTTCTGATGGTTGGGATTCATATTCTTGGGGTTTTTTGGCTGAGGCTAATGAAATTGAGGTTATGATTCATAATCCAGCTGTGGAGAAAGATCCAGCTTGTGGCCCACTCATTGATTTTGTTGCTCTTAAGGCTTTGAAAACACCCAAAAGACCGAAAGGTAAGTAGCCTACAATTAATAATTACTGCAGCTTCAGGTTAGCGGGATCATTTGAATCCAATATTTTTTCATGCGGGATATAAATTTATCTGTGAAAATTCACTAAATTTACTATAAATAATATATATGAACACATAACTTAAAAGAATATAATAAACTAATGGCAAAATTCGTATATATTAACTCATAGAGCTAAAATTCTGAATTTGCGTTTGCTGGTTGTTATGTGAAATAAGGATTACAATCATATCTATAGTTGTTTACACTGTTAGTGTTACTTAAATTGGGTTATAACAAGTTATCTATATGACATATTCATTTTTAATCTTCATTTACATATCATCAATATACTTAAATAATTTGTTGTAAGATCACTTTCTCATAAAGTATTATTGAAATGCATCAATCTCTTTGTTCTTCCATATTCGTATCATTCGAATGTAAAGTGATTATTATTATTATTTAGGTATCATATTTATTTTTATGTTTAATTACTAAATTCGATTAACCTTGAAAGTGTACATCAACGAAACATTATTGTGAGACAACTAAAAAAATAACTATTATGTGTTACTAAGAAAATTCTCTCGTAAGAATATTTTAATAGATTATATGTTTGTTAATATTTTATATTTTTACTAAAAATATATTTAATTATCAAAAATTTAACAAAGTAAGATTGAAATAATATTTAATTAATATAAAACCTGAAAAATCTAACAAAACCGAACCAATTCAAACCGATATAATTGGTCTGGTTTGATTTTGATAAAAAACAAACCAATCCGGTCCATGTAAACTGATATATAATAGTCTCAATTCTAAAAATAGAAAATAGAAGTTGTATATTTCTCTACGATATTAGAAACAATATAATCTTTCTATCTTCACAAGCTAGGGGTACGATATGCATATTTCCAAAATCTCACTTGTGAGATTATGCCGAGTTTTTTTTTTTTTTTGTTGTTGTTGTTGTACTGCGATATGTCATGTTACTAACATATTGATGATATACAAATGGATGCAGGCAACATGTTGAAAAATGGAAACTTTGAGGAGGGTCCATATATTTTCCCTAACACAACATGGGGTGTTCTAATTCCTCCCAACATTGAAGATGACCATTCTCCATTGCTAGGATGGATGATTGAATCTCTTAAAGCAGTTAAATACATTGACGCTGAACACTTCACCGTGCCCGAGGGCAAGCGCGCCGTCGAGCTCGTAGCCGGAAGAGAGAGTGCCATAGCACAAGTAGTGAGGACTAGACCTGGAAAAGTATATGATCTTATTTTCTCAATTGGTGATGCTAGTAATTCTTGTGAAGGATCTATGCTTGTAGAAGCATTTGCTGGGAAAATTACTATGCAATTTCCTTATGAATCTAAAGGAAAAGGTGGTTTCAAAAGGGCTAGACTTAGGTTCACAGCAATTTCTCCACGTACAAGAGTCAGGTTTTTGAGCACATATTATCATATGAAGAGTGATAATTCTGGCTCTTTGTGTGGTCCTGTGGTTGATGATGTGAGATTGGTTGGAGTTCGCAATCCCCGCCATCCATAGGTTTTTTATTAATTGAGTCTGATAATTATTGATTGAGTTTAAGTTTTATGTATGTGACGGAATATTGAGATGTTATTCCTTGTAATACAATAGTTGATGTGTTGCTTTTGCAAATCACGTCAAAATTATGTATTGTTACATTATATTTGTTGCATTTTACATGTACCTAGTAAAATTTTCGAATAATTAAATGAAATAGTAACCTTTTTTGGTTCAGCATAGTATGTGTTCCTTCTTTTCGTTAATTGGATTTGAGGACTCAAATCTCAATCATCAGTTCTTTATTTTTATTTTTTTATATTTTCCAGACCCATAGAAAGTTAGAGGAAATGAGTTCCAATCTATCTTCCAATTAATTCTCACGAGTATATGAATTTTGATAAAAAGATTGGTTTCTTTGAGTTCAAGATGTTTTTACTTGGAACAAATATAATTGTAACAACTTTTTGTCCTATTTATAAATTCTATAAATTAACTATGTAGTGAGTAGAAATGCATTTTATGTAGATGGCATGCTAGCTTCTCCTCCTTTTCCTTTTCTACCAACAGATCATACATCTTAGAGAAGTCTTAATAAGTAGACTAAAACAATTAGTCAAATAGTAATGCTGAATGAAATTCACATCAGACAAGGATTTTAGTGGTAAACTCAACTATTGTGGAAAATTATTTGGAATTCAATACCAATCTCGAGTTAAAACAAGTATTCTGTGACAGGAGCAGATTTAGTATCCCCAATTTGCTCAGCACTTTCCACATATTAAGAGTAAATTTCACTACTTATAAGAGTCCGATCAAACTAAACTAAATCTTTTTTTGTTTTAAATCAAATTTGAGATATATCCAGAAATACAATGAAAACTACTATAAGTTGCAATTTTCTTAGGGATAATTTTGTAACAGTAACCTCCTTGTGATTTAAGAATCAGTCACTTAATTACCAAAGTTTCATAAACTTTCTCCCTCTCTATTGTCAAAACGCAGTAAAGATTAGTTGCTATGGATTGAGAATCCTCAATTGCTATACTCAAAAGGACCGTACAAATGTAATATTCTCAAGGGAACTTCAGAAATCATGCAAAGGCCATAATCATATGCAGTTGATGTTTACAATAATAACCAAAATAGCAGAACGCCCTATTAGTTTATTGTTTACAACCAAATATATCAGTGCATAATATTCTCCATGACAAGCACGTACAAACAGAAATAAGTGACAAAAAAAAAAGAATTGACATTCTTATAGTCAATCATTCAGTTCTTCAGGGTTTGAAAGAGAGAACAGAGAAAGAGAGATTGTAGCAGGAAATCTGCTACACTGTTCGACGAAAAAATAATTGTACACAGATGTTATCTCCACTCTTTATGTGGTTAATAACAGAAACCAAAACCGGGCATAAGAATCTGCAAAACAAAAATAAGAAGAAAGGAGGGAGGAAAAAAGATACAATTCAAACTGCTCTAACACTTGAGCTGCAAATTCACAATCAAAGCTTTACCAAAAGGAGAGATAGACTTCGACTCTACCTTTTGAGTAAATTTAGATAAGAAAAATTACAAAAGATATATGTAAAAGTAGGAAAAAGCTCAGTTGAATAAATACTTGCGACTTGACATAGAGCGCCCTGTTAATGTTGCAGTTGTGGTTCCACTAAAATTCTATTGATGAATGGTGACATGGCTGCTAGCAATGCTTTGGGACATTCCTCATGTGGAAGATGTCCACAGCCAGATATGGCGACCAGTCTCTGTAAGTTGAGATCATTGTCAGATTTGCAGAAATAAGCTTCAAACTTTGCAGTTAATTCACATGAACATCATAAAATATGTATTTTTTCCAACACCTGCGCTTTCAATTTAAAAAAAAATCGGACTCCAAAATAGGGAAAAAAGGGGTTGAGCAAAATCAATTTAGTTTCTATTCCAAAGGTTGTAAGTTTGAATAAGTTTTCGTAACATGCACCAAAACAAGTGGCAAAATTCCAATATTAAACATGCATTTGAGACATATTGCGAAATGACAGGTAATAAAGCTGAAATATAAATGATTGTATTTCACTTTCCAAACAGTGTGCCATTTTCCTTTTCTTTTATTTGCCTGAGATGGCCAATAGAAACCTAGTAAATGTATATTCTTTATATGACGGATGTTGCAAATACAATCCTTTTAAAACTAATCTGTGTCTTCCTCTTTTGCTATGGCAGCTGACCCGTCCAAAACCTTTTCATTTTCAAAACATTTTTCCCGTAGTATGTCAAAATTGTGTCTTCGACCTTTTATTTTGACACTAGAAGCAAAAAGTTCTTTTACTTAAACAAAATGGAATCTCAGAAACCATCTTTAAGAGATAAGCATTCCCAAAAGTTGTTAACTAGTCTAACTTATTGCTTTGTGCATCAATAGTTGTACTATGGCTTTAAAGCAACAACTTTTATTGCTTAGAGTCAAAAGCTCAATCCAAGATTCTTATTTCCTTCTACATAGTGTAATAATATAGTTTCTCAGAGATTTTCCTAATTTTCATACTTAAGAATCAACTCCGGAATCCCATCATTAGGACAAGAGGCAAGATTCTCATACTAATGAAAGCTTTTGATATTAAGCTCTTTTTTTGTTATTAAACAACGATTACTAATTAATTAGGATGGAAACAATAACTTACTGATCTATCCAAAAGAATTCGGCTTCTATAATGGAAACCAATACAACAAGCTTTTTATCACCAAGAATGATATACTATTGAATTACCACAGAGAACTAAACAAGCTTTTTATCACCAAGAATGATATACTAAAATAACATCTTAATAGTTCAGTTTTCAGCCCACACAGTTCAAAATATCATCAACAACAACATGCCGAGTGAGTAAATTTTATCAATTACAGTACAAAATGTTATCAAATTGAGTAAATTTTAAACCAAAAATGCCTAGAGGAAAAGATTTCAGCTTTTGAAATTAATTCAACAGGTTTCCCATCAGAAACAATATGTTGCATAAACCGGGTAGCATGAGGTAAAGGAAAACATATGTTTTTAAATCGAGAAGAAAACACCTGTAAATTCATAAAACACAAAACATAAAATCTAAGAAGAACTAGGCATTCAATACCTCTATACCATACAAGCTAGACGATGATATAAACTAGGCTAGTACTACAAAGATCAAGCATCATGAGAGAGGGAGAACTCACAGAATTTACAAGTTTTGATGCCATTATTTGAACAGATTTTATAGGTACAAGTGCATCTTCAGCACCTCCAATCACCAGAAGTGGTAAACTTTCAACTGTTTTTAGCAGTTGTGCCGCATTTTCTGGAGAGAGGACTGTTTCAGATGAATGTTTTCCTATCTCATGGAGTGCTTCATCCCATCCTTCTACGCATAATGGTGCCTGATTACACATACAAGCAAAAAGGATGATATCATGAACATATCATCTATATTCTATATATTATTAAAAGGAGAGGACAAAGCCCTCTCCTTAAGCCAAGTGGCAGCCCAAAAAAAAAATACTTGGCATAATTAGTTTTTTAGTTAATAGTTAGTTGTTTTTTGAATTTAAATATCAATAGAAAAATAAAAATAATAAAAAAAGTTACCACTTCAAATTGGGGAGTAGTTATTCCTAATATATATTTTAATTATTGTATATTATTATATTTATTTATTATTATATTATAGTATTATGTTATTATAGAGAATAAAAATAGCAAAAAAGTCCAAGAATGCCAAGTTCCACCAAAATTCAACAAGTGTCAAATTTTAGGAACAAACCTCCAAAAAATTTGTATATTCAAAAATAATTTAAAATAAATAAAAAATTAAAAAATCTTTAATCTTCCAATTGAGTTTACTACAATATGGATAATTTTTTAAATGCTTTGTTAAACCTAAAAATTCGAAAAACATAACTACTCCAAGTCTAATTATTAACTGCCGACATAGTCAGACAAAAAAGTGTCTATATTAGTCCCTTTAATTTAATACATATTTTAGTCATTAAAATGCAAATAATATTGCTGAGAACAAAAGAATAAAATTTAAATAAAAATATATTTCTATATTAATAAAATATATATCTTCTATTATATTACAAAAAGATAGTAGCATATAAAAATATTAAACAACGTAATATGCTAATAAGAATATCTATTAACAAATAATACTAAATATTGGTAATATAATATTCTTACAATGTGAGGGTAAAAGTTGTGTACACGCTACCCTCTCCGAATTTCACGGTGTGGGATAATACTGGGTATATTATTATTGTTGTTGTATATAAGTACATTTAATTTAATAGAGATTTTATTATTGGGTATATCGTACTGACAAAATATGATGACAATTAAAATTTATAAAATAATACGATCTAATATGTTCAAATAACCCCGATCATAATTTAAACTAATTCATATTTTTTTAATATCGACCGCGCATCGCGCGGGTATGACTACTAGTAATCTATTAATATCTAGAGTGAAAATGTCAGACCGACGACTTGACATTGAGTATTTAAAGTAAGAAAACAAAGGGAGACAAATTTATCCTGTATATTGATCCAACTACAAATGTTTCAACTAAAGATAAATTGATGGTGTTTCAACTCTAGGTACATATATTTACAGAATCCAGTTAAGAAAGCATAGATGCTTTATGGACTCTACCAAGTAGTGAGTCTCCCCTCCTTTCAATGTCTTCTCCTTCTTCTTGTTAATTATTTTGCCCAATAAAAATTCATCAATCCAAAACAGTAGCACAGAAAAGAATCATGTCCAGTTCACAAGTTTGAAATTCAAACTGTCCAACTGGGGAGAATCAAAATGGAGCGCATTAAAACCATTCCCGACAGTGTCATTTTTATTCCAGAAAGAGCAGTTATAATCCAGTATCAATAAACCAACAGCTAGAACACTTTATATACCTTGTATAGGCCCAAAACTTCCGTTGTCAGCTTGGTGGCATCATACCATGCACGTCTATTAACAACTTGGGTAATTTCTGTTCGCAATAGTGGACGCACCAAATGCTTTTTTCCAAGAGAAGTACGCAGTAATATCCTTGCAAAGGCTGGAACCAGTTCTCTTGACAAGCTAACACCCAATAATACAATCCCCTTGATATGGACCTAGGAGGCAAAAAATAATCAAGAAGATAATTATCACTAAGGAACAACACGCAAAGGTGATGAACATCATTTACCTGCAATTTGAATTTAAAACTGATTCTAGAGTGCTTTGTCTAATAGAATAGCACAATATATAAGTGTGCAACTCACTACGGGAACTAAAATTGCTCGAGCAAAAATCGGGGCTGACATTTTCTTATTATTGAATCATGGCTTCATAAAATTTTCAGTTTCGGCTCTGATAACAGTAATGCACATAAAGGTACATGCCAAGAAGAAAGCAGCACGATCGCAAGTCACCCACATTAATTCACATATAAAAAAAGGAACTCAAACTCACATTAATCGAATTTGCGGATGACTGAACTCTTTGTGCAGCTTTCAGAGCAAGCAATCCACCATCGTCATGACCAACAAGTATAACTGAAGTAAAACCCATATCCGAACAGAAAGAGAGGAGCAGGTCAACCTGAAAAGTAAAAATCAGGACAGTTCAATAGAAGGCCTAAAGTAATGAAAAGTAACAATCTCCGAAATCAAGAAACCCAGAAAATTTTCTCACTTTCTGGCTCTTGCTACTTAACATTCTTGCTCTCATTTCTGTTGTGTGGTTTTCATGTTAAATTTGACAAGAAGCTTCATTAGAACATACAATCAAAAGCATGAGAATACCTGACTATCGATCCTGTACGGATTAGGCAATTGATTTTCCTCCCAGTCTCTCTGACGTGGCCTAGATGTCAATCCCCATCCTGGCCTGTCAAAGGCAGTGACTGCACAACCTACCTGTTGAGCTAGCTCACCCATCACATTTCTCCAAGAGAAAACCCCACCTCCAAAACCATGAACTAAAACAATTCCAAACTGATTATTTCCTTCTACATCTCGTATTGGGGGTGAAGACCCCAACTTACAAATTTCATCTTCATCACCAGTTTCATCTAGGCTGAAACTAGGGATTTCTCCAGACAGGACTGGGGAAGTTGGAGACACATCTAAAAGAGGTACATAGAGAGAGTTGGTATGAAATTGACTACTGTAGCTCCTCCGAATACGATAATCACTTTTTGACAAAACATGCAACGGACTAGCAGAAGAAGTTGTGGAGGATAAAGAACGGTAAGGTGAGCCAGGCAAGCAAAGTTTGTAATGAAGAGAGAGCCCAAGACAAGAAATGAATGAACTGTCAACATCAGCAAGCAATATAGCAGGGATTTCCCCCTCCTCGTGAGCTGATCCTGCAAGTTTTCTCCTCATTTCACTCTCAGTTCTCGTTTTACTCGCAGGAATTGGAGATCGTGGCACCTTACTGTATGCAGAGAAAACAACTTTGCAAGGAAGGACCTGTAATTATAGAGGAAACCAATTGTCAAAAACTTATAGGTTCCCGTAAACTGTATCTTCTTGCGAAAAGGTTATTAATAAATCAAGAAAACAAACTACATAAATAATACTATCTAAGAACTAAATTTCCTTGGAAAATAATATTATGCACTTAAATTGCAAATCAATATATAACCATTACTCATAAATTTGTCAGGAAAAGAGCATGCTCACTTTATGAAAATTACAGAATTGTTTTCCAATCGGGCCACAGTATAAATGAGGGAAACACATCCAAGAAGAGCAAAAGATACAAAACAGAGGACATATATTAGCTTACAGCTTCTGTGTCAACTCGGTGAAACAAAAGCTTCCTCCTTGCACGACAACTTGTTCTGTAGGCAATTACAGTGTGTCCAAGAGCAAAGACTACCGAAGAAAGAAACAACACGGGCATCCCCCATGACTTTTTCAAATGAAGCTTTTGCCTCGAGATAGAAGATGAAGCTTCAATCTCCAGGTATGAATTGACAGAGAAAACACAAGCCTTGATAGAAAGAAGAATCACGGAAATGATGGAACAGAATGTAACCGTTGCAAGGTATGGTCCGTGTGAAAGTGCAGGGCCGTCGCACAAAGAATAAACACCTATCACCAGAGACTAACATGGATTAGTCTTGTAGCAAACAGCCAGATAATAGACGCACAAAAAAGTTGCCAAAAGACTTTAAATTCAGATCAACCCATCTAGCCATTTTAGTTAAAAGGCTAAACCTTGACAAATCATTAAACTCAGAAGAACAAGCTCAAGCCAAGGTGAAACTAATATAACTCAGTCATCCGAACACATGACAATGGGGAGATAGCCTAGTGGTAAGGACCCTCAACCACGAGTCACCCTGGATCAAGACAGGAAAGGCCACTATTGAACTCCTAGGTAGGGAAGTCGGTTCGCAGGAGGGCATTGCTGAGGTTTACCATATCAAAAGGAAAAAAGAATTCTTCTAAAGAGGCATCACGAAAAGGGTTTAGATATTCAGCACCAAATTTATGATGTTACATCAGGGAACCACACGATGCAAAGCCAAACTCCAACATCAAGCTCCAGTAATATCCGTCCACAAATACCCGCCTAAGCCTTGGTAGGCAGAGTTACCTAGTACCTACCTAGTACCTGTGCGGGTACCGGTGGAATAGTCGAGGTGCACACAAAAACATAAGCAAGTTGAACATAAAAGCAGATGCAGATTAAACGCAAGCTTTAATCTAAAACCAACTATTAGAATTACACGAAGTATGCATTAATCAGAAGAACACAGCAACACGAGCACAAACTAATTAGAATCCACTATACAATCCTCAATATCAATATTTAATCAGATAACAACAAATAAGTAGAATACATTGTAGAACATGGAAAGGAAAACAGAAAATATAATGACATACAGGTGATGATAAGAGATCTCATGACACAAACGAGAGGAATGTCCGTCAAGGAGCTTTTGAAAGCATATCTACGCAAATGCTCTTTGAAACTGTAACATTTCACGCACGTGAAACTCGAAATCAACACACTTGGTACCAATACATCCCCTATTGCCACAAGCAGTGGCGCCGATAGTACCAACAGCGACGCTAACATCGCCACCATGAAATATACAATTTTCAAACATCTCTTCCCCTTCTCCAACATTCCTTTCCCTCCTGAGGCCATTATCGTAATTCCAATAATATTCTAGAATGTTCGAGATTCGAGAATGTTTTTCCTCTTCAGGTAGGGCTTCGAGAAATAATAGATCGAAGACGAAATAAAATTCCAGATAAATCCACGTGATACGGCTGCGGCACAACGGCCATATCTCGCCGGCGGCGAAGAGAACGCCGGTGAGTGAAGATGTTGAGTCTCGTATTCCGGGTCCGGTGGGATATCCGTTATGAGAATTGAATCAAAATTAAAGTTCGAGGAAAAAGTAAAGAATTTTGTTCTCCGTTTTGCAGAGAAAGTTTTTCCTCTCTGTGGTGTCCGTTGAAAAAGTATATATATACAGAGAGGAGACTTTTGGTTAATCGGCCGGGAGTTTTTTGAACTGTTTTTCTTCTCTCCCCCTTACCCCTCCTGCAAACTCCCCCTTTCCTGTTTTGTCTTCCTTAATTGTATCGAGTCAGTCTTATGCTAAACGATATTTTTATTTTCTTCCTTCTAATTTGTTGACTTTAGACTCTTCATATTGAAAGGTCCTTTTATTAATCTCAAATTTTAGTTGATCGTATATGGAAATTGTTTATCTCAAATTTTAGTTGATCGTATATGGAAATTGTTTAGCTCGAAAATATGAGTAATAATTAAATTTGATTTGTAGTTTTAAAGATATATAATATAATTTAGTTAAATATCAATTAATAATCAAAAAGTACGAAGTAGAAATAAAATAGAAAAATAAATCAAACCAATGTTACTTAGCATCAATGATCTCGAGCTTAGTGATAAGATCATGTTACAAATGTTTAGGGTCCCTTTTATATAATAGGAAAACCCTAAATAAGGAATATTCCTATTTAAAGTAGGAAATATTCTTGTTACAGTTGTCTAACCGCCTAGTACAAAATCGTACAATCTTATTCCGGGATTTACGTCATGATCTTGGGGACGTGTTAGGAATCCAGCTCATTCTGTTACGAACTCATAACGGTACTATTTCGGGATCGCGCACATTTGGCATTGGTATTTCTCATACTCCTGTCTCTCGGCATTGCACTATGTCTTCAAGCTCGAATCCGGTCCACCGGTTTCGAACTTGACCTCGTCCGGACTCAGGCCTAGGATGGAACCTCGAGCCGATAAATTGGATGATTATGATTTTGACTGTATACAGATAGTCCCCGCGTTTCTTAGAATAAGATGATAAGAAACGATTTACACCTTGATTTTCCTAAGCTTCTCATGATGACGTCATAATCGTCACGTTGGTGCTTGAAGTGACCGGAAATGTCACGTCGGCGCTCTTCCCCAAAACATCAAATGCGTGCAAGTGTTGGTCGGCCACTAGCGTCGTCGAACTACGGTTTCCTTTCTATAAATATGAGTTTACTCTATTGAACTCATTTTATCTTCATTCACTCTCATTCTTTCTTTTCTTTACTTATTTCTCTAATTATCTGTTTCCATGGTTCGGAAGTGCGATCACAATGTCGCATTGCAGCAACTTTACCAGTTACGTCAAGGCTCTCCTTTTCAAAGCTTCGATTCGAAACAACGACAGAATGGTGCAGAATCCTTCCCGCATCAGGAAATATGCGAACTTCACCCTGCTGCTCATCTCTTTTAACTTCAATCTGGTGTGGCACTTCATTCCCTTTGCCTTCCGTGGAATGAGGTGGCACTATCATCTACTAACTTTTGCATCCCACATCGACATACGTCCAATGATGAACATACTTGGATTGTTGATCGTGCATCTTGTAACCTTTTTGGTTTTTTTTATATAACGGAACGTGAAGCTACATCTTGTTGTCTTCCATTCTGGTCTTTTTCTTCTGCTGCTCTTTTTAATGAATTACGGCCCAAAATTTCAACAGAATGCTCAATCCCCGATGCCGGATATATAGTTACATTTATCGAGGGCTTTCTGCCCTAAATCTCTTGGGGCACATAGACATTTCCAAAGATCAAAATGGGGTCCCCAAGAAGGAGGCTCCTAAAGATGTCATTCTCGAGGACGTGGCCTTAAAAGTAGATTAGGTTCTTGGCTTTTATTTTTTGATACTTTGTTCCTGTTTAAGTACCCTTCTTGGGTGTTGTAGTCATATTTTGTAACTATCTCTTTGAAATTTAAAGGATCCCCTTTTGCTTGTGTTGAATTCCATTGTGTCTTTACTTGTGAAATTTTTGATTTATAATACTTAATGGCTAATCCAAATACTGGATTCAGGACATAGTAAATCCTTAGATTTTTAATCGATCAATATAATAGCCCTTAAGGTTCTTGTTAATCCTCGAGCTGAGCTAAAATCGATTTGATGCGAACTCGAAACATCGGGATTCTTGAGTCCAAGTTAAGTGAGAGCAAGGTCCCGAATTTGAAATAAAGTTAGCCCTTAGGCTCTGTAGATAATCGTCGCGTGAGAAATTTCTTCAAA